>JAYKKT010000062.1:13632500-14175000 GCA_036023115.1 Brasenia schreberi
ATTTCTGGCTGTTGGTTGCATCTTTTTCCGGCTGTTCAACAGTCGGAACATCGAGAAAGAATCAACTTTTTATTTGATTAAGAGTTAACTAAAAAGTGCAGTGAGTTGGCAGATGAAAATAATACTATCACCTATGGTCGGGCATTTTCATTTGATACAGTGCTCGCATTACATGCAAGAGGCATGGGGTTCGATCCCCCATGTCTCCACCATTCCGTTTACCCCCATGATGACGGTACAGGGTTCTTGTTATCATCCATCCTGAAAAGAACAACAGCAAACTCCGAGTACACGGTACTCATTTGGGGCCACACTGTTATCACCTTGAAAATTACTTGAATTTGATTTACTTTCTTCGGTTCATAAACATTTTTACATATGATCAATCATAGTGATACAAGGCAAACTCCGAGCAAGAAGGCCATTTTCTTTTGGTTTCCATTCGCCAAACCCTCGGTGTCACCAGGTCCATGCAATCTTTGCTGCTTACCGTTAAAACCACATAAAAGATAAGGTGATTTCATCCTTAATTTCTGTTCCTTCCAGAACCTCAAGCACAACGAAGTTACACAAAACTATTTTGATGTCAATCTCGACCGGGATCCATAGGAAGGTTATTATCAAATCTGGGCTTGATCATCTTACTGCATATGTCATGTATTTAGATTTAATTGTTAAACATATTTAGATTCTTGTAAGGCTGTGAGATGGTAGACCAAATTTGATCACCAAAACCAGTTATTTAGAAGGACCATTAGTATAAGATACTTGAACCTAAAACTTTCTCGTTCGCATGCTTTTTTCCTTTTTTGAGAAATACACTTTGGTACATCAATTCCTCAGCATTTTAAGAGGAATATCAGGTACTTCAATTCCTGAACATAAAATACATTTCTCAAAATTTCCCTTCTTTCTTTTTTAATTGATGACAAAAAAATGTGTCTTCTGGTCGAGCTTTCGGGACAACCTATCATCAGCCTGTAGCCATACTTAGGTTCGCAGTCACAGGGTGAGACTAGCAGAAAAACCCACTTTCATTCACTTGCTTATCAAATAATACTCAAATGTGCAAGTCATAGCTAACTCCAACTTTGTTCACCTACAAGTATCACCCTTTACCAGATCCAGCTATACATGCTCATAGTTGTGCAAGATATGAACAAATTATGCTTATGAAATTAAACCAAAGCCCCAGCCACCGGAAGCTCTGCCGCCCGGTAGCTACCTTTCAAGTGGTCGGAACAACCCAGGATACAACTCCGTTTCTGCGACCCTAGGCCCATTGGTGGCCATGGTCTCTCTAGCAGCCAGAGCCCTTCCCATTTACCCAACCTTGATTGGGTTACTCATTAGCACTTTCAAAAGTTTGCTTGTCACAAATTTCAGCAAGGGGAAATCTCATAAGTGTTAAATGAGATTTTCAACAATGGAAACTCCAAAACAATAATCGAGTACCTCTTTTCATGAGAAAAAGCATAAACAGAACAAGAAAACATAAACGGGAGTAACAATTTATAAGAATGCAAACGCCAGCACTAAATGTGTTAATATCGTACTTTAAAATGTGGGTGGGATATGCAGACCAAGTTACATGCTCACTCAAGTGTGCACCACCATCTTCTGCCCTTGCACCGCCTCCCACTGGCCTCACTAGCCCTCCTCTGCCTTCCAACTCCAGAGGCGGACGAGTTCGCTACATCTCTGATTGTTCTAACTGCATATAAATCTATTACTTCAGAATCATATCTAGTCACATCATAATTCAGGCTTTCAAGCGTGAGAATAACCTCTTCGAAACGTAGATTACTCGCCTTTCTAACAGTTGAAATGAACCCATTTGTTCTACTGTCTCCTTGCATTAATGTTTCCCACTTTCTAGCTTCTCGTGGTCTCGTATGCATTTGCATAGATTACGCCAATCTACTTACATGGTGAATTAACAAAAGTACCTCATGAATTCACAGGTGAATGTTTGCTATGATCGAGCTCCCTCTACTGTGTTAAATGCACAGAACGCGACAAAGCTTTGGTGTTTCTGATTTAGATACAAGGGAAACTATCATTGATGCTGCTATTTGCTGCTACATACACTACTATTACCATTACTACAAGAAATTAATACGACCAGTAAAGATACTAGTACTCCCGACGGCAAGAAATAAGCATGAGAGAGGGAGATTCAAATAATTGATTTATGGCTTCAGTTTCCCTGTCCAAGTTTGAACAGCATCTCACATGCGATGGTTCCTGATTCCTTAGTGGAGTCATGTCTATTAGGTCACGTATTATTGTCTCCACCCATGAAAGAGGCTGACACATGCAAAGAAGCATTTATTCAGCTTTTCTGACAGCTGCTTAGTTGAAGGCACCCAGTTTGATCCGTTCTGGGGCAAAACTTAGCTTTAACTAGGAATCACGTTCAATTTGAAAGAACGAAGGCAATAGACAAATAAATAAAGATGAAACTTGAAAATTTCGTCAACCGTTTTAATCAGGAGGAACTATTTGCAGCCATCTAAGTTGAAAAGCATTTATATTGGAAGGGGTTTGGAAACATATTTCTACACGTGGAGAGAGAGAGAGAGACAGAGAGAGAGAGAGAGAGAGAGATTCTGTTCAAAACTAGGTTACTTGTGCACTTTGTAGGCTGTAGCTGTGTATTTTATTCTGTTGATCACAGAGATACAAACTAAGAAGACTTGACATTGGGTACACCTGATGCACAAAAGCTCATATCGCTTGAAGTTTATGGGCCTAGGCTTACAACCAGACGAAGACAAGCGCATGATAACAGTATGGTCCGCAAATGTCAAAGAATGCTAGAATAATGTTTTCTGTGAATAGAACATTCTATGTAACATGATCCCGTAAGCATCTCGTGTTCAAGCAGAGACAAACATGAATTTGCTAAAAGTCTGTAGTATAGAATACATGGATTTCCTGGTTTTGCACATTAGGAAAATAGGCACTGCATCTGTCTCCCATGAACTTCTTGGTTAGAAGGGATAAAGGATACGACAAGGGATGCGATAAAGGAACAAAACAAAGGCTTCGTATTTCTGCACCACTGATGAGTCCTGCGCATGTTTTTGTGTCCCCAAAGAAGGAGCTGTGGAGATGAGCAAGAAAATTTATACTTTTAAGAGCTAAGATCAGTATATAGTGTATCCCGTATTCAATTCTCAGAAGAGACATATTTGACTAATTTAAATTTTACAGCCGTTCAGATTTACAGAGGCTGTCCATGAAAGGCACAGTGGTCTCTATAATTCCAAATATAAACTCTAGTGGAAGAGATCGTCCAGTGAAAAAGAAATTATGTGACGGATGCATGGAAACCCATCGCATTGAAATTCCAAAACCTCGCAGCCTACCCATCTGCGCCCAGTGGCTGGTAGCCTGGTAATGAGCTTGATGTCTGAGATCCAAACTGATGTTCACATAGTTCAAACAGTTCTGCTTGATGCCTTGGCTGGAGCCATCTTAATTCTGTCTCATATTCATCTGATAATTCTTCAGATGGGGAAGAACAGATAGGAGGACTACAACAATCCGAGGTTTGATTATCATTATCATTGTAGCAGTCATGATATACAGAATTTCCCGAACAGGAGCTGTTCCGAGAACCTGCTTGACCAGATTGGTTATACTCTTCGGAAGAATGTACTATTCTTGGTTCACCTGGTCTTCCTGATGTTACAGAATCTTCAACTTCATTTTCAGCCCAAACTACTGTAGATTGGGGACTATCAGATTGGCTGGACAAGGCAGGGGCACCGTCTGTAACACATTGTTCCGAACCTTCAACTTGGTAGGTGATCTCTTCAAATCTACCATGCATGGCGGCACCACATTCAAGTCGAGGGCAGTGGAATGACTGTGAATTCCTGATCACGTGATTGCTGGTTCGAGAATGATCTTTCAGCACGTTTGGTAAATCCTTTGACACACAGTTGCAAAGGTTGAGGCTTTGGGAAGTTTGAGTATCCTCTGTACTAAACCCTGGCTTCCAGTCAGCTACCAATAAGGATATTTCCCCATCAATCATCTCTGCGATATTTGTAACATCCTGGTCGCTAATGTCAAGTTCTGTAACCATTTCCATTGCAACACTCAGTGCAGTATCAGCCTCAACGTCAAAGGGGAAGGAAATATTCCTGATTCGCCCTGCACGGTATGAATTTATGAGATCCTTACAAATCTAAAACAACCAAGCAACAGCAAAGATGAGAACAATCTGTAATACTTTCCCCTCAATAGTAAGCTAACCTTCTGCGTCTGGTATCCTGAGCCTAAGGGAAATGCCATCATCTTCTGTCCTCTTTCCCTTAATTGAAATGTCAAAGCTTATGCAAACTTCGTCTTCATCATCATGGTAATCAAAGAGAGGGTCACAATGGTAGCCAAGCTCATCGACTTTGTAACTCCATCCATCCTCACTGTGGCCATTCAACTTTGAGTGGTCATCAAATAAATGTGGCGATACAAGAGATGGCTGGCAAAGAGGGCTGAGTTCAGTGGGTTCTCTATACTCTATGATCCTTGAATCAGCTCCAGAATCATCAGACCGAAGGAATGGATCCTTTAGAAGCTCTTTGGCAGGGAGCCTCTGTGAAACTGTCACTAGACACTTTTCCACGAACTCCCTCACTTCCTTGTCTGTAATTCTATAAAGACATGCTGGCTTTTTCCCCTTTATCACAAACAAGTCCGAATGAAAGAATGTAAAGATCAGCAATCACAGAAAAAGGCAAAAAACAGACGCCCATAAAGATAATAAAGAAAGGGGGCTCTTACAGAGATGACTTTTTTGTAGATCTGGGCAGGATTCGCACATTCGCTATATGGGTACTCAAAGGTTACCATCTCCAAGATGCACATCCCGAACGAATATATGTCCGCCAATTCGTTATATTCCTCTTGATAAATTTCGGGGGCCATGAATTCTGGTGTGCCTGATACCAAACCACCTTGTACAATAAGCAAAACATGGAAGCAAAGAACAGAAAAAGATAGACACCAACAAAAGGCCTTATTACAGATGGAGTATCTATGATCCGATAATTAAGTAAATGGTTGTATAAACGAGAACAATTTGCTCTGCCTATGACTTAGTTTACCCTCAAATGTAAGAATGAAGTATGCCATAAGGAAAGTTGGGACTGCAAAGAAGAAGGGAAAAGAGCACGTAGTGTTAAAGATTTATAGAGAGAAGGGCTTGTATTATCGTACCAACACAATGAGCAGCATGGGATTTCTTCAAAATGGCTGCCAAGCCAAGATCTCCAATCTTAACTTCACCTTGATTGCCGTTGACAAATATGTTGTCACATTTGAGATCCCTATGAACCACTGGAGGATCATGGCTATGAAGATACAAAAGACCTTTTAAAATTTGTCTGCACCAATTCTTCACTGCTCGAACGCTAACACGCTTGTGCTTCTGTCTATACCTAAACCAGGACAAAGAAAGGGTACAAAAACAGAAACCATATTAGTTCTCCGAGAGAGAGAGAGAGAGAGAGAGAGAGAGAGAGAGAGAGAGAGAGAGAGAGAGAGAGAGAGCTCACTGTCTGAGTGTGCCAGAGGTGAACATTTCAGTGACAAAATTGATGTTCCTATTTGTAGTATCAACCCAAGAAGAATAGAACTTCATGATGTTTTTGTGCTTAAGTGTCTTCAAGAGATGGATCTCACAGTACAGCCTTTCCAAATCTTCAGGATTCTGCAAGAAATCATAAAGCTTCACCTGATTCCACGCCACTTCAATCCCTTCAAATTCGTCAAAAGCCCTGTAACTGCATAGAAACCAAAAAACCCAATGTTTTCAGAAAACCACCAACTACAAATCCACAGAACTTGAAACCAAACACCCTCGAGAAAAGATTTCTTACACAATCTTGGATGACCCTTTTCCCAAAATCTCATTATACTGCAAAGGACCAACACCCAGAGTCAGAACCATTAAGTTCTACCAAATTCAAGATTAGTATATGCAACAACAAGAGGAGATTTAACGGTAGGAATGAGAAATACCCTGCCGTATCTACCAGTAGGATCGAATTCAACAAACTCTGGTGCATCACTAAAACTCTTCTGATTCATCATTTCTTCTCTTCCGTCAGAAAAAAACTACTCCCATTGTGAAACACCCGTCTTTGAGAGGAGACGAACAAAAGAACACCACCACCTTACATGTGAAGAGAGAAAAAGTAGGTGTGCTTCATCAGAAGACAAAGAGTTGCAGACAACCAACAGCAATACAAAGAAGGCCAAATGTGTTTCTAAGCAATGGGCGTAAATACATATATCATACGGATTTCTGTATTTTTTTCCCTATTTGTGAGTGATAGACTGAATTCTAGAAAAGTACAAGAGAAGGACGAAGTTGGCCACCATGACTGCTGTTAATATACAGCAGTTCCCCCTATTCCCAACCAATTGCCACATTCATCATCTTGAATAATTATTGTATTTAAATATTATTATTTTTGTGGAAAATATCCAATAAGCAATTACAAAAAAGTATCTTAAATAGAATTTTTGAATTCGCAAAAGAAGAATGTAGTTTTTTTTATTTCTTTTGGCTGCCAACGAAGGATCGGAGAAGAGGCGGCCTGTCATAGACTCGAGATAACTTTGGTGGACTGGCCCTTTTATTTCAAAGAGCCTACAATTAGATTTGGACGAGTTTGTCTTGGGCCAAACATCCTTTAAGCTGCTAGCTTAAATGGTCTGCACTACTTCTATGCCTTTGATTATTGATTTTCATGTGGTAGTGAACAATGGCCCTCATTCCCCTTAATACTTTAGGAAATACCTACATAATTATCATTATTTTGACATGACTATATATAATGTGTGTGTGTGCGGGCACAAGTGTAAGAAAGAGTTGAAGAAAATAATAATCATCAGCGAGATGTATGATATTTGCATTGAGACATAATATAAGTGAAGTTCAATGGCAAGTAAGCTGGACCATTGTTGTCGAGACTAGAAATGAATTAATGCCTTTTCAGCTTGATGCCCGGCGGTTTAGGGTGGATCGCGAGGGCTCATTTTTTGTTGATTAGATCATAGTCGGTTCGTGTGGCTGTCATCAGCTCGTGCCGAGAGGTTTTGGTGAACCATAGGTTCGATCTAAGAACCTATTTGTCCAGATGAACTTATCCAGGACCTGCCTTTTTAAGCCCAAGATAAGAACATAGGGCTTTGTGCCATTTGCGTAAGGCAAGTAATATGTGGTGTATGTTAGTTAGATTAAGAGTTGGGGCTCCACATAAAGAGGGCCTTGTATTACTAGGTAAGTGTTAGGACTTTATCCTCAAAGGATATTGCATTAAGACCTTTCTTACATTTTTCCGATGGTATATCGAAAATATCCAAGAAATTCACGAAATTCAAAACTTACATTCCTTTTTAGAGCATTGAACTTGCAACATACACGCATTCTTCTCAATTTTAAGAAACTGTAATCATCTACTATAAGAAATGAATAGTTAAAGTTTGAATTTTAAAAATAAAAAGTACAATATGTTTTTTTAACGAGTGTACTTTGATTCAAAATGTAATCTTTTATTTTAAATTTAAATATTAACTATTTGTTTCTTACATTGGATGATTGAGAATTGTTTTCATTTGCATGACTACCATTTATCATGTGCATTTGCATGATTACCACTTGTCATAATCTTTAAAGAGTTAGTTCTAATATAAATTAAAGTTGAATGATCTTCTTAAGATCAAACCACAACCAATTCCTATATATAGAGACATTGATTTTTAGTCACTCACGAATGATGTTGTTTACTCATGTAATCATTATTTTTCGAAAGTATGAGTATAATAATATTATCTTTTATATTTTTTAAAAAATCTATTAAACTTTAAACTTAAAAATATATATATTCTCCCAAAAAACAATAGTGGTAAGCATGAACCAGTTTTCTTATAAGATATTTATAAATTGATTATGACATAACAATTTTTTTCTTTTTCTTTTTACAATATTTGAGCTAAGGATTCTAAGTTTCTAACCTAATCCCATGAAAACCATATGAGGGGAGAGGATTAAGTGGCACACCACAGCCATACAAAAATGAAGCCAAAGTTGTTGAAGGGAGGACTGTTTTGTCAATTGAGAAATAGTTGTACCGTTAGGTACGTGAACCAGTGCGATTAGATGGCGTGTTGGGAAGAAACGACGAAGAAAAAAGAACGCATCCTTTGACCCAAAAGGAGATCGTGTTGACGTTGATGGGCACTTTGGTAAAAGACTTGCGGGCATGTGCCACATGGGCTCACATGATATGTCTGCTTCCTACAGCTCAGCCCCACATGTGAATGCCGTTCGAACCCCTTTTTTCTCTTTTTTTTTTTTTTACTCACAGTGGATGCAATAACCTGGCCGTTGATCTACTCCTGGCAGATCTCTGATCAACGGTAGGGGATCACCTCTGCAACCTATCTTAATTAGGGCAATAAATGGGTCGGTTTTGCCTGAACCAGTACCCACTAGGATCTAGCTTTGGTAACAAAAGAATTGCTTATTTTGGGCTTGACCTGCAAGATCCAACTAATGTGTGGTTCATAGAATTCATATCAAGCTCGGATTCATAAACGTTTTCCTTGTAGAATGTGGTTTAATTATCTCTTGCCTTATAATTAAGGTTGATCAATGACTGGCTGCTAGTGGTTTGACTCGATTAAGCTTGTGATGCACATGCTCGACACGAGCTGACCTATTAAGCTATATGAGCTGAACATGAACAATGCATGCTTGGTTTTTCACTCGTATTAGCTCTTTTAGTTTAATATATATTGATGCTAGAAAATGGAATGAGAAAATAAATTTTTGATGTAATTCCAATTAAAAGTAAAATTTCTATTAATATAGATTTCATTATCACGGAATGATCGTCGCTATCTTTCAATTATTTGTTTATTAGATGCAGAGCGTGCACATGATAGACCAAGATCTTGGTATCGATTTCATACAGGAGGCGGTGGCGGAAACTAGGCGTTCTCCTGGGTTGGAACATGTAATGTAGGGGTCCCTTTATATAAAAAGCTTAGAGGGTCTGCGGTTTATTAATATTATATGCATATAGCGAAAAAATATTCTCTTAAATGTTAGAATCTATTGATTGGTAAAAGATTTGGTTTTTTATTTTGAAGATGTAAAAAATTAGACGACAAATATTTGAAAAGAGACCGGTACGCAAGACGATCTTCATTTTATGAAGTTAAATCTTAGTATAGCCAAATGAAGATTAAAAACCAATATAGCTGATACGCTTAGTGCAAAAGAAGGTTTGGGTTTGATATTAGTTATATCTATCTATCTATATATAGAGAGAGAATAGTTTATGCGTACATTCATGCACTAAAATTTTCTTAAAGATATTAATGATTTAAGATCAATGGTTGAGATCTTTAAAGCAAAATAATGCTAAATACATTTAATGCACCTTCAAAGTACTATTTTTAACTTTTTAAATTTAAATTTCAAACATTGATCTTATTGATAAAAAGTTAGATCTTTAATGATGTTTCGGCATGAATTGATGTGCACATTTACCATGTTCTCTCTATATATATGTAGAGAAAGGAAGAATATGGTAAATGTCCATACCAGTTTATACCCAAAATCTTTAAAGATTTCAATAGTTTAATCATTGAGTTTTGAATTTAAAAAATAAATATATAATTATACTTTTTACAAACTACATTTAATGTACATGGTATTATTTTGTTTTTTCTTAGAGACCTCAACTCTTGATCTGAATGATTGAACCTTTGGGATCTTTAATTGATATATATATAAGAAAATCATATCTCATTGCTTTTAAGTAACATGAATATAATTTAAAAACTTAAAAGTTTTGAAAAAGGACAAAGGACAATTTTGTTTGAGGCACCTCCCCGAAAAGAACAACATAAGTGGTGTGCTCGATCCAACCACCATATATCACATATATATATATATATATATATATATATATATATATATATATATATATATATATATATATATATATATATATATATGGTAATGTGAAAAAAATTAGAAATGTTTATTCTGTTGTACATAGGTAACGTCATATAGCGTGTGCGTTCTCACGTCATGATTTAGGTCCAACAACAATGTCATCACCGTTAATTTAATTTGGTGCTATTCTTGTTCATACTTTCTTTCAACTTCAAACTTGGACTACTACTTTTGAAATCTGTCATATTTGCGAACGTCGCGATTGGAGAGAGAGAGAGAGAGAGACGTGAATCCAACTCTGACTTCCTCGTGAGAGAGAGAGACGTAAATACCATCCTGAGTTCTTCACTAATGCAATTGAATGAGCAATCTTCAGACATGCATGGCGAACCTCTTAGATGGACGTCAAAGCCTTTGAAAAGTGGCGGCAATCCTCTCTAGCACCGTTGCTAGGTGTGGAGTTCGACTTTCACAGAGTGCATGTGTGGAGAGCTTCGGCCTTCTCCTGTACCAAAAAAAAAGCCCTTCAACAGTACAAATACAATTAAAAAATTTCAATTAAGCGGAATAATTAAGGGATGAATAGAGAGGTGAACCAACTTTAATCTACCCCTCAAATACCCGCATCCACCCACTTGATTCGATGGTTTAGATATAACAAGATATTCCTTTTTATCATAATTAATACCATCAGTGATGGCAGATCTACATCAAGGTGAGGTGGGGTCTCCACTTCATCCAAATTTCAGAAAATAAAGAAAATTAAAAATAATAGCTGAAATTAAATCTTGGAGTTATAATTATTTATTGTCTCTCACTCTACAAAGAGAACAAGACATTGTTTTTGTATGAAAAGGAAAAGGAGCAAAGGAGCTTTTTGTTGTGTAAAAGATCGAGCCTTCCATCTCCAATACGAAAGCGATAAACCTTAACTTATCTCAATCTTCTAAAAGATAGGGCACACGCCCCAAGAGGAATATGATTAACTTATCTTTCAATCGATGGTTAGATGATCCATGCCTTGCTAGGCTGAGTCCATGTAACTGGACATGGTTGGGTTGACGCCGGTCCGGCGGTTTCAATCGGAACCCAACTCGGCAAAGAACTGGTGAAACTGGACCTAGATGCAGAGACCACTTGGTTTGGTTGCAGTTTCACGTTTCATGTCATAGAACCGGAACCAACCCGAAACCAAAACCGATAACTTCTTGTCAATTCTGAACGATTTAGGATTCAAGCCCAGCACGAGGCCAATTTGATTACAGTTTTAGATTCTAGGGCAACTGAAACCGATAGTTTGAAACCACCAGTTGTGAGTAAACTGGAACTGATCATTTTTACATATAGTGGGTCTGATTATCATCTGCATTGGATTGATCATGTCCAATATTAACACAATGAGTAATAGCTTATATGTTTAGTGGATCGACTCACAGGTTGAAGGTCATGAGTTTGAGGCCCGGGGCATGAGTTGGCCTCTCCATTTTCTTACCAGTAAATACAACTAAACCCATGAGTTTTAATACAAAGCCCACGGTACAACCGTGCGCAAATTGGCCCACCCTGGATCCTTGACTGCATGCACTAGTGCAATTTCATGTCACCTACTTATTTTTGTTTGTTCAAAAAATTCATGAACAAAAAAAATTAGCTTTATTTTTCAGATTAATTTGTTGGAAAACTTGCCATATTTGTTGGGTCTAGTGACCTAATAAATCTCGTGTCATTAGCATCATCTTCAACCACCCCCTCTTAAATGATTTAAATGGTAAGGTAATGTGTCATCAAGCATAAAGGAGAATTAACAGAAGCTTCTGCTATAAGGGGAAGTACTCCCAACACAGAAGCTTCTCTCCTCCTCTATGTCTATATTTTCTTTTTTTTTATGCATTTGTGTGTTTATATAAATTTCATCAATTGATATTTATTATATTTTAAGTGTTATTTTTTCATTTCACCTTTAATTTTTTATATTTCATTCACCCTTTGGATGAAATGCACGAGACAACCCGAACCATAGCTTGGTTAGGTCGGCTCGTCAATGCCAATAAAGCACTGTATGGCCAGTTTTCCAAGTTGGGGTTTAAAGGAAACAAAATCTGACCTAGAAATTGAATTTCTTCCATAATTTAGGTGACCCAAGTTGGGGTTTAGATAACAAATTTCGTACCGAGTCCAACAATATGTAATTCGGATTTGGACCTAACAGATCCACAATTTCAACTTTGGGTTTGCAAACCAAAGCTTTACAGGATGCAATCACATTGTTAGTCGGATCCTGCCTGTGTATAAGTCCGATTAAACGGGTTCAGGTTATTGAATGTCCAAACCCGAACTGTGTCATTAAGGGTACCAGATAGAACCCGACCGCCAAATATGGGTCTCTTCCATGGTTTAGACATCCCACGTACGGTCCTGGTTTGACATGAAGCAACCAAACAAAATTCAGGCCAGATCTGACTTGAATATACGTACATGTATAAATACATACATATACAGTCGAAGTCATGCTCAGATAAGGTTTTTAAAATGGCCAAAGGGAAAAAGAGTCGGGTCAGGATTGATCTGCCCCAACTCGATGTAATCCAACTGGAGCCCGAGAGAGACAGATGCTAGACTCTTTTTAACAATCTCGATTATCAAGAAAAAATAGCTTTTCACAAAGTAGAAAGTACAAATATATTTTATATAGTTATACTTTTTACTTTTTAATTTAAAATATTAACTTTTATTTTTTATTTGAACCCAAATTATTAGATTAAAGAGAGAAACGATTCAAATTGTCTTGCATGAATTAAGAGACCAGTACCTCTTATATATATATATTTGTTATGGATTCAACCCTGTCAAACCCTTTTTTTATGGTGAATGGTTGCGGTTTATTGACAGGTCCAGTATCACGAACACCAGTAAGAAGCGTCTTACGGAAGAAATTCTCCATCAATAAAGTTGCTTGATATCTCAGAAAAAGGGCAGTTGAAGGTAAAAACACAAGCTCCGGTAAGAAAAGCGTATTACTGTGGGGATGCCAAAAGCACGTGAGGAAGAGCAAGTGGAGCTATCAAACAAAGAAGGAAAAGGCAGTGGGACCAGATCCACGATGGACGGTCACGAAAGAATCATTGAATCTTCTAAGAAGAAAGCATGGGCACCCTTGTAATTTCGGGAAATTGTGATAAGATGAAGATCATGGAGGCAGCAACCCACACGCTGGACGTATTTAATTTTGCAATAGTACTTGCTTTGTACGTTGTGGATCGTATACCCGTGGGCTCACACGGGTCCGAACCCACCTAACCTTGTTGGTGGCATTTACAACCCAAAGCAATCAACGGCCTTTGTTTCTTCTAATAGAATTATTATGTCTTCAAGACAAAGGAGAGAATAATAAAGATTTTTTAAAAATAAATGAAATATTTTATCATGAAAATGAAAAATAAGTCGATTAGAGATTTCTATATAACTGGAAGTAGACATCCTAACCGGCATGACGGTTCCAATTGGAATCAAACTGGATCAAGAAATGGTGAAACTGGGCTTGGAACCGAGGAATATTGGGTTCGATTCTGATTTTACTTTTTATAAAACTGAAACTGGAACCAAACTGGAAGCCGGGTTCGGTCTTTTTTTTTTAAATCTTATCATTTTTTTACTTTTTAATAAAATTATCGTTTCTGTATGGTATCAGACTCAAACTGGAACCACTCTAAAACCCGAACCAAAACCAACTTCAAATCAGTTCAATCATAGTTTCAGGTTTTGGATTAATTGAAACTAACGGTTCGAAGCCTTCAGTTTCGATTTACCCAAAACCGGGCATGACTAGGTTGAAGTGACCACTAAGAGGAGGAGCTTTCATCCTCTCTTTAATCTTTTTCTATCAAGTACAGTAAACAAAGATGTTATGGGCAAAAATCTAGAAAAAGTTTTAAGCTAAGGGGTGAACAGCCCACTGTCTCAGTAGGCTTTTCTTAGGGCGGGATGAGTAGCCCACGGTTATACTGTAATCTTTGTATATAGAGTGTTGTAGATTTTGCACAACGAGCAACAGCTCAGCTGGCTATGGGTTGACTCACAAATTGAAGGTCAGGAGTTCGATAATGGTGGGTGCGTGCTTCCGTGAATATCCAAGGTTTGATTTTGGTAGCATATAAAGGACGCCAAAGGCAATCAAGCCATCGCGTTGTTGTCATCTTCAGAGAGAGAACCAGAACATCGAGTTTCCAAATTAAAATCTGGATATCCAAAAAAACATAGTTAATTTCCTACAGAGGCTGAAAAGATTATGAACAGTTGGTAGTGGCCAGTGGCAGGCTTAGAAATTTTTTTGGATGGGTATAGTGTTGGTGTTGAGCTCTTGCAGATGGCATGCTTTTTGAGTGATCGTCATATGAAAAATCAAATTTAATATTTTTTGAAAAGAATGTTAGGATAACTTTATTTTTTGAAGCACGATAAATACAAATACCTTAGAATATAATGATCCTTGGTTCGCCTTTCATGAACACAACCGAGTTTTAGAAAAATGATGATGTTACAAATTCAATTAGCACTACAATAAGACTTATAAATTCTCTTAAAAAATTAAATATGAAAAGACTTATATAACAGAGAAATGTTAGGTGAATTTTGTTTACAATATCAATATATAGATATAGATATAGATATATAGACATGATGCAGATGTAACTCATGATATGATACTAATGATGTGCTACTAATTAGCATAATTGTCACTCAAGAAGTGGTTTTTAATGTTATAACATGACTGCTAAATACATATAAATTATAACAACTGTTAAGTATTATTAATAAGCACAATTATGATTCATGTAAGTGACTCTTAATACCATTAAATGTTTAAGTTACAACCATTATATATATTACTAATGTATACAATTATCACTCAATTAAGTGGTTCTGGATATCAAGACAAGAAGTCACCCAAGATGTAGTTGGATTGGATGAAATTGAGGTGAGTGATTTTATTGTTTGCAGAAAAAATTTCAGATTTCTTAGGCAGACGGATTCATCACCTCACTGTAAATAGTTCCATCACCGGTGGTGGCTCTTTCGAAAATGCCGGCACATGGCTGGAACTTTGTAAGTCCTCTGCTCCTAAGTTTCTAGCTTATGAGAGAAAACAACCACACTAATTAGTAATGCTTGTTACCTAATCTTTTTAACTAAAACAACAATCATATTTTGTGGTTTGCTTCTTGCATCCACTACAATAAAGTCCCTAATCTCTGGCAGCCTGTTGTTACGAACGTTTCATTGCCACCATGGAGCTTGTTGGAAAAGAATGCATGTGCAGTGCACGAGAGAAGAGCGAATAGCTTGTCACTGATGCCATGATCGCCGGTGTAAGCATATCGTTGCCGCCAAGAAGGCTGTTTTCCATTTATGGCTGCCACAATTGCTCCGTTTTGTTGTAGTGATCTTTGATATCCATCTGCAGTTCCTTGTTTGTTCTTGGGTTCGCACCTTCAAGACTCTTCTTTACCTATAATCTGTAAGCAGCGGCTGATCTAAATTTTTTTTGTTGGATGGAGTGAACAGCCTATTCAATCATTTCATGTGGAGCAAAGTATATATAATAGTCAGGAATTCAACCAAGCCCAGTAACATTTTCATTTGTTTTTCAAATTTCAGGTGGAGCGGCAGCCTTACCTCACCTCAATGTAGATCTGCCACTGTCCATAAGGAAGAGTCTTCGTCCGGGACTATCAAACAGTTTGCTGGTTGTCTTATGACCAACTTATTATGTGATTGTAATGGAGCTTCATTTGCAAAGGGATGCCTGACCTACTAGTTTATCGGAAAAGTTGTCCAACTTTTCTATATTCCACTGCGCTGAGTATTATCAAGTTTCTTTTCTTATGTTTAGGTATTGGTTTTTAATACTGCCTCACATCTTTCATATACACTTTGGATCCAATCCCTTTACACACACACACACATATATATATATGTATGTATATATATATATATATATATATATATATATATATGTATGTATATATATATATATGTATGTATTTATAAAAAGAGAGAGCAATCATGCTAAAGTGTATTCTACTCGTTCGATCAAAGAGACATAATTGAGATAAAACGTAAATACTTGCTTTTTCAATGAAGTCAAGATATAATTGTATTTTTGTGTTTTAATCTCAGTCATCTATCTATTTGATGAGATGATTGTGATCATTGACAACACATCTAACACGATTGCTTATATATATATATATATATATATTATATGAAAATTGGATCCTATCCACCAAACTTATATTCATCCGTTACTTTTTGAAGGTGCAAGTGTTAAAAAATTATAATGATATTTAAAAAATAAAGAACAATATAATTATATTCATATTCTCTGAAAGTAATGAATGAATATGAATGAATAGCATCAATGATGGATAAGATCAGATCTGTGTCTCTCCCTATATATATAACAAAGGAGAAACTAAAACCAGGATTGTATAGTATGAGTGTCGAACTCACGTTGTTCATACTGTGAGTCGAGTCCGTGGAACGTGAGTGTACAAAATCACATAATATTTGGTTTGTATATAATTCTAAAAAAAATAGCAAAAGAAGGTGACCTTTCTTGGCAGAAGAAAAGAATGAACCTATGTACTTTATCGATTTGAGTAATTAAATAATTGTTTCATAAACGATGGTGACTCGTACCTCCATTGCTGATTTATCTAATTAAAAACTGCATAATAGCCATGTTGAGCAAAAGACTTCTTTAAGTTAAAGGTCAAGAGTTCCATACACGAGGGTCTTTACACTTGGTAGGGGTTTGCCGAACCTCAGCTTACCAACAATTACCTGAAAAGAGGGTAGTTGGGTCATATATTAGGGACGACTTAGAGGCAAAAAGTCATTTCAATCACCTTCTTTGATCTGGTGCATTATGAAAGTATCATCATTCTTATCCATGCCCTCTCTCCGTCTCTCTCTCTCTCATATATATATATATATATATATGTGTGTGTGTGTGTGTGAGTGAGAGAGAGAGAGAGAGAAAGTAGCAAAAAAGGTGTTTGGTGAGTCTAAGAGAGGCATAGGAGGCTTGGGCGAAATAGTTTTGAGATAAAATAAATACAAATAACATGTTACAAATTGCATTATCAAAGAAAAACAATGAGACTTGAATGGATTATGAGAAGGCAAAGAAAGAAGTTAAACACATTGTTAGTGAAGCAAAGCCCAAAACTTAATAAGCTATCGATATATATATATATATATATATATATATATATATATATATAGAAGCTTATACTTAAAGGAAGACAAAAGATTTTTTTTAAGATAACTTATACTAAAGAAAGGAAAATAAGGATCTCACAAGTTAGATATATCAAAGATGAGGATGAGAGAGTTTGAGCGGTAAGTATGATATCAAGAATAGATAGCAAAGTTATTCTATAAGCTTTTTAATGTGAGTACAAATAATATTATCTTGGAAGAACTAGACAACTCAAGAGCATATATAAATCAAGATTTCTATCAATGCGTTCAAAAGAAGGAAATGAAAAAAGCTTCTTATAAGTTTATTAATTGTGGTAAATCTTTAGGACGAGATGATATTGCTAATGAGTATAAAAGTTTTAAGAGAGTTAGATATCAATTAGTTTTTAAGATTATTTAATATTACTTGAATGAACAAAAAGATACTCAAGAAGTGGAGAAAGAGTACAATATTACACATTTTCAAGAATAAAGAAATATCCAAAATTGTAAAAATCATTTCAAGCAAAAAATTAAAGAATTATATAATGAAACTATGAGAAAGAGTTATTGAAAATATAGTGAGATAAAATATTAGAGTACAAGTTTGATAGTCTCATTAAAACATATAATACAAGAAGTTGAAGTTGATATACGCTGCATCACTCAAAAGAAAAGAAAATACTAATTAGGATTAACCTTTCAAGCTGATGTATGGTTGGCTAAAGCAAAGAGGTGCCTTAGTTGTTTTGTATGATAAAAAGATACTACTAAAATTGAAAGATAAATATTATAAAGTAGAAATTACACTAGCAATATTAATAATCAAGCTGCTAAGTGATTATGATGACATCAACAGATAGGGTCGGATGTTACTGTTCTCTCATCTATAATAAGTTAGATAATTAAAGAAATTCTGCCAAATCTCAGTGGCAATCATTCTTTATCAATAAGACTTCAATGGTTCAAGTATTAATAACTTTCTGCCTAGAAAAGCCAAAAGGAAAATCTTTGATAATTCTCACAAGTTGGCTGCAGAAGCAACGCAATGCCGCGTGAAGCCTACTGACATGAGCATGACAAGGACCAAAAGTTGCCCTACCTATGTTTATACGTAGGTACATAAATACATACATACAAGTAGCATGTGTGTGAGAGAGAGAGAGGGGGAGAGAGAAGTGTTAATCTTGTCACCATTCTAGTAGATCTTCACGACATTCTTAAAGAACCACACAGTTTAGCCTCTTCTTTGGGGCTAAGGCCATGGAGCGGTCATGATCTTGGCCCAAGTGATGACAAAATAAATAATTCATGTGAGCCAAGCGATGGGTCCAGCGAACCAATTGAAATTAGGTTCACGGAAACGACAAGGTACACATACGGCCGAGCTATAATCTGAAGCATATCGCCCAAGCTGGCATATACGGCGAGATCGACCAGTGCCAATGACAGGCTCGGACTGGTTGGGTCAATGAAAAACCTTGGACATAAAACCAATTTGTTGAAGTATTGAATTTGCTTATAGCAATATCAATTATACAAGGAGAACACAGAAATACAAACCCTAGTGCTTTATTTTTTTTACATATCAAAACCAAGCAGTAAAATTAACACAAAACCATGAGAGAGAGAGAGCTGCTTCCTTTACCAGCAGTATCATAAGGACATGGATTAAGAAAGCCTTTTAACATCACCATATATATATATATATGAAAACTGGATATGTCTATTTTTGACAGACCTATTGCTTTTACTTAGCATAAGTTTAATTTTTAAAAAAGTAAGAGTTTTTTAAAAGAAATGAAGATAATGTAGTAATATGCATGCCTTTAAAAAGCAATGATCGAGTATAAGTGGGCACCTATCCTTAAGCGGATTTAAACATTGATGGGTGTGTACATGGATCATACTCTCTCTCTCTCTCTCGCTCACTCACATATATATATATATATATATATAAAGAGAGAGAGAGAGAGAAAGAGAAACTGGGAGATGCTAGATACTTTCACATACCACACTCTACTAAATGAACTTTGCACAAATGACATAGATCAACTTACCTATCAACATTGATACGAGGTTTGAGGTCATTTAATACACACGAGTGCATTAAATGTGACTCGGGATAGATACCTAGCAATGCCTAACATGGGAGGATGTCTACACACTTTCATCACTACTTTTCGATTGATCACACTAATAGTAATGATGATCAAGTAATGCCTAGCATGAGACGTTGTTTAGCAGCTCCTACTCTCTCTCTCTATATATATATATATAATGTGTGTATGTATGTATAACCTACATTAGTTGGAGTTGTTTGAACCCCTCGAGTGGCGATTTCTTTGACATATAAAATTGAAAAGATCAACACCAAAAAGGATAAAAAAAAAAAGAAAAGAAAAGATGAACAAACAATAGCTCACCTGGTTAGGAGATCAATTGAGAAGTTAATGGTCTTGAGTTCAGTATCTTGGGCGTGCATTTGGCTTCAACCCATGTGAAAAATAATTATAGAAAAGAAAAACTAATCTCATCCTTTCCCCAACCCATTTGCTTGGTTCATGCGAGCATCATGTGTTTTACTAGTGGATATGGCACCCATCTGGATAATTTTGGTTCATGAATAGCAATGCTACAAATCAACTTTTGAGATTCATCACACTGTCAAAATAAGAGAGCTAAGAAGGTACAAATTATAATTAGGGTTCAAACATCAAGCACTGTTGCTGTGCCCTGTTATGTCCTAATCAAGACAAAGAACAGCTAGTATAAAAAGGGAAAGGCATTATAGGCATTGACATTTCAGTAAAGAATTGGTCGAGTGTGGGCACAAGACCACCTATTGTTTCCAATAGCGGATTCATGTGATCATCCAAAGATCATCATTCATCATAACTAGCAACACCCATGGTTCAGGTTTGGGTTGGATTTGTGATTGAAACCAATATGTTCAATCCATATTTGTTATTTTATCAGCCACTTGGATAACTTCGAGGCTAGAAGCAACCGGAATCATGCTTTTCTTTTTTCCATTCAAACAATGAGCTAGATGCACCTCCCGGATATCAAAACCATGACCTTGAGTCAACCCCCTAGCCAGGTGAGCTGTTGCTCTTTATGCAACACTAATCAAGCTTTCCTCCACAATGAGGGTCAAGTAGGTTTTAGGTCACTGTGCTGAATCTTGGGTAGTTCCTATGTTTAACCCCAAAAGAACAAGATCATGTTTTTTAATTTCCCCGAACACTTATAAGACCTTCCTCAACCTGTCATGTTCACCCTTATTTCTCATACCTTTGCACAGAACTCTCGGTGCCATGCACCTCTGAATCCTCTTGTATTGATTCTCTATACATTTTCATCAATCACCTCATCTTGTAAACCACTGAACATAACTAATCCAAGATCATCTTTAGACAAATGTTGACTATTGTACCCTCTACATTTGCCAACATATTGAACTTGCGTGTTCTTAGCAGCCTAAACTATATCAAGCATTGGACAAGTATAGCTCCCACGTATTAAGGGTAATAGATATGATATGCTAATAACATTCATCATAACTGTGATTTCCATTTGGATGATCCTTTTCTGAATTCCCAAAGGAATTTCAAGAAACACTAGTTCAACTGCAGTTCAGCCAGTCCAATAAAGAGCAGATATGTAAGTATATGATAAATGCATTTCCACTAGGTTGCAACAAATGTTCATGATCCTTTCTCACATATAGCATAATGATGAACAAACAGTTCTAAACGGCGTACAGAATCAAGTTCTTGAGTAACAAGCCAGCGCCAAGGAAACCAACAAATCAAACAAATATGGAGTTAAAATTGTGAAAATTACCAACTACAATCATATCACAATAACTGCCAATCATCCTCATTTGAAGGACTATCAATCCTTTCATGACAGGAGCTGTTTGAACTTTGCATTCCAAAATCATCCTTGCTGTTACCCATCGGATCTGATAACTCATCCTTGCATGTTCTTCTAGAAGACCCTCTGGCCCGAGAAACAGTATATAGCGGTGCACCATTTGATTGATTTGCAAGATCTTCCGATCGACTACAGAAGTCATCAAAATCATCTGCAATGATTGACTTAGTGGAGTCAATCACCAAGTTATTAAAGAAAAATGTGTTACGATCAAATATAGCATACCGCTATCTCGGCAATAGAATCCAATGGCTATAGATGAATCTAGCATGTTCAGAGGGATGTACCGAACAGTACTGCAATGATACAGGCAAAAAAGAAACAAAAGGAAAATACAGGTGGTTAGAAACACAACTCAAAACTGCTTACATATTTAAGCAAGAAAATATAAAAATTTAAGATGATCATATTACTTGCAGTGATACGAAGAGGGATCAGCATCTGGGTTGTCATGGGAAACATGAACCACCTGTTCAGCCATAAGAACGCACTATTGCTTACTATTGTTTCATTGGCGAGCTTTAAATGCCGCAGTCAACAAAGCAAAGATACATAATGGAAGAGGTGCTCCTTTTGTACAATTTACCAAGATTATGTCCTCAACTTCGCACGTCGTAATGGTTCAGCTTTAGTTCCAGTATCTCAATAGAGGATGGGGAAGGCCGTAAATGCACTAAATGCATGATATATAATATATAATGCGGTCAATAACAAAGTACCTGAAGTTTTCAAATATCCAAGAGAAAATTGAGGTATGCAACTAAAATGGCCGTCATCATCAATTAGGATCCGTTACACCGACATTATGAATTCCATAAATCAAAAGAACATGAAGGAATTGTTTTTTGTGGTCCTACACGCAATTGAGCCTTCTTTTCTACAATTAGATACACCACAGACAAACAATCACTGTTATATTGAAAGTCCACCTAATCATCCAGATTAAAAAACTCACAGCCTGAACTTCATGGGGATCTAAATATATTGCTTGGTCATCTTGTACTCCGAGAATGTAAGTTGATGCTCCAGGTCGTCCACCCAATATGCCAAGAGATTGAGGAAATGTAAAACTTGCACCCAATGAAGGTATATACCTAATCAAAAACAGGGAATGAACTCATAATCAGCAGAAATTATCTGTTACGGAGCTACATCAGGAAAAGAATCTAAAAAAGCAACCTCAGCATGCAATGTCATCGCATAAGAAGATATATATGTCAACATAAGTGCCCATACACCATCCCACGACCCCATTCAGTTGTAAGTCTATGTAAAGCCGACACCAGTCTTTTGGAAACAGATGTCTCTTTTATTTAGCACTTGGAAAAACTAACTTTCGACTGGTTAGAACAGCAAAGAGCAAAGCGCCTAGGCTAGGCTAGGACCATTGCCCAAAGAGCCTACGCAAGGTGCATCTGTTGGCCCATTGGGGCCGAACTCTTAACAGAGGTCATTTTTCCACTATGCTAACCTATGATTCAACACTCTCCAAATTTGAACATAATCTCAGCACTCAGGTTTTCAAGGAAAAAGATAAAATGCATTCATTTTGAAGAAAAAAGGGACAGTTTTTCTCCACTAGAGACAATTAAGTGCAGAAGGGAAGACAAAAAACCCTGCTTCCTCCATGTCAAGTGCATGCCAGCCGCACATATAATCTTATATTTTCTCATGAACTCAAAATAGAACCTGAGATTCCAACTTTGTGATGATTTCTTTACCAGAACTACTGCAAAAAAACGATTTCTGACAGTAATCCAAACTCCAAAAATTCAACATGCAATAATTCGAATTTATTGTCATAGAAGACCAAATAGTGAGGAGATAATAAAATGCACCAGATACAAGGCAACACCAATAAAGAAACACAGTATCATTTTTCCAAGAATAGAATATTTTCCATTAACAATGATGAACATTTAAGTGACTCACAAATGTGAATGGTGAACATGAATGGGAAAAAAAGAACTCATTCTTACCGTGGATTCACTTTATCAAGTCCAAGAACCAAAGGAACCAAGACAAGAAGAGGAGCCCAAGACCCTGGAACCTTGGAGAATTTCGAGCATAGTCTAGTAGCATGATCAATGCACACAACTGGTGCTCCACCTCGCTCTCCATGTTCGTCAACAGAGACAACATACACAGCCAAGGGCAAGGAATGGCTGCCATCTCCAAGGTCATCCAGTTCCCTTTTGGAACAAGCAAGAGATTCCCAAGCTTGACACACAGCATATGGCCCCAACCAAGAGCCAGGAGTCAAGCCATAAGCTTTCCCAGCTTGAAGAAGATTGTGTATGGAAAAGACAGATGAACACGAGTCGCCAAAGTGATGCAAAATCTTGAGATATTCAAGATCAAATGGCTGCATAATCAACATTGTATCAGCATGAGCAACCCTGCGGTGCAATTTAAAGATACTTATTACCCTCTATGATAATTCACATGAAAGATGAAGATTATGTAGTGGAGAAACCATCAAGGTTTTCCTATAATTTGCTACTGTATCCCATGCATCTCACCTTCTCAATGGGCTTTCTCCAATCTCTTCCCAAATAGTGAAAAAGCAGAGCCTGCATTAAAATGTCAATTTACAGCGTATTATTTAACACAAGAAATATGTTGACAATATAAAAATGACCAAAAATAATTCTGGGTAAATTTAGAGAATTAGAAAAGAACAATTAGTGAGCAGGATCCAAGTGATAGTGTCAAATGTACTTTTTCTTTTGGTTACAAGAGGAGGCCAAAGCCTAACATACACACACATGCACCCTCTGGGAGTTGGAACTCCTCACCAACAGCAATGACGCTAGAGCACCCTGCCATTGAGCTAACACTCTTGGTGCTCAATGGAAAAGACAAAGGTTCTTGATTCCACAGTAGCCAGACATAAGTTGGATTAATGTCATGCTATGTTATCAATAGCGCACATCAAAAACTGCTATAGTGGGTGTCCCTCCAGGGCAGTCAGTGTTTTATATTATTTTTTCTGCAATCTTTATTATACTAGATAAGATAATCACAATGCTTGAAAAATAGGTTTTTGTGGGCATAGAATGGAAACCTTGAACACAAAGAGCAAGTCAAGAATCTTGAAACTCGTCGGCACACTAGTTTGCATAAGTGGCCCAATGGTTATTGCCTTGTATAAAGGCAACGCACTCACTCACTCCTCCATTTTCCATCTTTGCAAAGCTTCAAACAAGGTCATTGATCATGAGTTACAAAAGAATTGGTTACTTGGTTCTCTTTCCCTTCTCTCTGGTTGCCTTGGATTGTCTTCATGGTTTATACTGCAAGCGAGGTTCACCAAGTTTTCTCCTGCTCTTTATTCTAACAATGCCCTCATCTCCCTTCTTAGTTGTCTTCAGTCAGTTGTTTGCACACTACTCGTACACAAAGACCCTTCTATGTGGTTACTGAGAAGAAAGTTGCAGATCATTACTGTTATGTATGGTGTAAGCCTGCTTCTTATCTCTCATATAAAGAACACATATACACTACATATATAATCGGATTCGCTAAAGCTGTTAAAGTTGTTCATTGATAGATAATATGAATTTTGATTGTAATTGAATTGAATTTTGAATGTGCATACCATTAAATGTATATTAAACAATTAAGTGTGATTGTAATTTAATTTTGATGGATGCTATGTAACTTATTCTTCCATCTAATGCATCAAGATTCAAGAATTTAATTGCTTCTCTTGTCTTTGTGAATCTTCTCCATGGATTGCTATGTAACTTATTATTCCATCTAATGTATTTGTATGTGCTTCTACATATATACCTTAACCTTTCCTTCGTAACAACATGATTACTGACTAGTACATGTGAACAGTTTTTCATGTTCACTGTTGGATATGGACAATTCTAAAGCAAAATGTGCAATGTGCATATAGGCTTTGAAGAGTAAGAAAAGGGCCCAGCTTGGCGACACCATATTCATCGTACTTTAGCAGATAAGTAATTATATATTTGTTTCTTTTAATTCTTTTACTTAATGCTTAGAATAACTTTGTTACATTTATGTTTTTGTTTTCTAATTTAAGGTTAACAATTCAATATGCATGTGTCACATGAAATTTATTGTTTGTTTCCTTAAAAGTTAGAAGTAGAATTTGTTTATTTAGTTTGATTCATATTTATGAAATAAGTGATTGTATTTCTTGATATTTCTTAGAAATTAGATAATACATTATATATGTATATATAATTTTTTAATCATAAATAAAAGTGTACTCCTAAATTCACTATATCCTCGCTACAACTATATCAAGGTCGCCTGCTAACAACCCGCTAACTGCTATTGATAACATAGATGTCATGGAACAATTATGCGGTTGTACTTGGATAAAGGTTCTTCGTTCCACAGTGGTGAGATATAAGTTTGTCAATTAAAGGCAAAAGAAAATAATGTACCTGAGCAACAAGCATCTGACTACTTCTAAGCATGCATCCCCAATGAGCATCACTGGTAAACTTTGATTCACCAATAGTTTCAAAGCCTGTCAAACACTCCATGAGTTAGACTAGCAAGACAGGTATACCATGATATATAACATAAGATTCAACAACCTGGTTAAGCAATGGCCAGATGCTTACGAGTTTCAAAACTCACCTTTGCGATATGTTATCCATATTCTTGAGGAGAAATCTCGTAAAAATGCAAAGTATCCATCACTCTTACTTGCATCGCTTGTGGATCCTTCAGGAGAAGTTCTATAGCACACTCCCAAAAGCCATATTTCGCTGGTTGAGCTGCAAAGACTAGGCTTGTTAAACCCAAGTACATCCTGAAAGCGCCTCATTAGACTGCAAGTCATAGCTTTTCTCAAAGCAGAGGTCCAACCATCACTTCTAGGTTTACGTTCATTGGACTTCTCCCTGGAAGATGATTCTTTATTTTGCATCAAAGACAGCAAAAGTAAAGGTAAACAAGCTTGATCAAAGAGATTTATTATGACCCTTGCTCTTGGAATCAGCGGTACCGGTTGGACAGCTGTTGGAGGGAGAAGAGCTTCCAGTTAGAGACTTTGAAGATGCAGTGCTTTCGAGCAAGCTTGTCATACCTATCATACCAAGAAAAGGGGGGCTTTTAACAGATGGGTCCACACCAACACCAAAAGATACGCATAAAGAAAATAAAACACAAGTGCAACTACAACTTTCAACAGTAGTCAAACAAAAAATTCTGGAAAGTATCAAATTAAGTACCTCAAAATAGGATGGAATTCTTCCTATCTAAAAGATAAGACAAAATGGATTTGTAAACTAACGAGGACCTGCCAACTTAAGGTTGCCAAATAGTAGTCAACACAATCATAAGTGAAATCCAAAACCATGTCACAGGAAACAATAAGCGGGGCCTGGAAGCAAAAAGGTACAAGAGGTCCTAGGTAAAGCAAAGCCACCTATTTGGCAACATAATAAAATGATTAAAAAGAGAATAATACAAGTAATTCGTAAATCCAACATATCCTATGAATGAAAAACAAATTCTCACAATTCCATATGTAATCTTAGGCACATATCTCAGGCTCATTTAAAGCTTCCAAATGCGAAAACATTATGTAGCCTAAGACTAGGCATATGACCAACCTCTTGGTGCTAGAACATGAATGGAAAGAAGTGGCAACTTCAACCTATTGAGAGAGATTACATATCATCCAGTAACATAGGTGCCCCTCCTAATGCCAATCATAGTCGCCTTCCTTTATGGTCAATCATCCACCAGCTAACACAATGTGGAGAGAAAATAACATTGCAATTTTGCATAGTGGTTTGACCAACAGGGGAAGCTGCATGGTTACGTAAAAGGAACACAATTAACTTTACAGACTCAAGTTTTGCCTAGGACTGGGTGAGTGATTTTGGTTACCAACTTTCGGACTAGAATAACAGATCCATCAGCAGTACGAAACGTGCCATTATATGACATACAATTGTAAAAAGATTTATCAGGTGCCATACAATAATAGGCACCTGAGCATCTCAATCACCAAGATCCAATACAAGAAATACCTGCAAAACCTGTACCATAGAAGGATGAGATGAAGAGGAATGAGTGGAAGGGATCATAGAAGACAGAAGTTGGAGTTCTTGTTGAATTTGTTCTAGACTAGTTCAGACAACTAGAATACGTTTTGAAGTACTGAATGATCCAGAAGCATGTCGAGGACCAGGTTCACGACAGAACATGTGATTTATTCTCATACTATTGATAAGAGTAACTGAAGCTAATCCACCAAAGTCTCTTTTGGAAGTTGGGCACCTATAGTTCATGTGGCTAAGTTCTTTGCATTAAATGAACTCCAATGCCCTCATTGCTTTGATAGCTTGTACAGATAATATTGCCACCTTTTGGAAGGGTTTAGCTGCAGCAAACAGCAAGTGTAACAAGAAACTCGATCTTACTCATTCTTGTAATCATCGGTCCATATCATGCACAATGGACTGATACATATTATTACTGTTGTGGCATATAGTATGATTCAGGAAGGTACCACAAAATCTGCTATCACATACGTACTAATAGGATACAGGACCAAATTGTATGCGCCATACAACACACTCTGCCTGTAAGATACTATTCCCATAGACAACAAGTAACGCTACGTGCCTTCTTTTTGTTTGGAGGTTATTAAAGTTCTCTGTGGAAACACTCGCGATACCATCATACTCATGATGAAGGCTGTAGGCAACTTGGATGTCAAACATCACATCCTCTGCTGCATTCTCAAGCCTAGTACAACGGACTCCTTGCATCGGGACAATTCCCTATGGACAGCATCGACACCAATGCATTCCATAGCATTTGAATTTTATACTGAAAATCTTGCTTGCAATTTTGAAATTAACGTGTATCTTTCGCCCAATTTGATGGTTTACGTACTGGATCTGGAAACCGCGCTTCTTAAGTTTCTAATATTTCAATTCAATGTCCAAGGGTTTACAACCGTTTACTTCTCTACAAGTTTTTCCCAATCGCCGAAAACCACCAATTGCAAATAGAGAAAGTACAAATCTAGAACGCTTATCAGCATGCTGGCAAGTAAAAGCGAGATTCCCACGCCAAAATTCACAAAACACACCATGTTATATCATCAATTCTTCTTCAAACTTTTGTGTGGCATTTATCAAACTTTTATATGTCCATATATATATACCCATGAAGATCTCCACGATAATTTTGATCCTTATCTTTCGTGGTTCGGATCAGACAAACATAAACGCAAAAAAATATGCTACGCTGACAATTCCAATCTTCTGGGTTTTCCTATTGTGCGAGAAGGATATAGGATCGCACAGAGAAAGAGAACAAAGAAATTTGGCATAAGAGTGAATACCCAAATCGGCTTATCTTTTAGGTCCATCACGTGGGTAGTAATAAAAGGATTACAAGAAGGGACAAGAAAATAACTTAGAATCAATAAAAGGTCCGAAGAGATTGGAGAGTATTGGAGATCAGAGAAGCGCAAAAGAAACAAGAAATGTTACCTGGATGAAACCAATCTGTCCAACCACTGCAGGCAAGAGAGAGAGACGATGCCAAGCAAGCTCCTGCCTTTCTTGTTCGCCTTTGTTTATTCTTTACAAATATTTCCTTTGTTATAAATTTTACAATTCTTTGTTGTATTCAGGACTTCGGCAATGTCCAATACTATTAGGTTCGAGTCGAATCGTTGTTTCCAAATGATTCGGAGAATCGGCCGAATCGACTTGAATCATTCTTACAAAATTCACTTCAATAAATTTTCGAAATTCTGAAGTCAAGAAAACAAGGAAAACAGAAATAGAGATTGTTGAAAAGAAAGAAAAAATCATGGAGTACCATAAGAAATTTCTTAGTATCTAAACTTCGACAATAAAATAGAATTGTGAAGCATGTATTTGGAGGTGTGTGTGCAAGCACGAATTTAAAAACTCTTCTGAGGTGAGACGAATAACCCATTAAATGGTTTAGAGTGAAGCAAACTATGTATTATTTATTATATCTATCTTTGAAATTTGGGGTGGGGCGAACATCCCACCTAGGCTCAATGTAGATCGGCCACTGTATGTGTGGCCATAAATATCAAATCTATAAGATAATTAAAGTTGTGATATTAACAAAAAATAAAATGAGAAACAAAACCATAGTTTTAATATATGAAGAGATAGTCACAAGGAGCTAATGTAAGCGTGAGAATTAATATGGTGAAATTTCACAGAAGAAATCTTTCTAGATCTGCCTTTGCTGATCAACCACAGCCGCAATCAGACCGGGCTCTCCGTGTTGGGCTTGCAAGATGTGTGCCTCCGGATACGGCACAATGCTGCCAATCAACCAATAACCCATAGTTTTGTACCAGGCACAAAGCTTGCAGCTCACAAACAACTGTGGAAACTGTTTATTCTTCCCTCAATCTCACAACCCTCATTAAACAATTATGTTTAAAATTTAATAGCAAGAACAAAATAATGGTCCAAGTTACCAGAAAATATGCCTCAGTAACAAGGATGAACCCCTAGGTATTCGGTTTGACCAACGACTCTTTGTAGTTAAGATGCCCGGGACCCCCTCATTCATTTGTTTATATCGAGATCGGTAATGCTGCCAGTGAATAGCCATATTGTTCTTGTAATATAAAATTGGAAAGGTCACAGCTCTTCTGCCTCAATCATTTAGACAGGAAGGACCCTTGCAGTTGATGATGTCAATCCTCTGTGTGTGTGTGTGTGTGTGTGAGAGAGAGAGAGAGAGAGAGAGAGAGTAGTGTTGGTTCTTAAATTCTGTGTAGTGATGTGGAAGATTTTGGAGCTTACATTCTTCTACAAGACATACTTCTCCTATGTGGTTGGTTAGCCCACTCCAGCTGTGTGTGGGTGCGCATGCGCATGTCTGTGTGTGTTACTTTACAAAGGCATCAAACTAAATAATATATTGGGAGCCGCTCCAAAATTGACGCTGAGCTTAAAGCGTTTATGCTTTTAATTTTCATATATTTAACCTGGAGCTTTTAAAAACAAGTTAATGATGGAAACATAAAATAATAAGTTAATAAGTTTCTGGCTTTTGAGCTTTATTAAGGTACCCTGCTCAGCTGCAAACAAATAGGAGAAATTAGGAGGAGGTTTGGTAGAAGAAGATTGCATGATGTCTCATTTTCTCACCATACTAAGGTTTCTTTGTGCTCTGGATTCAAGCAAAGTCCTAACTGAATGGAAAAGTTGTTGGTAGAGTTGGATCATCTGCAGGCACCCTACCATTTGATTGCTTGTTTATATATATATATATATATATATATATATATATATATATATATATATATATATATATATATATAATACACACTATGAGTTAGTGGGAGTTGTTAGACTTATTTATGTTAGATTATTCATGTTAATTAAGAGTATCATAGAAAAATGGTTTAGATGATTAATTTTATATTTTTGTTTTTATGAATGAATTGAAATGGATGATATATCATGAACGAGATTCAGTCGACTATCATAAGTATGTGTATGCATATATATATATATATATATATATATATATATATATATATATAATGTGAGAGAGAGATAAATAGTGTTTAAGAAGTAAAATAGAATATATTATTATAAAAGTTAGGGTAGGATTAGTACGTCAACAGTTGGCTTTTCATTCGAAGATGTAGTGACAACAAAATGACAGCTAAATTGAGGTGTAACGTATCATGACATGTAAACTGATGGAACAGAAAGCAGGCTCCTTATAAAAGTTGATGATAGTTAGCATTCATTGTACATAAACTTCTATTATTTATTGCCGTACATGGTAGATGTGCCTCGAACAAATCATCACCTGCGGGAAGTATCGTTCGCTGGATCGGATTATTGGTACACAGATACATAAAACCCTTTTAAATGATTTTTTCTCGCTCAGTACATTGCATTTAAGTGATTGAAAGCAGTCTTTTTACACTCAATCAGTACCATACTTAATAGTTATAGTTATAAAATTATATAAGTGGCAGATCCATTGCATTTATTGCAGTGAAACTCGTTATTTTTACACAATCTGCAACGATTAAGTACAACCTATTTTTCTTATAAATATATAAAAAGACAGAGTCCGAGCAGGCGGTTGATACCAGCTGACAACGGAGTGACCCCACGACTTATGTTTCTCTTCCTTTTTCTACCAGGCGTTCCCGCAATTCAAGCTAATTATAACTAGATATCTTGAATCAACCACCGCTCACATCACAGCATCACACACTCTCTCTCTGTCTCTTGGATTCATGGCTTCCAATCACCCCACGCAATGCTCACGCTCAAGTAAACAAATACCCAAGAACCAATTACTCCAAAACGGAACCTCTCTGTCTCTCTATACACTCTCAATCTAGAGTCTAAAAGGACTCACCTGACGACTCTTCCTCATTCACTCTCTCAAAAGAAGTGCAGAGAGAGAGAGAGAGATGATACAAGCTTTCTCACCTTCCTGCTTCAATCCGCTGGAGTCCGACGAGCACAGAGCCACCTGCAAGGCCCGTCACAGCGCCAGCACCGCCACCGGCTCGCAGAATCTAATCACCTGCATCTATCATCTGCCGGAGCCCGTCGGAAACCCTGCTTCTTTCTTGACCCTCACTTGGTCCAAAACCCTCCTCCGCCACTCCCTCACCGTCCATCTCCTCGGCACCGCCTGCACCATCGACGTCTCTCCTCCCCGCCTCTTCCGCCCCAAGCGTGGTTCCCGCCCTCTCGGTCACGCCACCCTCTTCTGGTCTTTCGCTCGAGCCTACTTCGCCCACGGGCCCGAACCCACCAAGAACTTCTACTTCTGCGTTGTAGTCGCCGGCCGCATTGCCCTCCTCCTTGGTGACCTACCCGACGACGGCGTTAGCCACGCCGGGTTCCCCGATCTCCCTTCCGATGCCTCTCTTGCTGCTCTTGTTTCTCGCCGTGAACACGTATTCGGCAGGCGGAATTACGCCACCACCGTTCGTTTCGGTTGCACCGGCCGTGAGCACGAGATCGGGATCGAATGTGGCGGCGGGGAAGGGAAAGAGGCGAGGTTGGTGATGAGAGTGGACGGAGCATCGGTGTTGGTGGTGAAAAGACTGGTGTGGAAATTCCGGGGAAACCAAAGGGTGGTTGTTGATGGATCGACGTTGGAGATTTTCTGGGATGTGTACAACTGGCTGTTCAACGGTGGAGGGCACGCTGTTTTCATATTTCAGGCAGGCGGTGGTGGGGTGGCTGTGGGCGGCGTTTGGCCGGAATTGGTGGTGAAGGGGCCAGAAAAGAAGCTGTTGAGGAAGAGCGTTTCATCGTCAACGACGGAGTCAGCGAACTCAGTGCTGCAATGGGCGGAGAGAGTGAGCAAGCCTACCGATGAGAGCGGTTGTAGCCGTGATTCCGGCTTCTCTCTGTTGCTGTATGCTTGGAGGAGCGAGAGGTGATGCAATTTTCATGGTGGTCGTTCGCTATAAGAGATTCTTGGACTCTCTCTCTCGTGCGCGTGCTTTGTTTTTCAGGCCTGCAATTTGGGCCGATTGGATTGGTATTACTTTCTTTGAATTCTTGAATCGATTTGTTGATGTAATATGAAAATACCTGAGTTTTGCGGATTTCAGATTTTTTGTACCATGAAAAGAAAAACTTCTGTGTATCAAGAATTGACTGCACTATCCTTTGTTAGTATACTGAAGTTTTCTCCTCTCTCTCTACCTATATATGTATATATAGTTTGTATTCGATTAGATTATACTGTCTCTCTCTCTCTCTCTCTCTCTCTATATATATATATATATATATCAACAGCTCAGTAATTTGTATTCGATTAGATTATACTGAAGTTTACTCTCTCTATATATATATATCAACAGCTTAGTAGTTATATTCGATTAGATTTTGAGAGAAAATGCGAAGTAAAATGAAACATGCGCCAAATCTTGACTCTGAGTGATTCAGTCAGTCTCATTATTTTACTTTTAGGCACCCTCTCACTCCCTTTCTCACACACACAGAGAGGAACACCCACATAGACGTACGTGATATTGATGAATATGTTGTATTGGAAATCTCCCCATATTCAATCCATCTTGAATTTTAGTTCAGTCATCCCTCTCTCTCTGGGGGTTAAAACGATGGATACCTGAAAGAAACAAAATGGGCATTTGAAGAAAGGTTGTTAAAGCCTCCAAGCTGTACGAGCCATGGCATTGAGTAGGGACTGCACCTGACGCTCAGCTTTATGGCTCGAACGTCAGTACCACCAAACACCAAACTCGTCCGCTCGTGGCTTACGGATCACCTGCCATTGCTTGGCTCCCCTATCATTGAGCCCTCATCGTTCACCGGAGCCCACTAAAAGGTGCGGTCTCTCAGAGCCCATCTGCACCCAAACGGTCAAGTCTCTGCCATATGAGGTCAGAGTCGCTAAGATTGAATCTGCGTGCACAGTGTATATATTATAAGATGCTCTGATTATATTCTTAAAAAAGAAAATCGGGGGAATCTGTCAAAAACCCAACTGGAAAAGGCTGTCATCCTTTTGAAACAGAAAAGTTTCAAGGGACAAATTCAGAAAATTTGTTCGTTTAAATGCACCGATAGATCTACGATATCTTCAACTTAAATTTAAGCATGATTTAAATTTTAAAACAAAGGGTCGGATAAAGAATAAGAGCTATCGAAATGACCAATAGCTCGTACATTTGCAAGAACTCATATTGCATAGAACTTATGGGACTTTAACCCCCAACTTCCCATCTTCATACACAAGGGGTAGAATGACCTCTCAATCAACTGACTGGAGTCCATCTTCATACTGCATAGCTCCTAAAAGTACTAATATATATATATATATATCTTAAAAGAGAAGGCCGAAGCCAAACACACATACATCCTCTGGGAGTCGAACTCCATACTAGGAGCGATAGCACTAGAGCCGTTGAGCTAATGCTCTACGTGCCCTACAACTTATATTTAGAGAGAGAGAGATTTAAGCAGTTTATTTCTATAAAGACAACCATTCATCCAATTCTTGTTCTTTTTTTGCACCACGAAAGAATCCAACCATCTCGTACCAATCAATATACGTGTGTTTGTTGTTTCCTTTTATTTTTCTGAAGGAATTGATTTAAGACATGTCAACCATATTCAATAAATTGTTTGGCCAGTTTTACCTAAGACCTCTCAAGCAAACATCCACTTCATTATGTGGTCTCTTTTAGGCCAGGCATGGCAACCGGCTGGGTTTGGGCGGGTTCGCAACCAACTTGAATCCAGCCCGGTGGTCGGAAAAGAGATGTATCAGAGGTGGAACGGGAATCAAACCAGGTATTCTCCAGTTTCAACCAGTTCATGGTCTGATTTGGTTCCTTTTAAAACTGCTGAGCCAGTTCCAAATCAGCCATGTCAGTCGCCAACTACAAGTGAGGGATCCGTAGCTAATGCTCTGGTGTTTACCTGTTATATTTATAGGTTGCTGCTGTCAGCTGCAGATTGCCAAGCCTAATTACAGGCTTCATTCTCACATCTTCGCTCCTATAAGAAGCTCCATATCTAGCCATGCGATCTGTTAAATTTCAAAAATCCAAAATTAGTAGCAGTTGAAGTCTTGATTCATGGGTTTTGACGAGAAAAGAAACATTCTCTTACCAAAACTATTTTCTTATCAATGTCTAACATGTACTGATTATTAGATTTAAAAGCTTTAGCTCATGATAGACTTCTTCTTCTTCTTCTCTCTCTCTCTCTCACACACACACACACAGAGGGCGGGTTGGTGTTGGCTTGACAAGGCATGTGCAAAGAAAATGTGTGCAGTGTGCCATTAAACAGGCTGCTGCCTACTCACACAGACAGGATAAAGCTGTTGACAGAGGTGCACGGCATGCTTGCGATGATCCCTCAGGCATCTTAGTGCCAATCCTTTTGCCTACAGCTCATTATACGAGAGAGAGAGAGAGAGAGAGAGAGAGAGAGAGAGAGAGAGAGAGAGAGAGAGAGAGTTCAACTATTGACTTTGCTGTCGATAGTTTGGCCCCTTCGAAAACCTTGATAAGGGCCTTCCCTTACGAATCAAAGGAATTAATAGCTACCTCACATATCTTACTGATTATATCAATGCTGAGTTTATATTATGTGAGTTTTTGAAGATTATAACTCGAAGATATCACTAGGGCTGATAAACGAACTGTGCTGCTTGTAGATCGGCTTGGTTCAGCTACTTACTGACACATTCGTCTTCAATTCATGATCTTACCTGAGCTGTTATGAACCTTGTCTATGTGGCAGCTTATCCCACTCAAACTTTTTTGCTTCTTTTTTTGTTATAAGCAAGATGGGATTAGGCAGAGCCCGATGCATACCTGGGTATTGAACTCCTGACCTTTGCCAGAGAGGGCAATCCTTCCAGCAAGTGAGCTACGCCCCTTTGGGGCAGCTCATGCAAACCTTGTTGTTCAACAGTGATTACAGTAGACCATAAGTAGAAATTACAAAATTTTAATCTTAACCTTAAATTTTTTAGTTATATAGATTAGATGTACAAATGATATGATGTTAATCCTAAGTACTTTTAGTTTTTAAAATGTCGTCGCGATTGGGATTCGGGTAAAGGATGCTCCTTCACCCGCCAGGAAATGCCTCAAATCCATATTTTGGCTCCCCACACTTAGATAATGGAGGGGGCACTGAGTACAAAATTGAGGTTCCCCCTATGGGGCCATTTATATGTATACCTGTCCTTGACTCACTGCATTTGCATCCTACATATAGATTAGACTTTGGAATCATAAATTTACACCTCTCAACATAAACGAAAGAACAACAACAACTAAGTCAAGTCAATCATATGGATTCTTTGTTTTCTTAAGGTTTCATCTTGTTCTACTTTAACAAGAAATTAGATCATTTTTTTATTGTTTATTTTTATAGGCTTGTTTTTTTAATATTTTAACGTATTCACCATCTAGTTTCTCATAGGTTAAGATACCTTTCTCTCACTCTTTCAACAAATATAAAATTGCAAGAAAATTGAATGTAAGTAGAGATGTTCCGGCCAAATGGCCTGGCCGAAATGCCCCTGGGGCCGATATGGGTAGGGTCACAGGCCACTTAGATATTAGATTGAGTCTATAAGACCCGATCCAAATGTGCTTGAAATCCAAATCCAATAACAACTTTTTAGGCTTCAACAAGCCATATACACATACACATATAATAAAAAACTATATATACATATAAATATATATGTATATATATACACATACATGTAATAAAAAAAATACATAAATATACATGTAGTTGGAAAAACTTACATATATATATATATATGATCCATATATACTCTCTCTATATATATGTAATAAAAAACTATACATCTGTACATGTAAATATATAATTGAAAAACTATGTAACATTTACATATATATAATATATATAAGGCCGGCCTATTGCCCGACAAGAGCTGGGCCGGCCAGCATTTTACAGGCCCATCCAAACTGTAGCCCGGCCCACATTTTCCTTGACCCACCAGGGTCAGGGCCGTGACAGGCATCCTCACTCTGCATTTTTCAACTCAAGTAAACAATAGAAAATAGAATATGAGGAAAAACACACAAAATAAACAGTGAGTTGATCCCTGGGGCTTACAAACCTGGCTCTACCCTCTACTCCATGCAAAGGAAAAGAAAAAATAGTGACAAGGGGCTTGACTCACACAATGCAGGTAGTGAGTTCGATTCTTGGGGTGTGCGTACATGGTTTCTGTCTCCCCGTCGTAACCGGGAAAAACAAAGGGTGGTTTTTGCTATATTGTTTATTGAAATAAATTCTAGTGTATGTCCTCATTCGCGTGTCTAGTTTGATGCAACTAAGTTTCCTCAAAAGATGCATAGTATCATGCACAAAGTGTATATCTACAAAGCGAGATATATATATATATATATATATATATATATATATATATATATATATATATATATATATATATATATATATATATATATATATATATATATGTATATGTATATCAAGCTTTTTTGATCGTAAAACCATAAAAGAACAACCCAAAAGATTGAACAGACTTTAGAATCCTTGGCATTGGCTCTTAGGACGTGTTTGATTTGCGGTGTCAAGTACTTGCACCAGAACTGCAAGTATAGACCCACATGACTTGTAATCATGGTCCTAAGTTTGATTTTGTATGAGATGAATAACAACACTAGAGAGAAGGAGGTGCTTGAGTCAACGGATCCAATTTCCATGGTCCATCTCCTTCTTGGTGTTAACTTTTTTTCCACTCAAATTAAGCCTATAGAATTACTGTTCTATATCAACCACCGGTTTCTCGTTTGATGCACAACAAAATTAGAAGTTATGAGCACCAAAAATTGAAGGCCAGTATCCTTAGAACTTCGTATCAAACACACCCTTAAGTGCAGCTTTGATACGGCCAAGTAGACCAGATTGTGAAGTTTCTATGATCACTCGACTAACAGGCACAATTTGTTGAGATGCCATTATCATTTTAGAGAATTAAACATTGTGGAACGAACGTAGTTCCAGTACAAGAGAAAACAGAAGCAGCAGCTAAGAAGCTACAATAATAATACAAAAGCTTCTGAACTAGGAAAAAAAGAGAAAAAGATAAAAGAAACAACAAGAAAATTACTCGGAAAACAAAACTTTTGAAAAGGAGGTACTTGCAGCAGGTGAGAAAGAGAGGAGGAAATCAAGTTCACAACATACTTCCTGGAACTATCAATCTACTGGATTTTATTATTTTGTTTATTTGGCAACAAAGAAATTAATTAATTAATTAATCATAAATACATATAAAGGAGTTGTATTTTTGTGTACATAATCTTACATAAACATTTTTACCATTCAATGTTAAGATCAATATTAGCGATTTAAATTACATATATTATTATATTTTTGTATATGAATGATGATGTACCTAATTCAAATTTCCATTATTAATTCCACAAAAGATCGAATAATGAAAATATTAATGTAAGATTATACACTAAAAGAGTATGCATTTAGGATACCCTTTGTAAATATATAATATTTGAATTTGAAATAGTAGGATAAAGTCGAGAAGAATATTCGGCAAAAGACAATGTGGAATCAGGACATACCGGAATAAGTAAAAAAAGGCCCTTATTTAAGTAATAGTATATAATATAATCACAACACTTAAAAAAATACAAAAACATGCGACGCTGTTTAAACGCTGGTTCTGCTGTTCCCTTGCAATTCGTCCATCCATTGTGTTGTTTTTTTTTAGAGCGAGAGAGCGCGGGAGAGAGATGGCGGGGGCGAAATCTCGCTTCACAATCTTGGTCACCAACGACGACGGAATATTCGCACCTGGTTTGAGAGCACTCGTTGGTGTCCTCGTCGCCGCCGATCGTTACCATGTCAATGTCTGCGCTCCCGACTCGTGAGTACTTTACAAGCAAAGGAACCATGGACCCCAAAAAAAATAATACGCATAGCACAGACACCATCTCTCCAAAGTCTTGCTTTCGTGTTTTACGTTTCGAATTTGTTGTTCTCTGTATTTTAAAGGGATCGTATTTTCATGCATTTCTTACTGAGATCCTTAGAGACGCTTTGCACAAAACCTGTTTCTGTTAACTTGTTGGAATGTGTTTGGCAATTCGTCCTTTTTTATGTGGAGTGCGTAAATCATGACGGGAAAGATGACGGAGTGAAGATTTTGGTATTTGGTGATCGAAACGATGGTAATTCACGTTCAAGAGAAAGTGTTCTCTCCTTGTTTTGATAGAAAGGAATCAATAAAAGTATGCGGTGTAAAGGCCCATTTTACGCGTCGACCTCTTGCTTTGGAATATTTAGAACTTTGTAGCCTTTCTTTGGAACACAACACCGGAAAATTTGTTATTTAACCACCTTTTATCTCTATAAGCTAACGAATGTTCTTACGGAATGTATCAGGATGTGTTTAACGTGTTTTAGACATCTTTCTGTATTCTTTCCTCACCCAAAATCAATGTTTTTTGGCTGTTTGGTTTTGTTTCTTGAACCCCCTATGAAGGGATATCTGGCCCGTAAAGAAATGCATATTCGGTAGAGCATGAACTGTACGTTGTAACAATTTTCAAGAATGATTCATGAGTTCATTGTATAAATGTTTTACAGCTCCTGGCGTGGCCACTGACTTCCCCATATTTGTAGATAACCTTGGCATATTATGTTCAGGAAAAACATTATGACTTCCATTCCAAGTTCTCGTGTTACGCTTCTTATCGACCTTCCTTTATGGCTTTTGTGCTTTTCGATCCTCAAGGAAAGTTTTAAATTTAACGGTGTTAAGGCCATGCAGTTGAGCTCCCACCTTTGACTAGGTAACCTACAGAGATGAGGCTCGATTTTAGTGTTTGTTTTGCTTTTGAATGCTTAGCTGGTAGAGCAGACGATTGAAAATTCTCAGGTCACCAGCTGAAATCTGGTTTCTAGGATATGGTCACGGTCATGTTTCCTATTATGGATGGGGAAAGTTCTTATTTTTCTCTGCACCACTTGACACTTTTAGTTTGTAAGTTTGCTGGTCACAGGAAATTCATCGTTTTGCAATAAGTCAAGCTATTTCGGGCCTCTTATATAAGTCAACAGATTCTGTCAGGTACAGAACTACAAATGATCGAATTTCTGATGGTCACAAAAAGGTTTACATTGTTAAGAAAAGTTTTGATATGCCCTGCCAAGGCAGCTCATGTAAGGAGAGCAATTTCAGAAACTTATCAACTTTTGTTTTCCCTTTAGTACAATTCATGAGAAACCCCTACCTTTTACCATATTCATTTTCTGCTATTATTGTTCAGTCAAGAAACTCATGTAAAGGACCATGTCTCATGCTTTAATGAGAAAAACAAGGTTAAGAAAGTGATATAATTGTCTTGCTTTATATTACTGGGAGTATCTTCTTGGACATAAGCTGATCCATGTTTGTACCTATAGGTTTTTATTTATTTGATCAACCTGCTTGTTTTCAAGTGGTTTTACGGTACCTTACCAGAATATATGTACAGATTATTTATGTAGTTCTTTTGCAGAATTGTCAGTTATAATGTTTCTCCAACTGTCCAATGCATTTTGATGCTAGTTTAGCATCTGCTTTTGTTGATATTTTTTGCTTGCTTGTGTATCATTGAAGTGTTATAAAGTTACCTTAACAGTTCAAGCGTTTATCTGAACATCATCATTTAAGAAACCTAAATCTCTCATGTTTCTTATTCATTGGCAGTGAAATGTCTGCTGTTGGTCATTCTATTACAGTTCGTAACTCTCTTCATGTCAGTCAGGTACCGATAGAAGGAGCAACATCATATAAAGTGTCAGGCCAGTGGATTTCTCCTGCTACCATAAATTATTATTACTATCTGCATGATTTCTTAGCTACTCTTTATTCTATTTTGTAGGGATTCCCTTTGAACTCTTGTGATGTACTAGTGATGCCAGGTGTTACCATGAAATGTTGCAATCTTTGAGGCATTACTTTTCTATGCATTTTTGTTGTACTTGTATGATATAATAGTTCATTTTTTCCTTTTCCTCAACAACAACAACAACAACTAAGCCTTTTCCCATACTAGATGGGGTCGGTTACATGGATTCTTTGTTTCCAAGAGAGCCCTATCGTGTGCCATGTTAGCAATTAGCTCACAATAAGCTAGATCATTCTTTATTGTTTCTTTCCAACACTTTTGTGGTTGTCTACCTCTTTTAATACTTTCAAAATCTAGTTTTTCACCTTCTTCATCAAATCCCAAAATCAAAATCAAAACCATGCCTCTTCCATACTGAGTGGGGCCAACTAATGGATTTGTGGTTGCAATTATGCTTAACTCTCAATAAAATCAAGATCGGGTGATGATATAAGAAATAGATGGAAAAATTATTTTTATAAGCTTTTTAATGAAAATAAAGATGTTAGTATTAGCTTAGGAGAGTTAGCCAAATCAGAAAAGTATATAAACCATAATTTCTATCGACGTATTCAAAAGAATGAAGTCAAAGAGGCTCTTAAACATATGAAGGGTGGTAAATCGGTAGGACCAGACAATATTCCTATAGAAACTAGGAGAAATAGGAATCACTTGGCTCAATGAAATATGGAGAAACCAAAAGATGCCCGAGGAATGGAGAGCGAGTACACTTATACCCATATATAAGAACAAGAGAGACATTCAGAATTGTGCGAATTATCGAGGTATCAAGTTAATGAGCCATATTATGAAATTATGGGAAAGAATTATCGAATGTAGGTTAAGACAAGTATCAAGTACAATAGAGAACCAATTTGGATTCATGCCAGGTAGATCTACTATTGAAGCGATTCACCTTTTGAGACGTCTTATGGAACATTTTAGAGCAAAAAAGAAAGACCTTCACATGATATTTATTGATCTAGAAAAAGCTTTTGATATGATATCGAGGGAGGTTCTTTGGAGAACTTTGGAAAAAAGAGGTATCCCATTGACATACATTAACCTTATAAGAGACATGTACGATGATGCAAAAACATGTGTAAGGACTCATGAAGGAATGACAAACTTCTTTGAAGTTAATATTGGGTTACATCAAGGATAAACTTTAAGTCCATACTTATTTATAATGGTGATTGATGAGTTAAAAAAATATATTCAAGATGAAGTACCTTGTTGTTGTTAATGTAATAGGGGCACGGGCCATTAGGGCCCGTGCAACCCTTGTTTGACAGAAGGACAAGGCCAGGGCCAGGCCCTAGCCATTAGCCGTTGAGCACGCCCAACGGCTAGTACGGAGTCCCTCATTCTCTCCCTTTTGCTCCATTTTTCTCATGTATGTAATGCCTATAAATAGGCTATTCAATCTTCAATAAAAGTATGCAGTCTTGCACTGCTTTTTGACTTGTTTGTATGTGCTTCCGCTCTCTTGTTGGTTATTCTTGAAGATCGACATTCATGCTTGAATGCCACTTGACTCTTGGTGACTTGGTGGATTTGATTCATGCAATATCAACCTTCGTTCATTGACAAATATTTACATGGTATCAGAGCCTCGGATTGAAAAAATCGAGTGTATTGAGAAGCATGCCGAAAGTGTGAAAGTTGAAGAATTGCATCAAATTTGAGGTTAGTCCAAAATCTTCATTTTTGCACAAAAATGAAAGGTAAGAATGAGTCATTTAGATGTATTCTAGACCCGAAGTGTTATCAAAGTCGCCCGAATGTAGTGAACAAATTGTAGAGAGGGTCTCCACATTGTCATTATGAACAGATGCGGGGGTAAGGAAGCTAGTCCTAGATAATAAGATTCATATTGGCTCTTGGAATATCGGAACATTGTCCGGTAAGCTATTGGAGGTGGTAAATACTATGATTCGGAGAAAGATTCATATCCTATATTTACAAGAGACAAAGTGGGTTGGAGAAAAAGCAAAGGACATTGAGGATACAATTTTTAAATTATGATACTTAGGAAAGAAAAAGGCTCGAAGAGTTGGTATTATTATAAATAAGGGTTTAAACGATAGTGTAGTAGACATACAACGATACGGTGATCAAATTATGACGTTGAAATTAGTGCTAAGAGCAGAGGTTTTGAATATAGTTTGTGCTTACGCACCTAAAGTAGGACTAGAAGATAGTATAAAGCAACTTTTTGGGAGGAATTAGATAAGGTGATTTAAAGAATTCCACAAAAGGCGACAATTTGTTTAGGAGACTTAAATGGACATATCGGTAAAGAGGCATTAGGATATCGGGTATTCATGGAAATTTTGGTGTTGGGAATATAAATGAGGAAGGTAGGGAGATTTTAAATTTTGCTATGGCATTTGATATCTTTATAGTCAATACAATCTTCAAAAAATGAGATCAACATTTAATTACTTATAAGAGTGGCTTATCACAAACACAAATTGGTTACTTTATTTGTAGAAAGAAAGATAGAGCGTGTTGTAAAGATTGCAAGGTAATTCCAGGAGAAAGCTTAACCACCCAACATCGACTTTTAGTTATGTATTTATAAATAAAAAAATGAACAAAAAAGAAAAGAGTGCATCAAGCTATTCAGACTAAATGGTGGAACCTCAAAAGCGAGAAAGAAGATATATTTAAACAGAAAGTCCTTCAAGGAGATATTTGGAATTATGTTGGTACACCCTGAGATATGTGGAACAATATGGCTATACATATTAGAAAAGTGGCGAAAGATGTGTTAGGTGTATGTAAAGGAGGTGTACCAACACAAAAAGAAGCTTGGTGGTGGAGTGAAGTAGTGCAAAATAAAATCAAGGCAAAGAGGGCATGCTACAAATTACATTATGCTAAGAAAACTAGTGAAACTTTAGAGGCTTATAAGAAAGCAAAGAAGGAAGTAAAAAAGGCCGTGAGTAAAGCAAAAGCTAAAATTTGAGAGGATTTATATAAAAAACTCAACTCAAAAGAGGGTGAAAGAGATATTTTTAGGATAACTAGGGCTAGAGATAAGAAAACTAAAGATCTTAATTATGTTAGATGCATAAAAGACGAGGATGAAAAAATTCTAGTGGCAAATGATATATAAGAAATAAAATGAAAAACTATTTTTATAAGCTTTTTAATGAAAATAAAGATGTTAGTAACTTAGTATTAGCTTAGGAGAGTTAGCCAAATCAGAAAAGTATATAAACCACAATTTCTACTGACATATTCAAAAGAATGAAGTCAAAGAGGCTCTTAAACATATGAAGGGTGGTAAATTAGTAGGACCAGATAATATTCCTATAGAAGTTTGGAAAATACTAGGAGACATAGGAATCACTTGGCTCACAAGACTATTTAATGAAATATGGAAAAACCAAAAGATGCCCGAGGAATGGAGAGCAAGTACACTTATACCCATATATAAGAACAAGGGAGACATTCAAAATTGTGCGAATTATCGAGATATCAAGTTAATGAGGCATACTATGAAATTATGAGAAAGAATTATCGAACGTAGGTTAAGACAAGTATCAAGTACAATAGAGAACCGATTTGGATTCATGCCAGGCAGATATACTATTGAAGCGATTCACCTTTTAAGACGTCTTATGGAACATTTTAGAGCAAAAATGAAAAACCTTCACATGATATTTATTGATCTAGAAAAAGCTTATGATAGGGTATCAAGGGAGGGTCTTTGGAGAACTTTGGAAAAAAGAGGTATGCCATTGACATACATTAACCTTATAAGAGACATGTATGATGGTGCAAAAATATGTGTGAGGACTCATCAAGGAATGACAGACTTCTTTGAAGTTAATATTGGGCTACATCAAGGATCAACTTTAAGTCCATACTTATTTATAATTGTGATAGATGAGTTAACAAAACATATTCAAGATGAAGTACCTTGGTGTATGTTATTTGCATATGACATTGTATTAGTGGAGGAGTCTAAGGAAATAGTTAGAAAATTGGAACTATGGAGAGAAACATTAGAAAGCAAAGGCCTCCGACTTAGTAGAACAAAGACAGAATATATGAAATGTAAGTTTGATCATTTGGTTACCTTAGAGGACATAGAAATTAAAATTGGCACACATTGCATCCCCCAAAAGGAAAGTTTTAAATACCTAGGGTCAATTTTTCAGAGTGATGGAAGAATTGATGGAGATGTTACGCATAGAATTAATGATGGTTGGTTAAAATGGAGAGGAGCATCAGGTATTCTTTGTGATAAGAAGATACCATTAAAGTTAAAAGGTAAATATTATAGAGCAACAATTAGGCCTGCATGTTTTATGGTTCTGAGTGCTGGGCTGTTAATCATCAACATGTACAAAAGATGTCTGTGATAGAAATGAAGATGTTGAGATGGATGAGTGGTCATACAAGAAAAGACCGTATACATAATAAGGTTATTAGAAACAAATTAGGAGTGACACCAATAGAGGATAAAATGAGAGAATATTGTTTAAGATGGTTTGGACATATAGAAAGAAGATCAAAAGAAGAACCTATAAGAAGGTTAGAAAAACTAAATTTGGAAAGTATTAAAAGAGCTAGAAGACGACCACAAAAGTATTGGAAAGAAACAATAAAAAATGATCTAGCTTATTGTAAGTTATCTGCTAACATGGCACACGATAGAGATCTGTGGAAACAAAGAATCCATGTAGCCAACCCCGTCTAGTATGGGAAAAGGCTTAGTTGTTGTTGTTGTGTATTTGATCTCTTTATAGTCAATACAATCTTCAAAAAACGAGATGAACATTTAATTACTTATAAGAGTGGCTTATCACAAACACAAATTGATTATTTTGTTTGTAGGAAAAAAGATATATCATGTTGTAAATAGTGCAAGTTAATTCCAAGTGAAAGCTTAACCACCCAACATTGACTTTTAATTATTGATTTAGAGGTTAAAAGTGGACAAGAAAGAAAAGAGTGTATCAAACTATTCAGACTAAATTGTGAAACCTCAAAAGTGAGAAGGAATGTATATTTAATCAAAAAGTCCTTCAAAAAGATGCTTGGAATTATGTTGGTACACCTTATAATATGTGGAACAATATGACTATACATATTAGGAAAGTGCTTAAAGATTTATTAGGTGAATCTAAGGGAGGTGTACTGGTACAAAAAGAAGCTTGGTGGTGGAGTGAAGTGGTGTAAGATAAAATAAAGGCAAAGAGGGCATGTTACAAATTACATTATGCGAAGAAGACTAGTGAAACTTTAGAGGCTTATAAGAAAGCAAAGAAGTGAAAAAGGCCATCAGTGAAGCAAAAGCTAAAAGTTGGAAGGATTTATATAAAAAGTTCTACACAGAAGAGGGTAAAAGAGATTATTTAGGATAGCTAGGGCTAGAGATAAGAAAACTAAGGATCTTAATTTTGTTAGATGCATCAAAGACGATGATGAGAAAATTCTAGTGGCAAATGATTATATAAAAATTGATGGGAAAATTATTTTTATAAGTTTTTTAATGAAAATAAAGATGTTTATTATTAGGAGAGTTAGCCAAATCAGAAAAGTATATAAACCACAATTTCTATCGACGTATTCAAAAGAATGAAGTCAAAGAGACTCTTAAACATATGGAGGGTGATAAATCTATAGGACCAAACAATATTTTAATTTTTTATAGAAGTTTGAAAAATCGTAGGAGAGAAAAGAATCATTTGGTTCACAAGATTATTTAATGAAATATAGAGAAACCAAAAGATGCTCGAGAAATGAAAAGTAAGTACACTTATACCCATATATAAGATCAAGAGAGACATTCAAAATTGTGTAAATTATCGGGGTATTAAGTTAATGAGTCATACTATGAAATTATGGGAAAGAATTATCGGACGTAGGTTAAGACAAGTATCGACTACAACGCAGAACCAATTTGGATTCATGCCATACAATATACTATTGAAGCGATTCACCTTTTGAGACATCTTATGGAACATGTTAGAGTAAAAAAGACCGTCACATGATATTTATTGATCTAGAAAAAGCTTATGATAGAGTACCAAGGGATGTTATGAGGAGAACCTTAGAAAAAAGAGGTATCCCATTGATATACATAAACCTTATAAGAGACATGTACAATGGTGCAAAAATATGTGTGAGGACTCATAAAGGAATGACATACTTCTTTGAAGTTAATATTGGGTTACATGAAGGATCAACTTTAAGTCCATACTTATTTATAATGGTGATTGATGCGTTAACAAAACATATTTAAGATGAAGTACATTGTTGTATGTTATTTGCAAATGACATTGTATTAGTGGAGGAGTCTAAGGAAAAAGTTAATAGAAATTAGAACTATGGAGAGAAACATTAGAAAGTAAAGGCTTCCGACTTAGTAGAACAAAGAGAGAATATATGAAATGTAAGTTTGATCATTTGGTTACTTTAGAGGATATAGAAATTAAAATTGGCACGCATTGCATCCTCAAAAGGAAAGTTTTAAATATCTAGGGTCAATTTTTCAAAGTGATGGAAGAATTGATTGAGATGTTACTCATAAAATTAATGAAAGTTGGTTAAAATGGAGAGAAACATCATATATTTTTTGTGATCAGAAGATACCATTAAAGGTAAAAGGTAAATATTATATAGCAACAATTAGACCTGCCATGTTTTATGGTTCCAAGTGTTGTGAGATGGATGAGTGGTCATAGAAGGAAATACATATACATAATGAGGTTATTAGAAACAAATTGGGAGTGACACCAATAGAGGATAAAATGAGAGAATATCGTTTAAAATGGTTTGTACATATAGAAAGAAGATCAAAAGAAGTATATGTAAGAAGGTATAAAAACTAGATTTTGAAAGTATTAAAAGGGGTAGAGGACGCCCACAAAAGTGTTCGAAAGAAACAATAAAGAATGATCTATCTTATTTTGAGTTAACTGTTAACATGGCACATTGATAGGGCTTTGTGGAAACAAAGATGACTCTTGAGCACATTTATTGCATTTTAGGGTTACAGAGTGACCAGACAAGGGAAGTCCATGATCAAAACCATGTGGAAAAGAATTGATTCACATAGTGCTGGTACTTGTGTGACTGGAGCAGACTCCTCGATTGATATTTTCTCCAATTCAAAGCATGAGAAAGAGGTGAATTCCTTCTTTGTGGGCATGATATTGTTGCACATTTTAATGTATATTTATTTGGCTATCATTTATGCATGCTTGCTAATGGAATGTGCAAGTGATTTGCATTTGTAAGGTTGCTGTCGGACATAACAAGTCAAGCTTAAAGAATATAGAAGTCGTTTCAGTTCCAAGCACTGGGGAGAATGACTTAGCGGCTTCTTCAGACGAATGCATATTATTTAAGAGAGAGGTATGCAAATGGTCTTAGTCTGGTATCCTAATTGAGTGTTCCAAGATGAGAACCGCACTGGCACTTTGTTGCCTAGGAGCAGTTTATAGTGCACAACAACATTGCTGATGCTGAGTGATGCAGAGTAAGTGAGAAGGCAGTCTGTTTCACAGCATTATATTTGATTGAGTAATCTACTCTGCTGACTATGGGAACTTTGCCATGAGTAATGTACTAAGCTGAGTAAATTATGGAGTAATGACCAATGACCTTTAAAGTTAGGGTAATTTGTCGTTTCAACAACTCCTTTTAGGTGGATGACTGAAGGCTTCAAGATACTGATCGTTTGACTCCAGAAATGATGCTTGTAACACAAGTTGCTCTAATGATCAAAACTTATTTCCTCCAGAATGTTGTAAATTAGTACATAAATTCATTTTCTGGATGTTCTTAGATGGCATATTAGTACTAGATACGGCTAGGGGTTATGCCTTTCTATTCTTTTGCAACACACATACACATGCAACCACCCCACATATGCCACATTGCATGCACTCACACATGAGCACGCACATAGTACATCTTTGTGCACTGGAGATGTCTCTTAATATATCTCCTACTTGGAGTTGGCTTCTGCTGTTAGCTTATTGCATGGTATACAAAATGGGAAGGCCTTTGTAATTTTTGTTGAGGTCCCCTAGAAAGAACAATGTGTCAACATATATAGTCGAATCTGTTAGGATATCAACATTTTTAAATTTCTCGATGACACCTTTTCCTCTATTGGACCTTTTCAGTTTTAGTGCCTTTTACTTTTAGATGTCCAAGGGTCATCAATGGGCGGAACCATGGGTCGAGTGAACCAATTAGGTGAACCTATATGACTTTCCAAAAATTAATTAACTTTTATTCAAGCATATAAGTTATACCTAGGCTCATAATCCAGATTTTATGCAAGTTAGATGGATGAATTACAATTGTATAAGTCGATTTTCCAAAGTTCATATGCACAAGACAACTTTTCAAAATCATAACTTTCCAAATGCATTGAATATACAGACTGAAAAGGCACACATACTACAATTTGGTCTAATGAAGTTGAAAGAATTTTAGCAGAGCAGCAATGGTTTCAAAAGAGAGGTAATGGGGGAAATCAAACCAATAATGCACAATTGAACCCTGCACGAAACTTGAAACATGACATGCAAAGTCAGTGGTGGTCTGCAGTATGGAACAAAGCTTGACGTGATGATGAAGAAGAATCAGGGAGAAATTTGCAGATCTTGTTATGTGTAATGTCGACCTATAAAATAGAATAATCTGGAGTTGCTTTTTGGACTCGTGAATCATACAATCAAGCAAGATAGTGCATTTTATAGTTGGAGATTTTTAGCATTGTACTGTAAATTTGAGTTTGGGATTTGTACCATCCATGTTGGGTGAATGTTCAGACATGATAGGGTTGTTCTTCCTTTTCAGTTGAAACTCATTCGTGGCATAGTTTTCATTTTTCCTATTTTAGTTGAACTTAAAGACCTAGTTAAGATCCTTTCAGTGTCAACCTGCAGACATTTTTAAATAGTATTGAGAAGTATGCATAGTTAAATTGGTTTGACTATTATGCTTTATGTTGCAGAAAAGATCTCAAGAAAAAAGGAGGGGGCATGGGAGTTGGTTGGGGTCTCATGGTGTTGGGAAGGGATATTTTATGTGTTCATGCAGAAATCTGTGATTGAGCTTCCCTACAACTCTATGAAAACCTCTCACTGGCTTGTCAGCATTCTGTAGTGGTCCCTACCTTCTTAAAATATTAAAATGGTGGCTATGTAGCTACTTTATATCTATTGTAACTAGTGGAAAACTACTATTCCTACAAGTTGAGGATGCCTTTCAAGGAAGTCCAATCATCAAAGCAAGTGAATCTTGCACCACCATTATTTATTCCAAGAAATGTGCAGAAGTGTATGTTCTTGTGAAGATTTGCATATTCTTTTCTGAACTTTTTTATTTCATCTTTCTTGATGGCCTTTTTAGTGAATTATTTTAAATTCGAATTTGAAAAAAACCTCTTGAAAACATGTCATGTCAAATACACATTGATTGCTGCATTTGAACTTGTAAAACTTTGGCTAGCATCTTCAAGTCATAAAAGCGGAAGAGCTTAAACTGTTTACCTTCTTTGGTCTTCATGCCAACTGTGCTACATGCTACTGTTGGACCATGATGTAGCACAACATGGATCATAAAAGCGAAGTATACCATGTCAATGCTACATCTTTTGTGTCTTGAGTTGATGTCAACCAGCTTTTGCTGATCAGATCTCTGAATTTGAATATGGGGAAGAGGGAGAGGACATGGATTTTGGTGCAGTTGAAAATGGATACGTAAGTAATTCCTTGTCAAAGCTTTTGCCTCTTGATGGGTTAAAATAACATCCTATGTTTTGACTGTTTTTCAGAAAACGATCACACCCATCGCTGCCATGTCCAATGCAGAAGCTAAAGCACACACATACTTGAGTGACTGGCCAGCCCGTCTGGCAGAGTATTCAGCATCATCTGCCTTATAAAATGGTCATTTAGCCCTTAATTGGGATAAAGATTATTCTTGCATTTTTGGGATGTTTCCCTGAGTTGATGACCAGGCTAATTTTATCGACATCATTGTGACTTTATTTAGATACAAATGGACGATGATATGATATATCTTCAATAAACTGGTCCAATTTTCTTATGAAATTTCATTTTAGGTTAAAAAACTTTGGTGTCTACTGTTCAAAACTTTTCTGCACATTGGCATTTGTCGTATATGGGATCCACGCAGTGTCGTGTTGGAGGAACATCTTTACTATGTAGGCGTGTTGGTCTATGTATCATGGCATGGATTTTTAAAAGGTTTTATTTTGCGGGTGCTTTCATCTGTAACAGACTTTCGTGAGGAGCACAGTGCATGGTGCCCTTAGATTATTCAGCAATTAAGGGTTTGTAAGTTATTCTGCCATGTTATGAATGATCCAATGTAGCAAGCAATTTGTCTTGACCCTGATCAGTTTAGTTTATATTTTTGCTTCTTTTCTATAGGGGTGCACCTACTCAACCATTTATATTAAATTAATGAGTTAATGGACACAAATGCCAGTTAAATACAAATTATATTTGCAGGTTTTTGTAGAAGTTTTATATGATAGTTGGGATCATTGTTAATCTTGGAGCTGGATGGATGAATCTAGGTATTTCAAACATTTTAGGCTATTGCCTGCTTCCTATTCCTTTATGCAATTGCACTGTAGACCTCCCCGTAGATATTTCAGAACAGCAATAATCATGTCATTTAATGAAAACAAAATGCAAAAAAACGACAACAAACCAAGGATTGTAATACAAAATGATGTGGATGTTTTGTTTTCAACTATTTGCAGAAAAGGCTGCCAATACAAATAAAATCAAGCAGTGGGGAAAGATCATCTATTTTATTGCCGAGAACTCTGTGTGTGTTTGTGTGTGTGGATTGCTAAGAAGAATTTCTGCTTGAAAATTATGATGATTATCATCATTCGCAACTGTAGGCCTCACGAAATAGACTTTCTGAACAAATTGAGAAGCTTTAATAGAGGTTTTCCTAGGACAATATTTTATTCCCTCCGTTTCTTGTTACTGATGCCTTTGTTTAAAAGATTTACGAAACCATCTATTCTTGGCAACTTTCATATTTTGCGCTTTGCATATCTCATTCATGGCGAGGGAGATTTACGAAATCTATACCTGAATTTTATTTGAATACCTCCTTTCTTTTTAAGAGAAAGATGATGCATCCACTTATTTAATAAATGCCACAAGTTTGGATTTCTAGGGAATAACTAAAACAGCAATCCTTGGTCTTTGATATGAAGGAGAATAACGTAGTTGCTGATTTATGAAGGGCTAAGTCAATCGTTGCACGAAAGATCGACTACTGTTGCTTTTAAGGATGAAAAAGGGAAAAGTAGTTAGTCGAATTAATGGACCTTTCATACAACAATCATTCTGGGCAAACACAATCTTCCAATTATCATCAGCAAATTGTCTTGTTGGACGATCTTCCTTGGGATGAAATCATCTCACTATGCACTATATGGCTCTCTTAAGCCATAATGTTGACATAATAGCTTTGCTAAAGCAAAATTTAGATACTACATGCGACTAAGATATTTGGGATCAGTCGAGAAATTTTGGGGCCTAAAAGTTGTATAATATAAGATCTAACAAATTCTGCGGCCTACAAAATTGATACTATAACGAGTCTTACACACACGAGCTACCCTTGACAAAGATGCATTTATGAAGAATTCAACAAATAAGGGGTGATTAAAGATTGGTACTTGATCAATGGGGCCTAAGCATATTTTATATCTTTAAGATAATGCCTTCTGCTAATTTTCTACGTCGTGGGTAGATATGATCTAGCATAAAACATTGGCCAATGGAAGGAGCACTAATAGTTGGCGAGCAAACAATTCTTGTTTAATACAAGTATCATTTTGAATATAGTTTATTGCCCACAAACATCTAAGTTTTAATACCAAATATAATCACGGTGGGAAGCACAGGAGAGGGCCATCGGATAGTGATATGAAGCTGAAGGAACTAATGAACCCCCCTTCCCCCTCTGTCTGTCTGTGTGTGTGTGTGTGTCTGTCTCTTTCACTGGACGTGACCACCAATGATTAATTAAAAAAGGTTTACAAGGGGCAACGTCTCTCTTATCTTCAGAGTGATGTGATCGTGTGAAGCACCAAGAATTTATCTAAAGATTTAGAAGAGGCGACCCTCTCCCTCTCTCTCTCTCTGTCTCTGAAGGACCAACTGTTATCACCAAAAATCATGAAAACCTCTTCTCTCTCTCTCTCTCTCTCGATTCACGGCCGATGTAAAAGCCTTTCTTTTATGTGTACGTAAATATTTACATGTATCGACACAAGGTTGACACGAGCTCCATATCCGCCATGTATACCTGGTGCACAATTACCTAAAGAAGCAGGGCAGCTTCATTTGTATTCAAGGTAGAGCAGGGGCGTTGGACTCTACCAAGATAGACCACAGCACTTGCACATCTTCACTGGGACAAGATTTCACATCCTCGTACAGAATGTAGATTCCTCTGCCTGGAAAAGTTTTCAGATCCATGAGTGAATCAGCCAGTAATATCCAAATAAATTCACAAACACACAAAATGATGAATAAAATTTGGACATGGGTCGTCAGAAGGCACCCACAGTGGAAGTCCATGGCAAGAACATTTGTTTCCTTTGGACCATGAATGAAAATCACTGTCAAATGGAGATTTCAGAGATGGGTGACTCAAATCTGACAAAAACAAGTCTATGACACAAAACCTTCGATTCTTTGACAGAAATTCATGGAAAATGCACTCTTTCTATCTGATCATGAACGAAATCTACCAAAGAAAGGAGATTCTAGTGATGGGTTGCGTCGGAAAACTTTCATTCTTTTGACAGGAGGCAGAAAAACAGGTTTCGTCTATTGGAAAAACAAGCATTTGAGTGAATGCATAAAGGGAAAGAATCAAAGATAAGGAGACTCACTCTTCCTGGCAGAACGCAGGCTCCTCCAAAGCTTCCTGAGTGAGGAGAGAAGGGATAGCTGCCACTCCATCCGTTGTTCATGAATCTGCAGCTATCTCATGGATGGGCAGAAATAATCGCGAGTGCAAGCCCTGTTTCCGCGATGGGGCCGCTGAACTGTCAGTATTTCTACACGTTTTCCATTCCCTTGAACGCTAATCATCAACTTGGTGATATGTTATTTTCTGCTTTCACCTTGCAGAAGAATCTTCCTTCATCATTCCTAAAGTTTTTTACATTACATTCCAAAACGTTCATTACTCTTCCCCAATATGACATGCCTTTTAGTATAGATTACCAAAAGCAGCCTCATTTCATGAAACAGGGAGACTGCAAAAGTAAAAAATATAGCAATTGGGGTAGTTAACGGCAGCCCATGTAGGGATATCAGCCCTGGTAAACGGGCCCAACAACACTAATTCACTGTTTCCCATATGTCTAACCGCTAGCGGCTAGCCAAACAGCTTATATTTGAAGCTCTCCGCAAACAGTTCACCATCCTCTTATGGGCCAAGACGAACTGGGTTGAGAGATAGAGACTTCCCTAAACACCCTGAATAAGAATAACCCTTTATGTTAAATGCATAATACAGTTGACTCTCTGGAGGTTTGATGAATCGAGCAGGAAGGAGTCAGGGACGAGCCAAACCAAGCTAAACTACGATTAGCTCAGTTCATTTACAAGTCTTATTTCCAACTCCAAGATCCTGATTCAGTTATCAGATGTACAATAATATGATGAATCATAATCCTTTGTATATAAAATACAACATAGTAATGCACTCAGGGCCTCAGCTGGGCTCTTGACCTGCGTGTTGTAAGCCGCAATATGACAGTGCGCACCGACTGCAATGAAAATCAATGTGCACAGGGAAAGCTCTCTCTCTCTCTCTCTCTAAAACTCAATGTGCATAGAATACGAGAGAGAGAGAGAGAGAGAGAGAGAGAGAGAGAGAGAGAGAGAGAGAGAGAGAGAGAGAGAAGTGAGGGGGTAGCGCACGAAACGGGGACGTGCTTGTTTCAGCTGATGAGCGGCCAGGGTGATTCTCAATTGATGGCCAGGATATTTGAAATTGAGTGTGTGGCAGGGCTATATGAGTGGTTAAATGCGGCTTGGCATAAGTTAGCAATCGTTTAGATAAATGATATTGATTTAAATTTAAAAATAAAAATATATTTCATTTTCTTATATTTATTTAGTTTATACTTACACTTTTAAATGAACGGACAAGATTTAGCTAATATTTAATGATGCTAACATATATCGTGTTCTTTTTCTCTCCACTTTCTTTCTCCCTTTACATATATATAAAAATTAGTATATACATATTGAAAACACTTAAAGATTTTTACCTTTCCAACGATCATCAATAGTGGAGATTTACATTTTAAAAGTTAAAAATAATTTTCGTACTTCATATTTAAATAAATTTAAATTCAAATATCTACTGTTAATCGTCACAATTAAAGGATGAAAATCATTAAGTGATTTCAATCATCTGTGAGTGTGCATTAATAATTAAGTGATTTCAATTATGTCATCTGTGATGAAAATCATGCGACCTTTCAGTGAGGAGAAGGGCTTTCTGTCCTTGTTGATTTACCGAATGTGTTTGGTGCTATGCCCACATTCTACATTTTGTTCATTCACCAATTCAAAATTTCTCATAATTTGTTTACATGTCTCTATCAAAGAATAAGTTTTATATTCCTTCTTGATGTATATGTATTACTTTGCAAGAAGCAGTCTCTCTCTAGAAGGTAAAGGATCGCTCAAAACACAAAGAAAAACATGTACAAGCTGATGAGACCCTTAGTCAAGGACAAACATGGCTCCCAAACGGTCATTAGCCAGCCACAGAGGTGGCTCATCTATATCAAAATTGGGAGCCTAAATCTCACGTTAGCTCAATGGTAAAGCGCTCTAGCATTGTTGCTGCTGGTGGGGAGTTCAACTCTTAGAGGGTGCACGCTCCTCATATAACACAAAAAAAAATTTGGGAGCCTAAATCTAAAAAAATTGACCTAAATATTTTTCGGTAGAAATTTTGAGGTCATGAAAGTTGATACTGTAATGAGTTTCAAATTCAGGGTGTACTAAACCATGAGCCAGCCCTGATTATGCAAACCTAGACATGTTCCTTTTAGAGTTGTCCGAAACCGTTTTTATTAAAAAAAAATAAATTTTATAAGAAAAATATCAGAACCAATGATTTGAAACCGTCGGTTCTAGTTTGGATCCGGTTTTGTGAAAGATAAAATCAAAACTGGACTTAGTGAGTCCTGGTTCTGATTTTATCAGTTTTGGGTTCAACTGGTTCTTAGTCCAGTTTGGTTTCAGTTGGAACTAATTGGGCCGGTTAGGTCAACTGGTTCCCAGTTCCTCAAAAGTGGGGGTGGAAATCGGGTTGACAGGTCAGGTCAGTTTCAGGCAGAAACCAGGTCGATAAAGATCGGGCTGTTTTTTTAATCTCCAAGTCCGACTCCATATTATATATATATATATATATATATATATGTCACATTATATTCAGGTCAGTCCCAACCCAAACCGGAATTTCTATGGGTTAAATCAATTAGGCACAGGCCTGACCAGGGTGTGCTAGGCTCTGCCCTCCTCCTGTAAAACAAAAAAGAAGAGCAGAAACGAGAATAATTATGGTTGTTTGAAAGCTAACGAGGTTCAAAGACTTCCCTTTTCGACTCTTTTCCAGCTCTCAAAAGTGGGGGTGGAAATCGGGTTGACAGGTCGGATTATCTCAATTTCAGGTAGAAACCAGGTCGATAAAGATCGGACTGTTTTTTTAATCTCCAAGTCCGACTCCATATATATATGTCACATTATATTCAGGTCAGTCCCAACCCAAACCGGAATTTCTATGGGTTGCTTCAATTAGGCACAGGTCTGACCTGGGATGCCTAGACACGATCCTGACCCAGATTTATTAATGGTTCAGATTCAGGTATGGAGATTCTAGAATAGAAGTTACTTAAAGAAACAGTTGCTTGCGTTTTGGATGAGACGTCAGAAAGGAATTATTTGTGGTTGTCTTCGTGGAAGTTCGATGATGAAAACGTGACCAACCATTCGCTCGAGAAGAAGTTTAAATCTTGAAGCCTGATCTGATGCCCTTTTGACATTTTATGCAGTGCCGACAAATTATTGCAGAAATACCTTATCACCTTCTAACCTACCCCATGCACCAATCTTGGTGGTTATGCACACGCGCACACGCACAAGCACACGTACACACTTATATGGAATGTACAATTGAACCGAATGAGACTTTGTGCAAAACCTAGGTCTCGTTCTTATGAGATCCTCCCACCAATCTTTACTTTCTTACTTTTGAAATTTAAGTTTCAACTATTGATCTCTGTGGTTAAAATTCTTGAAAATATTTAAGCATTGATTGATATGCACAATTGCTATTCTCTCTCTCTCTCTATATATATAGAGAGAGAGATAGTGGTCCGTGCTCAATTTTCATTCATACTTAAATCTTCTCAAACATCTCTATCATTCGATCTATATGATAAACCATAAAGATTAAAATCTAAAAAAAAAAATCTTGTATCATTGTACTTTACATACTCGCATTTAATGCATCCTTTTGGAATCAAATCTCTATTATGGATGGCATAAGTTGAACAATTAAGATCTTTTCAAACATTTCTTCCGTGATTAAATCTTTTCAAACAGTACATGATAGAACAACACACACAATTTGAGAAAATTTAATCATGTAACGGATTAAAAATATATGTCACCCCCTCCCTCCCTCTCTCTCTCTCTCTCTATTATAGTAGTCTCATAAGGATGAGAGAAGCTAATTGCAAGGAGTAGAGCCTGTGGAAAAACAAGAGAGCCATCAAGGCAAAACATACCTTTGTAAGGCTTTTGGCTAAGATCAAATGTAGTATCTTGGTCAAGTATGATGTTAATGAATATTTTTTATTTAAGATTATGTTGTGCCTTGAACAAAGGTGGAGCTTTAATGGGTAAAGCTCAAGTCATAATGGAGCTCGACTTAATAGAGCTTGTTCATGAGCTCACTCGACTTGCAAAAATAAATGAACCCAACGAATCAAGCTTTCATAGTTAAATATAGCTCGAGTCGATCTTGAACCCAGATATAGAAGTAAGTTGAGCTCGAGTTCGAGCAGAGCATTTCTTTAACAATCTAAGTCAAGCTTGCAAAAGGGAGTTCGACTCGACTCCACTACACACTTACGGGCTGCTAGTTCCACAAACGGACCAATACACAAAATCAGGGTAGGTAGGAAACTTTTGTAGCTGTTCGTGTTGTGAAACAGACACATTTGGCTCTTTCTCACTCAAGACTGGGCTCAGTTAGATTTGATGGTAGACCGAGCTCGAGTTGACGTATCATCATGCCCAAAGAGGACGACTACCCATTAGTACCAATGCATTTGAACAAATTTTAAGAAAGATACAAAAGAGCTCTATCTTAATTACTTCTTTTCTCTTCTTTTTTTCAAGAAAAGGCCGAAGCCTAACACCCACACTCACACCCACACATGCATCCCTGGGAGTCGAACTCCCCACCATCAGCAACAGCACTATAATTGATGTAATTTCCCTACCCTAGGGGGTGTTTGCATCACCAGCTGGGCCGAACCACGAAAATGGCACCGCGCAGGCCCGTCCCATTCTACTTTTGAGGGGTCGTTGTGGCGTGCTGTAGGGGGAGTGACACAATGGTTGGGCTCACAAGGTGGCATACCCTCATGTTCCGTGTGGGCTGGATGAGCAATATACACAACCGCAACAACAACTACTAAGCCTTTCCTCATACTAGATGGAATTGACTATATGAATTCTTTGTTTTTTAAGATTCAATCTTGGACTATATTTATTAATAGTTGATTCAACAAAAGCTACATCATTCTTTATTGTTTTTTAAATATTTTTTGTAGCATTTTTCTTCCATTTTTTACTATGGTCAAGACTAAATGGAAAAGGAGGAGTACATGGCTTTCGACAAGAGGCAAAAAAATTATTGGATTTACTACTATGAATTCTAGACAAAATATATCAAGCTGAAAAAAAAAATAACAGTCTTACCTTGTTTTGTTTAACTTTATACATCAGGAACAAGTCTCATTGATGCTAAGTCTTATGCATAAATAACCAAGTATATTATATATTACATAAATAATATATAACATATAATCAAGGAGTATTTTGTTCAAATTATGCCAAAAGAAATCATGTCAAGCAAAGTGTTGGAAGATGCTTGATGAGGCCGTCATTTGTGCCATATTGCCAATCACCTAATGGCTATGAAAGATTGAAGTGATCAATGCCAGGATTGAATTGGTGCCTCGGACCGCATAATTTCCAACATATAGTGGCTCACATTGATCTATGGAATAGGGCGACACTGCACGGAGCAATCGCCTTAACACCGGAGGAGTTCTCCGGCAGTTTCACTTTCTGACTCTGCCACAAAGACCGGCAGCACCAGCAGTCATGCTCAGTTATGGCAATAGAACATCTTGCAAGCCATGATCTCTTTGATTACAGACTTGAATGTGATGGATAATATTTGAGTTTCTTGGTTCTCTGTTTATGTTCAACAGAGATGATTTATGCAGCATATATTATGGTTGTGTCTGGCATGGAAACTAGGTCCAATTTAGATTTATATGAGTATTGCTAGTGGATCAGGTTTTGGTTTGATCCGGATTTGGGTTTTCTCCTCTCTTTTTTTTTCCATCGAGTAGAATCAGTCTACTACTTACCCAACTTGTCTCCCGGAAAAAAGGCTACACAATGGCAATATATCAATTGCACGGGTTTGGGTTTGTGATCCAATAACAAAATCCCATCCAGAAGTAGATTAGGTAATCAAAGTAAGTTTTGATTAAAAATTGGGCTCAGATTCAGTATTCAGGATTTTGATCTCGTCCCAAATTGAAGCTGTCAGATAAATTTAACCCAATTTTTACCTCATTTTTTATTTTACTATCTTTTAACTAAATACAACCTCATTAATCGTTCAAGTCATAATCATCATTGAAATTTGCACCCGGACCCAGTCAAAATCCAATTACGCAATGACTGTATATGGATTTGGATTCATTGATAAGTCGAAAAACAATTCTGAATTTGAAATATCCAATCGGGTAGTATCTAAAACACAATGCATCAGTACGAAACTGGTATAAGGATCAGTTCTCGCAAACACCCCATTGGTATGTCTATGTTAAGATGCGTCTCATTCCGGGTTAACCGGAACTGATGGTTAAAAACTGCCTGATCGGGTTTGCCCAAAACAGTGAACTGGATCTGGTTACGGTTCCTAAACGTCACTCATGGTTCGAACAAAAAAAAAAGAAATAAAAGACCTAAAAAGTATCAAAATATTGATTTTTTTTACAAAAACAACCTGAACCGGGGTTCAGTGGGCCGGGTTCCAGTTTTATGAAAGGAGGAACCATAGCATAACCGTGAGCAACACGGCTTTGGTTACAGTTCTAGGTCTGATAAGATAGGTTCCGGGCCCGACCCATTTTCATGATTTCATTCCAGTTTGAAGCCATAACCACTTCCAATTTGGCAGTCAAGTTGGAAGCCCAAAATTAGGCACAAGTCCAACTAATTACCGGCAAGAGCTCGGTCCACCATTTCTACCTCCTAACAAGCCACTAATTAATTGTCTAAAAACAGAAAATCCGGCCCGAGATCCAGAACCAATAACACCCACAAAACCCAAAAGTTGGCCTAACAAACCTATGCCTATAAATTGCTCATACACCTCTTCTCCCAATGTGAAGGAGTGCCGACTCGGCTCGCTTTCCAAAGCCGTAAGCACGACAGCATCCGAAAAGAATAAGAAAAGAAACAAGAAAAAGATAATAGACAATGGCCAAGGTACAGATTCAGATGATGTTCATTTGCATAATGGTGACGGTGGTGGTCGCAATGGGGGAGTTGATTCCCACCGAGAACGGCCAAGCCTTACCACCGATGACGGCAGCGGAACCACCCACGATGGACGACGTTCGCACTCCAGAGAATCTGTGGGAGGATTGGAAACATGAGCTTAAATATCAGGATTTCTACTGCCAGCACGCTTGCGTGCAGTATGCTCTACACAGATGGACCAAGGCCCCATACGCTACAAATGTGCGTGATGCGTGTGTGTATATCTGCAGCCACGTCTCTTTCACTAAGCTTCGTCCCGTCAAAGCTCCCTGGTAATCAATATTAAGAGATTAGCCTTGTACCAGAAACAATAATCTTCTTCTGTAAATCAAACCGGTTTCTCTTCAATAATGATAATAATAATGCTGAGTGTTTGCGGCTATGCTCCTTCCTCTTCTGTGATTTTAGACCCATCTGTGTTTATGTGCGTATAAGTGTGTATATGCATGTGTCTAAGTATATATGTATATATGGATAGACTTATAGTCTTGCTCAGGTAGTGTTAGGGTCGCCTGTGACACAACCCGACTTTAATTGGGTTGCTTTGAGTTGAACCAGACCTGAGACAGGGTGACTAACCCCATCCTAGACTCAGAATTTTGGAGTGTGGTAAGGATCAGATCTTAATTGCTCCCCCAAGTTGAATATTACACCAATAGCGTGTTTTTAATGAGGTTATTAAAAGCAAACTGGGAGTAACATCAATAGTATTAATGATAAAATGAGTAAAAATTGTTTAAGATGGTTTATACATAGAAAAATAACTAAAGAAAGCTCCACTAAAGAAATACGAGAAACTATACTGTGAAAATGTTAAAGGAGGAAGAAAAAAGTTAAAAAGTATTACAAGAAAATAATAAATGGTGTCAAAATAAGGAGAAATTGTTTAAGATGGTTTGAACAAGTAGAAAGATGACTAAAAGAAGTTTCCATAAAAAAATATGAGAAACTATATTGTAAAAATGTTAAAAGAAAGAAGAAAACTATAAAAGTATTGGAAGAAAACAAGAAAGAATGATCTAACTTATGTTAAGTGTTAGTATGCACATGATTGAGCTTTATTAAAACAAAGAATCAATGAAGCCGACTCCATCTAATATGCGAATAGGCCTAAACACATGAACTCATCAAAACTACATAATTAAAGGAAAAGGAGTATGGTGTCATGATTTAGTGATCTTGCAGGCTCCCGTCCCTCTGTGTGTGTGATTCTGGTTGTGATCGATGATACCTGATATCGAGTAGTGTTTAAGATTACGGACTGGTTTTTGGTGGAAAAACTAACCTATATGGTTTGAAATCTAATTTGGTTTGTGCATAAGATTGTAAACCTAAGGTGACAAAAAGAAAAACTTCTAAAAGCAGGTTGGGGTTTCATTAGCAAGATTTGATCTACATTTATTATAAAAATTAGATGGGAAATGATCGATAATTAATTAAACACATCTATTTGTCATAAAAGTTAGCTAAGCATTTCATAAACGAGTCGAGTCGAGTCGAGCTAGTCTGTTTGATGACTTTCTATTGCATCCCTAATGACAAGGGCCTAGGCATTGTTGTCTGAGCTATTGCTTGTTGTGCTCACCACTTCTTATCTTTTGTCCATTACAATGGGAGACGGAAACCTAACACACACACACGCACACTCATGCATCCCCTCCGGAAATTGCAAGTGGGAGTCGATCAGCCCTGCCGGCGGAGCTAAGGCTCTGCCACCACTTTGTATTTTCATGCAACCTGTATTTCAACTTCATTTAATTTCCAAGTACTCAGGTCTGCATAGTAGTCTTGTAAGTATGTTGAGTCAAGCCAGTGGTGGGTTTACATTGAGCCGAGCCAAGGTGGGGTGCTCGCCTGACCCGAAATTTCAAAAACATCTATAAAACATTATAGAATTCATGAGCTATAATACATACGTCCCATCTAAAACCATTCCAGGGACTGTTCGCCTCACCCCAAAAGAGTTTTAGATGTGTCATTGTGTCGAGTTAGATATTTTTTTTAGAAAATGTTCTTTAAGAAAATGAGAGGGCAAGAAAGTAGGTTTTACGTTTTTATTTTCCTCATTTATACTCTAGACTAAGGATGACAATTTAGGGTGTGATCATACTAACACTAATGCATCGGATCTCACTAGAACTCCGAACTAAGTGTGTTTGGGCGTGAATGTTGCTTAACTGGTCTGCATATGCCCAGTCTCATCTTACCTGTCCTACGCAAAGAAAAAGTGGCAACTTCAGACCGACTTGGAAACTCTGGGCCTGGTTGGGATTAGGCCATGGATCGGGTCAGGGTGTGTTTCTCAAGCAGCTCGGAAAGGTCAATAACCCAAATTGGGTATACACATGCATACAAACACACACACACACATATATATATGGCGGGGTGTATGTGTGCATAGTCAGGTAAGGTTGACCCGAGATCAGGCTAAATTCAAATTTTTAAATGTGACCCAGGAAAACACTGTTGGGTCTGAGGTGATTAGGTTGACACAAATTCAAGGCACATCAACCTGATTTGCCACCCCTGCTAGAGATTGTAGTGTTTTGTCCTTCCCAAATGAAGTACGACATTTTCTCCTTGTATGTGCAAATCCAACGTCTCTCTCTCTCTCTCTCTCCCTATATATATATATATATATATATATATATATATATATATATATATATATATATATATATATATATATATATATATATATATATATATATATATATATATATATATATATATATATATATATATATATGTATGTATGTATGTGTATATATATGGGGTAAATACACCAATTATTATACAAAATCTGTTTAAACATTTTCACCATCTGATTGAGATAATTAATGGTAGATATTTGAATTAAATAAACAAAAATACTAATATACTTTTAATTTGTACTTTGCATTTAATGTGCATCTTCACCCTTGATCAAACCGTAAAAATATTTAAGTAGAACGCACACACTTGCAGACTTTCCTTCCATGCAGAGTTTGCTTGCTCACTGGAAGACCAAATTCAAGAGCAAAAAGTGTTGGCATCGGTAGAAGATCCAAACTTCAATTTTCCTTTAATCTTCATCCATGCTACACACTAAAATAGTAGTAGAGATTGTTTCTTTCTCAAATCCTCGTAGCAGCAACAATTTGCATAGTTTGGTTGAAAATGTTGCTCAGTTCAGGGACTTTGTCTCACTACACGATTCAATTATCCAGGATAAACCAGGATTTTACTGTTTCAGATTCGGAATTATATGTGATGTAGCAGCAGCGACGTATTCTCCCAGCTATCCAAATAATAATCTAGAATTTTACACCCACCCAATTGAATGTTCCCAATGTAAGTAGCTTAATAAAGCGATTCACTGTCATTTCCAGATATTATTACAAGTTAAAATTATTTGAGAAAGACTAAGGCATCTTTATCTTGGATAACGTTGAGTGCTTACAGCCGTCTTGGGGAGACCACAGTGAAGTCCTTGGGGCACGCCTTCTTAGACCACTGTTGTACATAATGACTTCTAAGGTCGGTGCATTTCTAGGCTGCTTAATATGTGTGTGTGTGTGAGAGAGAGAGAGAGAGAGAGACTTTAGTTTTAAGGATGTGTCTGCCATTCCCCACTTCTTAAAAACCCAATATCCACACTGCAACCCAACCCTTAATTAATATCGCATTAATTTGGTACTTGACATTCAACCGACATTCTCTCTCTTTCTCTCTCTCTCTCTCTCTCTCTGGCTGAGCGAAGGTATACATCAATCTGTAAAAGTATAATATACAGAGGGATCTTCTGTGGGAACATGACTATATATAAATATAATTTATATATTATTATATGTAGTTAATAATAGCTTACAAAACTATTGAAATAACAAAATAATTCAAAAAATGTTGACATTTAGTAATCCATATAACTGTTTTCATGGGTTCATTCATTAATAAAGTAATAATCAACCATTATTAATGAAGCATCTTAGTCACACAGAGGTAACAAGCTTTTGAGAAAGTGCTGAGTTGGGCACGGGAGAAAGGCTGGTAGAAGTCTCTGTGTTGCAGTGTTGCTGAAGGTGTCCAGGTTGGGCGTCATTTCGTGTACCGGCGTGTTGTTTAATCACAATGCCGGATTACCGGCCACTGGCGGCGAAGGATCAAGTAGAAGACAACTTATATCGTAGAGCTGAGAAAACATCCATGGAGAAGCTTTTGCGAGAGTTCTCACTTTCAAATTTTACAACGCGCACAGCATTTTGAGCAAAACTTCAGTTGAGTGCGGTTTCCAGTAAACTAACGTTAGGATAAGACAACTCTAAGATCAAAATCTTATGGCCGAAGTTGCACCCGAGAAGGCATTAATTTCAAGGATCTTAAGCTTCTAAAATAAACTTCAAAGTCGTCAGCTACCAAACGGAAGGAACCTGTTGTGTTCTTAGACCTAGGAAATGCACATGTAACGATACGAAATCTACAAGATAATAACATAAAAAAACAGGCTTCACCACAACCAAAGTGAACAAAGTCAAATGAGAAAGAAGAAGAAAAAAAGTGGTGCGGAAGCTTGAAAAATTGTCTCGAAGCCCAATTGAAAAAATAATCTTAAACGACAAATTCCAATGATTCTCAAATATATATACAAAAAATTTAATAAAAAAACCTACAAGTTTTAGAACAAACAAGGATATGGAGTTTTGGCTATGATAAACCACTTTCTGTTTTAGAGATTACTCGCGAGAATTCAGGTGAAGTAGAAATGTTGGTCATTGGAGTGCACAATATGTAATACACTTTAAAAATGGTTATAACCTGAGGGCAGCCAAATCTATGTATCGAACTCATGACCTGCAACCCACAAAGATAAAGTAGTAGAAATGTTGGTCATTAGTGTTCAGAATGTGTAATACATTTCAAAAATGGTGGTATCTTGATCAACCAACTTTTTTTTCCATTTTGCATTTGCGTCAAGAGGCCAAAATAAGGCACTCATAGTTTTAAATTCCATTATACAACAAACATGAAACCTGTCGATAATTTGAACAGAACAATCAGCACCATAAAGAGGTGAGCTATTCGAACTAGACCCATAAGGTTTAAATGAAAACCAAAGCACCTTTTTCTCTCCCATGATGCTGTTCAATTTTGCAAGAAAATCAAAACATATTTTATTCGTGAATTAAACAAAGAAGCTCATGTGACTCTCAATCTACAGTTGCTTTAGTACTATGGGCCTCACACCAAGAATCAAACGTACCCCTATTGCTCGGAATGCTTACAGTACCCAACTCTTTTTCCATTATAAAGAATTATTTAATAACAAGAATTATTAATCATTTGCTTGGATCTCAAGGGGAGCTACCAAGAAAAAGTTAAGAGGAGAATGAAAGAGGGCTAAGTGTGACAGTAGATTATAATAATTTCGATCAATATTCACAATTAATTTCACCATAATGAGAACAAAATTAGCTACCAACAAGGAATAACAAAGGCTAAGCACATTGATGGCCTTGATTTACCCAAAAGAGCCGGATTTGCAAAGGTATAATAAAACTCTAAAAGGATAAAGAAATTTATTTATTTCTTGTGTAGAGTGGAGCGACGCCTGAAATGAGGGGAGACAATGGAGATCAACCCCCCAAGTGGGGGCCGCATCTTCGCTCGGTAGGACACCTCGTCGTACGGCGCCCGGTAGAACCTGCCCCACTGCCGGAAGGCATCGACGTTGCGCTCGCTCCGGCCGCCTGGCTCCCTCCGGAAGATCGCTGACACCCCGGCGAATGGCGAAGGCGACAATCCGGTGGCGCTTCGGCGATTCCACGGCGTCGACGGGAGGCTCCGCCGGTCCGGCGTCGGCCTGCCTCTTGGCGTACTCCTCGCAGCTGGGGAGGCGAACGACAAAGACCGGACGCTCAGGGGCGAAACCAGCGCGGGGCTCGAACCCGGTTCGAACTTATGGTCCGTACCGGACCGGATCGGCGGCCAAGGCTTGCCCGAAACTTTGTCATGACTTGGCTTGTGGTTATCTGGTTCGGAGCGAGTTAGATTCCACGGCTTCAGCGAGTCGTTGGGCTGCACGGTGAAGGAGAACCGGAACGAGCCCCCGAGTCGCGGACTCGAATCGTATCGGAGAGAAGCGGCTCTCGGGAACGAGAAAGAGTTGTTCTCTCCGTCGTCGTCCGCCGGGTCGACGTCGAGAGATGATATGACGGACGTGAGCGTTGACAAGTCAACGAAAGGACGCACGCCCTGCGGCAAATAAAACTCCAAGCGGCTCAGAATTTTCCAATAACCAAAATGCCACAATAGGATTCCGGACCTGAACCTCCGTGAAACCTTACCTTCCAAAGGTAGGAGAAGAGAGAAGGTGGGTCAATGATGAAGGCTCGAGCCAATCTGCCCGGGTAGTAGTCGGACAAGATGCTCAGCGTGGTTTTAATGGTGTTCATGCAAGCGGATGCGGATTTGAAGCAGCCTGCAAATAAACCAAAACCGATTAATAAAGGAGTTTTTTAGATCACAACTTTCACTTTAAGTATTTGACATTTACTATTTAATTTAATTTAAGGTTTTAATGTATGGAAATAGACTTCTAGGGTTCAGGGTTGAGTGACCAATCTCAGTAAGAGTTGTCAGTAAACACTGAGAAGGCATTGTCAGTATGGGGAAGGGACTCTCCTTCTCATATTTAATTACGGCGAGGATAATGCAATTAATTAAAGACATTTTACGTTTAAATGGCAATGGGTCGCGTGTTCAAGAACCAAACTGAACTTGGACTAACGAGAGCAGTGGAGTAATTCGACAAGCTATAGAGTTTTGGGGTATGTCAGTGAGAGAGTCGAGATGGATGATGGCGCCGGTGAGCGAATGGAGAATTCCCCGAGAACGTTGCTTTCGAAGAAGTGTGATACCAATGGAAGCGCTTTGGTTGCAGGAAATATCACTCAGTAATAAAGAAGAAGATTCAGATGGAGTTACAGCTTATCTCTCCACATTCTCGTCTTTATGAGCAGGATTAAAGGATTTTAGCTTAAGAGTGTGTCTTCAGCTTGCTTACCAGCATCGAAAAGAAGTACAAGTTGTTCGACGTTCCTTGGCATGTACGCCATAGTCACCTCCATTGTGAAAACCAGAAGCCGGATGTACCTAAACATCAACCACCCACAAACTTTTAGATAGAGAGACGGACAGAGAGAGAGAGGCAGGCAGGCAGACCTTTTGTGATGGTGGAGCTTGTGGAAATCCTGCTTTAACCTGAAAACCTGCGAATTTGAATGGTTTTATTCAGAGGATAGAAGAAATGATTAAAGGGAAGTATAACTCCCTAAACAGATGAAACTTTGATGTTTTTGTAGGAGCCGTTGGATGGCATACCACGACCGGTCTGGATTCGTCATCGAGCCCCGCCACGTAGGCTGCCCCTTCGGAAATCTCGGTGGCGAACTCATCGGCTATCAGATGGTCTGCGTTTTCCACGCCAAATCAAGAAAACATGTGAATAAAGCGTAAAAGAGGAAAAGTGGGCAAAAAGAAGGCCATTCATAATGACTCTACGTAATCGTTCACGCGGCGGAGGCATGTTTTGGTGATGAATCCATGTGACATACTTTTGGGGTTGAGAGAGAGAGAGTACCGGTACCGATGCTGTTCCTCCAGGCAAGACATGACAGCAGCTGCTTTGCAGTCTTCTTCACGTTATCACCCTTGGTTTTGAGGAACCGACGTACACACGCCTCTGAACAGAACTTCTCCTGTTGATTTCAAAGTCTTATCGTCAGAGAGACCATTTGACCGAGATTTCATTTTCCGTGAATGAAGATGAACGGATGAATTTGAAAAGAAAGATCAGTACCAACTTGCTTCAAGAAAAATTTCCATCGGGATGTCATAAAAGGAAAGCACCAACCATGATAGCAACGATTTTGACGATCGTATGACAAAAACGAAAGAACAACTAAAGGAATACCTCGAACCCTGTGAAGAAATTCATTGTAGAATGTCACGAAAACGAGACACCAAGAGAAAAAGATTCTAGCCCATACAAACGTTTGGTTGAGAATTGTTGGTAGATAGGAGATTCATTGGTTTAGGCTTCAATAGATTCGACCTCGTAAGCATGTAACGCTGTAACTAACAGAGAGAGAGATTTGCCTGCTTGAGGGTGAGAGGGGCGTGCTTGTGGAGAGAGCGCAGCACCTGATGGACTTTCTCCTTTGCTTCTTGCTCTGCATGTTCTTCCTTCCTTCCCATTTTCTCTCTCACCTTTCGCTTTCCTTCACTCGCTACTACGCAGCTCGCACTCAAAGAGACAGAGAGACGGAGACAAGAGTAGGAGGTACGAACTTGATATAAAGGAAAAAACGAAATAAAGGGAACTGAAATTTGTGATTTCTAGAAACAGACGTATAAAGTTAAAGGGATTCCCCACTCTGACAGAGAGAAAGAGAGAACCCTATGTATGAGAGAGAGAGAGAGAGAGAGTGGTGTATTACAACATGAATGAATAGAAATAGTTATCTTCTTATGCAGAAAGGCCTCTCGTTTTGTGATATATATATACAGAGAGAGAGACGTTCGTATTATTTGTTGTAGGTTAGTACTTCACTCTTCACTGACGCTCCTCTGTTTGACTTTAAGCTGCAGCTCGCCTCGGTGGCACCCACGTAAAAACCCATAAGCCACAGAAAAACCCATGAGAGAGAGAAAGGGAGAGAAAAGAATCAATTGACACAAATGCCCCTGCTGGCACCAATCACTCTCGCCGCGCCACCTTCAATTTTGAATTCCTCTCCCTCTCTTGGCCGGAAATTTCTCATGACGGATCTACCCCTTTCTTTCCTCATATTGACCGAGTCACCTTTTCTTGTGTCCCTAACTTTTGCTTGTAACAAAATTTACCCCGATACTTGACCTAAACTCCGCACGATCTCGCGCCATTTCGAGTGCTTCGCGTTCTTTTGATGTGACAAAAGTGCCCTCGTTTCATTTCGGGTCGTTGTCTTCTCGATCAAGCAAGGAACAAAGACAACGGACTCCAGTGGTGACCGGAGCTGTGAACCGTAACGGAACCGGTTCCAGCTGATTCTAGTATTAGTTTGTGACCACCGGTTCCAATTTGAATAAAAACAGAACAATTAAAAAAATGAAACGAAAACCCACAGTTCGAACTGTTTGGCCTGGTTCAATGGGAGAGGAGGAACTATAACATAACTGAAGGTCTCTGGTTTGATTATAATTTTAGGATTGTATAAAAAATTTGACGATTTGAATTAAAAAAGCGAAGCATACGATTTTGCATGTTTGAGAAGTACAACAATACAATTCAACTTTAAAATTCAAATCTCTACTATTAATCACGTTGATCAAATGGAGATTTATTAGTATATTTGAGCGGATGAAATTGAGCATATACCACTATCTCTCTCTCTTTATATATATATGACCTTTGTATATGTCTAAAAAGTATAACAGTAAAATTTGCTTTTAAAGAACAAAACTTCACCATTTATCATGATGATCAAACAGTAAAAGTAAGATTTGAGCATATATCCATGTAGCCGACCTCGTCTAGTATGGGAAAAAACTTAGTTGTTGTATTAGAGCATATATTCCTCTCCTCTCTCTCTCTCTCTAATTTTTGTTCGTGTTATTGATATCCCTTATTGAAACTGTTCACTTATTTGTATGTTAAAAAAACACTTTAAGCCAACAAGAGATTCATCAAAAACCCGGTAGACATCTTAAGAGTTATTCTTTGAAGAACTATAGAGTATGCATCTTACTTACGTAAACTAACATAGTAAAATTTGTGCTTGAATATATGCGGAGACCGAATTCTTTGACATTAATATTGGATTATAAACAAGCTTCTGTCATAAGTTTGCATATGTATTATATATAAACTAACAAACACGACGACGTAGCACTATACATGACATTAGGTTGGTGAAGATGCAAATAAGTAAGTTGAATAGAGACTTGAATTGTGTGTACAGGCACTAGAAACTGAAAGACTTGATTTAGTTGAATAGAAGTCGAATGTATGAAATGCATAATCTACCTATCTATATATATGGAGGTAAATATTATAAGACAAGTTATCAATACCTTATGAATCTAAATTTAAGGAAATCAACCACCATCATTTGCGTAAGATGTTAGTGCAAAGGTGGTTTCCTTTTTTTTAGGTAAATTGAGAGTTCAAAACCAGATGCACACCTGGGGAATCGAACCCACGACCTTCAGCTCACGGGTCAACCCCTAGCGACATCAGCAATCGCTCTATTGTGCAAAAGATGAATCATTAAACCTGGAAAATAGTCATACAAGTCAAAATTGGACGAGTTTGATACCAAAGTTTGTATGACATCTTTAAAAAATTTTAAAAATATGTTTAAGATGGTTTAAACATATAAACTTGCACTCGAATTACATTATGATGTTGAGAAAGCTCATGAGAAATTACTGTGTGAATACTTCAAAATGTGTACATAATTTAAGATATTTGAACAAGTTATACATATATATATATATATATATATATATATATATATATATATATATATATATATATATATATATATATATATATATATATATATATATATATATATATATATATATATATATTGGATCTTGCCGACTTCTAACATGCTTACTTATTGTTTTTGGGTAACATGAGTATAATACATTTTTAAGCCTCCTTAAAAAAATTAAAATACACTCATGCTATCTAAATGTAATAGGTGAAAATGAGTGAGCAGATCCAAACACTCTAATCCTATTCACAGAAAGTTATTTATTCATGTCTAACAACTATTTATTTTAAACATAAATGTTACAACATTGTCCTTTATACATTTTCAAAAACCCTTAAGAATTTAGACATGATCTTGTTCTCCACTCTCTCTCTCTCTATATATATGTATATGAAAACGATAACTACTATGGAGTGTTGGAGAAAGCTTCCTTTTGATCTTTTCTTCCTTAAACAGTGGTTTTTGAAAACAGTTCCTAAATTGGGTCCATCGTTTTTTTTTCGTTGTATGGGGGAACCAAATTTCCATGCGACGGCTCTGTTTCCGTCCTGAAACAGAACTTTTTAAGACAAAATTACCCCTACATTTTCGGGCCCAACCTCAGCGATACGATAGCGTCCTTGGGAATATGCTGGCTTGCATAAGATGACAAACGAGAGAAGGTCGGGTCTCGAAAATTTCAACTTTTACCTATTCATTCTCTAAGTCAATAACTCCACATCCAACTCAGTTTAACGTCATTTGTCAAGAACTGAGGGGTAAATACGTACTCCGACTCTATTTATTATTTAATTTTTTAAAACTTTGGATCACCAAAGTCAATTTCGTTACTGATTTTTTGTCATTAAACGAGCGACATTCTAAAAATATAAGCCTTGTAACTGAGTAGCCACCCCCCCGAGATTCCCGCTGCTTACTTATCGTTTTAAAACCTTATGACTTTTATGCCCTTACCTACTCTTTGATTGCCATCTATATCATATCTTAGGACCTGAACGTGAAAGAAGCTGAGACTTTGTTGAATTGAGCTGTGCTCATGTTCACTCAGATCCTTTCCATCTTGCTAGACATAGACCGGTTTAAAACTGACTCGATAGTTTGAACTAAAACCGATCCCAGAATCATAGTCGGAACCGAAAACCTCCTGACTTGGTTACGGTTTATAATTTTTAGAAATCGGCTTAGAACCGAAAACAAAACCAACAGTTTTAATCCTCAGATTTTTTAAATATATTTTACCCTTTTATATCTGATTAGTGAGTGGGATTGAGCTTAGAGTTGAGCACATTTTGCATAAAAATGGTCGTATATGTCATTCTGACCAATGCCAAGGGCAAAAAGGGTTAAACAAAGTGGAGGATCAGGTAAGGGATAAGAGGGGGTGCACAAGTCAAGACACGAAGGTGGGAAAAGGAAGCTGCCGTCAGCAAGCCAGAGAGTAATACAATATAATCGAAAAGTCAGACATTTCCTTCTTTGGGCATACAGATTCAAAATATACCGATTGGGTCCCCAACGCTGTCTTCACTCAAAAGGTCTGTGAGATTCCAATTCTAACAGATGCGCCGGCCAAGCGAGCCCGGGTAGGTGGTTCCCGGTGGCGGACCCAGGGTTTTGTTTGGCGTGGAGCAGGCTTAAGCAAAGTTTGTTATTGACTTAAGTTTTTTTAGATATTATGACTTGAAAACGTTATTATAGTAGTACAGCTGCGATTCATGGAAGCCGTTTCCCGCTTCAAAATGTTTTGAAACCGAGACATGGTACGAAATGCATGAGAAATGTTTTGTACACACTTTGTTTATACTTAAAATATCAAATTTTAATATATGTTTTAACATAGTCTAGTTTGTTACATTATCTTTTTTTATTCAAATGAGGCCTTTAATTCGAACATTGAAGACGTCTTTCAATATAGTCTTTACCATTTTTTCTATTTTTATGCATATCCACAAACTGATACCATCGATTTTTATCATTTCCCTTCACATGAAGTGGGAACAGTTGAGGAAGTGGCAAATCGGCGACAATTTCATCATACACCAACTTGGCCACTTGGGTATTTGTATATTCACCCTAAAAAAGCATAATGATGCAAATCAAAAGCTAGCGTCTCACCTAAAGTGACGATCCATATCCTTGTCTTGAAATTAGTTCCCACTTCCTACATTATCTCAAAAGTGTTCATGCACACACACACACACACACACACACACACATATATATATATATATATATATATATATATATATATATATAAAATATGTACATATATATAAGTGTGTGTGTGTTATAGAGAGAGAATCACATGGTTCATGTGGGTTCTAATCTTAAATAGCTTAAAGAGCAAGCCTGCGTTAGCTCATAAACCAAATATGAGAAAGCTTAGTACAAACTAAATAAGCTACAAGCAGCTCAAGTCCATCCCTTTCGAGCCTTTGATACTTTGCAATGCTGTGCTTTAGAGATTGTGTCGCCCACTGAGGGGTGATGACCCTCCTTATGACAATAAATTGATTAAACAAAAAAATGAGGCTGTGTTTTAGAGGAAAATGTAGCCCACTGAGGAGTGAGGACCCCCCAGAACATTAAATTAATTAATTAAAGAAAAAATAGTGGCTTAGCTATCATCAAAACCAAAAAAAGAAGAAGAAAAAGTTTAGCTGAACTTCGAACTAATCTCCATGTTTTATGGACATAACATTTCGACGCCCATCTTCCACGACAATGGTTATTATTTTTAAATTTAAAAATAATTTGATATCTTATTACCCTAATAACAAGAAAAAGGTTGAGACGTTGCGAAATTTTTGAATATCGTATTAATTAAATTTTGATGTATTAATACATAAAGATGTAATTTGTGGCATGCCCTTAAAAAGGCTCATGTTGGTGCACCCACGCCATCATTTTGTTGCTGGAAGTAATTCAAAATAGTTTTTTTTTGCATGCTGCTGTCTCACGCGAGGCTACGGGCACCAAACTTTGAGGGCTGGCCTGCGCGGAGATGGGGGGCGCGTGCAGACTATTCAGACAGAGAGTAGTATTTCGACATTAAATTCATGAATTTGATACATTCTCAATGGAAAAGCATATGCTATTTATATTGGAAATATCAAAAGTACATTTTAATGCACGAAGTAAGTAAAATGTTGAATCCTCGTGCTGTATTTTACAATTTCTTTTTGAAAATCTTTTGTTTTATATGAGTCATGTACACATCGTATTTTCTTTTTGAAATCATATGTTTTAAAATATTCCGTGCTTGTATACATGATATTCAGGGGTGTTTCGGTTCTAAAATTTTAGATAACCGAACCACTTGGTTTGGTTTAGTTCAGAACCACGGTTTTTACTCATTGAAGGGTTTTGCTAAAAAAAATGTATTATGCCATTAGATTATTTAAATATACAATACATGAGGCTAGAAAATTCATATATAAACTTGTCAAGATTTAAATCCATACAAGCTATAAAATGGATGTCGCATGGGGGTTTGGATTATGAGAGAACCGAGAAAGATTGAGAGAGGTTATTGATTGTACACCGTTCTTCTTCATGATCGTCGAAAACTTCCTCTTAATCTTAATCTTGCCCACAGAGTAGGTATATGTTGCCGAACCATATAAGTCTTTTTGCTTTCTTCTTTTCTTATTTCATTTTTTGTTTTCTTTGAACGTGGGTGATTGCGAAAGTGCTTTCGCATTGTTTTATGCCGTAGAATTCTTCACACAAATTAATGAAGAATAATTTAGCTTATATTGAACTACCTGTTAGTATGACATATAATTGAATTCTATGAAAACAAGAGCATCTAGTAGTATGGGAAAATGGCTTAATTGTTGTATAATCTTATAAAAAATCGTTTAGATCACGCCATTTTTTCAGCTCATGGCATTTAAAGCTCCAACTTGTAGGGTTCACGAAAAGAACAATAGCTAGACAAATGCTAAGAGAAAACAAAAGAACCTGTCTTTTCTTTTTACTGTATTACTTTTCCCTGTTTTATTGCTACTGGCTCCTTACGGAATCGATCGGATCATGTAAATATTCTTTCAACGTAGGACACCAAATACAACGAACGATCTTACATAAAATCGATTCCTATTTGAACAGTGCATAATCTTACATAAAATCGATTCCTATTTGAACAGTGCATAACCGCATGGATGAATAAGCTCAGGCCAACCTCTCAATTTGGAATCCATTTCAGATATTAGCTATTGGCCCACGGACAAATATTTCTTAATCCCCCATGGGTTGTTCTAAGTTCTGCGGTATAAAAGTCAGTAAAATTTGTAATGCGTTCTTGGTTGGTAAAATAAATTATTCTATGTCAAGATGATAGATGCTGTTTAGTCTTTGAATTTGAATCCTTCTGATTGACTTCATCCTCTCTTCTTCGTCCAAGTTCTTGATTTTCAAAAGAGTTCAGAAGAACTGTCGCAAATGTCAAAGTAAGAAACAGCCCTACCAAACCAGTTGGACTCCCACAGACGCCCTAATCATCCTTTCCTCACTGACCAATAATTCACCCTGACATCCAACTTGCAACAGCAGAATCTCTCTCTCTGACAGACACTCACACACACGCATACATGTGAACGTGCACAGCTGCATGCATAGACGCAGGTCAGCATACAACAAACGATTCTGCACAAAATTTCAGGCTCGTACACACACGGATTAGGTTGGCAGGTTACAGGATGACAATCTCTGTGCTTTTGCAGATGTGTGAGTGAGAGAGAGAGAGAGAGTTGACGAGCTAAGGCAGTGAAAAACGCCCAAAGCACAAGAGCCACCGCTGATACAATGCATCGAACTCCATGAGAGAAGTGCTGTAATATGCAAAATCTGTGCCCGGTCTAGTTGCTCATCAACGAAACTCTACAGCAAAAGAATGCCAACTTAACGTCCTCACCTCCGTCGCACAAGGAATCAACTCTTCACATATTCATACCATAGAACACCATGGAGGGTGACGGAAAATTTTACATAAAAGATTAAAAGATTTCAAAATACAAAAAACATCGAATTATACTTACTTTAAGATGAACCCAGTAGATCCATAGGGGGATCGGGTAAGTGATTTGGGTAAAGATTCCACTTGCAACACCTAAGTTAACGAGAAGATGTCAGGACGTTAAGTTCGTCTAAGAAATAAAAGGATTGCGCGTTGCTTGTGCGTGATCTACTGTGGCTAAAGGCTGACATGCTTGGACCTATTTGCAACACCAAAAGAAGCCAGTTGATGAATATCAACATCTAAGGAAAGAGCAAATCTTCGACGCTAAAGTAGCAGCTCATAATTACTAGCGTCTGAAAGAAAAGCAGAAATGAATACAAGAGCCTTCTTTTTGTTAGGTGAAGGAGACGAGTTCGATGACGTCAACGGTGTGAGAGACAATCATTGCAAACGATTTGGCATTAAGCGAATCACGACAGACGCACCTTTCTTTTGTCAAAATGCACGCCCCCAGTACTGCGGAGAGAAAACAACCAGAAGCAAGCCATTCTCCTTCAGAAAGGGATTCCACTGCGTGGATTTTAAGTTGCCATTATGCTTGATCTTGTGCCATATTAATTCCAGAAAACGACGATGATGTTTTATATTTTCTTGTTTTCTCTCAACTCATTAGAATCCGTCTCTTTCTTTTAAGGTGTTTACCATCTACTTTTTCGCACCCTCTTACTAAAGCTTCACATGACCGATTTCCCAACATTTGTGCCACTTTAATTCTCACAAGTGATAAAAGGTCCGACTCAGTTTTGTTCTAGTTGACTGTGACACACCTAATACGGCTTCTTTCCAGTTTGGGACCGACAACACACACGCAGAGAGAGAGAGAGAGGAGTCAAGCCTCAACTGATAATGCCACTCAACAGCCAGAGTGAACAAAAGGTTGATTCTGAAGATGATGGAAGAAAGAGGCTGGAATTACGATACGAGAGAAACTAAAAGCAAAAGATTTTTCATGCTAAGTGGCTTTTGTTAATAGATTAGATGCCAATGGTGCTCACTCCTCTGGCTTAGATCACACCGCACATTTGAACTCGAGGGGGAGGGGAATAAAATGTGCAAAGAAAAGGAACAAACCCGCACAAAACAAAAGGACAGGGCCCTCGTCTCCTTGTTCATCTTGGCATGCACGAGCAGAGCCTCTGAACTGAAGGGGCACCCCTCGCCAACAAAAGTGAGGAACGTCCGATAGTGATGGCCGACCTTCAATTAGGCGGTATTTCCTGCAAGCACGAGAACATCACACGCACATGATGATGAAGAAGAAATCAAATAACGTGCACTTTTTGATCCATTGCGACAGATAGCTTGAAGGAAGCCACAAGACACAAGGAAAGGACAGAGATGAGCATCTCAGGCCTTGTCGTGATGATCTCGAACTGCTTCATTAGTGCAATAAAGCTGCCATTGAAATGCATCAACATTAATAACCATATAGAGAGTACTAATAACCGCATGTATACCCAGGTGAGCTTGTAATGATTCTACGTTTGATTCTTGGGTGGAACTAACACTTGAATTTAGATGCAAGCTGAAGTAAACATGAGAGAGAAGGAAGTGCTGTTTTTTTTTTAAAGGTCATAGGTCCAGTTCCTATGAACCACCTCACCTGAACCATCTGTCTGACTCAAGAGGCTCCCTCTGGTTCATGCTTGATTAAGCTTGAACATGTCCCCTTGCCCACCAACTATGACAGGAGGCTGCAAAATGATACAGGGGAGTGCATGAGAGGCAAGAAGTTCCCGACCTGTAATGAGTTGCGGCTGTAGACCTGCAAGCAACAAAAAATGATGTCCAGTACCCTTGGAACTACGAATCAAACAAACCCTTTTGGGATTTCCATGATGTTCCGGCTATTTCCTATTCCCTCAACCACCAAACTTACTTAGGGTTTGTCTCAATTTGATAGCGCTCTCATTGCCCACATCAGAAACAATGTTTTACCCAACGCGCCCAGTCAATCCTCTTGTTGAATCTCAGACGCAGGACATAATGTAGACATCGAAAAATAGTGATCATAAGTATTAATCTGTAAGGTTAAGTTTGCATTGAGTATGTTATGATTTTCAGAGGGGGATAATCATGGAGCACCAAAGACTATTTACTTGTGCTGTAAGGTTAAGTTTGCATTGAGTATGTTATGATTTTCAAAAATAATATACAGATTGTACTTACATCGCCCATACTTGCATCGCACCAATTACGTAGATTATATTTATATAATTTGTGCTTCAAAAGAATTAAGCTACTCGCCATAAATAACAATGACGTAACAATGATATCACTGCCTTGGATCCAAGGCTCACAATGACGTATACAGATTGTTCATAATTCGACCCCTTTACTCTTCATAGACTTTCACAACCTCAGACGTTCGTCCTCTTAATGAGACGCTAGTCACACATTCATCGATGTAGTTAATAATAAATTTGCTAATCTACAGAGACATGGGGAATGACATACCTCTCACCCTTATATACTGGCCTTAGAGAAATCAACTCTTTGTTACGAGTATGTACGGGTATTTATGATTTACTCCTAGGATAAAATACACACAACTCGAAAGGCACATACCACCTATGACCGGAGGAAAGAACAGTAAGACTAGTCATACCACATGAAATATCGCTTATTTATAAACTATGTATTGGATCATGGATCATAGATCCAATCTAAATGATGTACCTATCCATCTCGTAACTGTTCTCCCATAAACACTCTTACCGTTCTCCCATAAACGCTCTTAACCATTAGATAAAGAGATTTTTGTGCAAAAAGATCAAATAAAAATTAATTTTCAAACTCAAACCGTGTGTGATCTACTATGTCCTATCTAAACTTTTTGAGCTACCAACTATACAAAATGACACATGAGTTTGTCTCGTTCTTAAATATGTCAGTAAACTTTATCTCATCTTAGTCATAAAGAGTACAAGTCATGACTTTTTACATTTTAAGACTTACTTTCACATGTATCAATCACGCATGAGTTGAATATTTGGGATATGAAAATTAATTAAATATTATTAATGAGCTTGAGTTTAATAAACCTAACTTAATTAACATTAAATCTAACAACTTTAACTTCCAAACATCAGCACTAAGATGAAAAAGTAATTATGAGTAAACAACAACAGAGCAGTACCGTGCTCAAAGGACAGAACAAACCTTTGCATAACGTCCATACGGTCTCCCAGAAACAAAGAACAAGGCCAAGCGTCACAACTCTACAAATCAGAACTCACAAGAACAGCCAAACCATACCACAGACAACTCCAAAGGAAAACGCAGTCACAAAACAAGATTTTATATGAAAGTGGGGTTCCTTTGGTTCTCGAAGCACATGTAAGGAAATAGCAAATCGTCGTCTGCAGATTTGCACTGTGTCATGTATTACTCTTTTGGTACAGGTGCTATGGCAAGCGTCGAGCCATACTTCCTCAAAAGAGCATCCGCACACCAACCATGGCCGTCATCAACTGTCGGCATTCTCACTTCTATAAAGGGCACAGAACCTCGTTCAGGCAATATCACTCCAGCAAGCACTCGCAAGACATTTGAAGCAACGACGTCCATGGACGCATTGATCTTAGCAGACCATTTTGGTCCAGGAGGGATTCCACTGATCCTGAAGAAACCCAACAGATGGTTACCTTTAACTTCTTTGGCCTCACCTTCATAAACAACAATCAGAGCCTCTGTCTGGTTATCATTCACCGTAGTGAAAACCATCTCCTTCCTTGCAGAAATTGTTGCGTTTTTATAATGATCGGCACAGAATTAGACCCATCTTCTTGAATGCCCAAGCTAAAAGGAATGGCCTGAATGGTTAGAAGATCCAAATTACCGAACGGGTCGCCGATTCCCAATGCAACTGCTCCTTCTAATGCTGCACCAGAAACTGCAGCTTCCAGAGGATGCATACCTTTATAAGGACTTGCTTGCCTGCAGATTCGCAAAATCATGTCTCTAATCTTTGGAATCTGAGAGCAGCCACCCACGAGAATCACATCATTTATGTCATCTGGAGCTATCCTTGAATCATGCAGACAGTGTTTTAGCAAGCTTCCACATTTCTCGAACACTTCCCCATTGATAGCTTCAAATTCGGCACGGGTAAGCGATCTGCATAGTCTTGGCCTTTTGCCCATGTCAACATCAGTAGAAGCACTGGCTTGAGACGAGAGAGCATGAATAGAATTTTGGGAAGTAATCCTAAGAAGGCCCATAGCTTTGATCTCATCAACACCATAACCAGAATAGAAGTTGTCAAGATCTGGTACCAAGTAGCGCATGACATTCTGCAGTATATCCTCACCTACTATTGCTGCACCAGATAAAGCTTTTATCTGCGAAACACCTCCAGCTGTGGCTGTGACAGCAACATCGCAATAACCTGCACCCCTGTTGAAGATCAGTGCAACTTTCTCGGTTCCACTTCCAACATGTCCTTGCACTCCATGCTGTTGCTGCTGTGCGTACAACAAGGCGACTGCTGTGGGTTCTGGCATAAGACGCAAAACATGTAGGCCAGCCATGGCACATGCGCGCTCGATACGCGTATGCTGGAAACGACTGAAAGATACTGGAACCGTGAGAACAACGTCGAGTACAGATCGTCTCAGCTGAACTTCCACCATCGCTCTTATTTCTACTAGGAAAATATCAAGAACTTCTTCAGGTGTGATCGACCTCCAAACATCGTTAACCAAAGCTGCAATGACTGGACTAACACCAACATCCAAAGTTTGCACTAGAAATGGTAAGAGTTTTGCTTGAATGAACGATTGGATCTGTATCCATTCTACCAATAAGACGTTTCATGTTGAAAACTGTTCGACCAGAGAGTATTTCTTCCTCATCATGGGAATACTCGTTCCTCACACCACCAGAAGGATCCCCATTGCTGAACATGACATTTGAATGCATTACTGTCTGATTCCTGGGGTTCCTCAGCAACTCAACTCGTGTACCATCCCAGACTGCCACACTACACTTCCAAGTTCCAATATCAAGCCCTATGCAGGTTCAAAAGCAGCAGAGAAATGATTGTCATCATCAGTTTCACTGTATGAAGCTACGGTATATGCTTGTTCGGCCATTTTTGAAAGGCAATCACAACCTAGAAAGGTAATTTCTAGAGGATTATACAGCTTCCAAATTTCAAATGATCAGAATGGCAAAGAAGGAAATTCTTCACACTCAATTCCATGACTATTTAATAAAGTAAAGGCATCACATACAATAGGAAACTTTTTACAAGAGGTATCACAAGCAAACAATAAATCATTGAAGTTAACAATTATATGCATGAAGTTTAAAGGAAAATGAAAGAAGCTTTGATCTCTCTCTCTCTCCACAAACACACGTGGAGATTCATGTACCCCCCAATGCAAAAATGGAAGACAAAAAAAAAATCACTACATCCGATTGGACTTCAGAGGTTGGACACAGAGTGAAGGAAGAGTAACACGGGGAAGAGACACCAATCTCATACCCGTTCATATCGCATGACAAGATGAAACACAACACTATTTTCCGTCTTGTCTGTTCTGCAATGTTGCCCAAGATACACTGAAAGGAGTTCTCACCATAGGGTGCCTTCACAAATTCTGACGACCAGTTGCAAGGTTCAAACAGAGTATGGCACAATAGTAGGCAGGTAACAAAGATGACAAAAATAAGATCCCTTCCAGTTTGGTGGTACAGTGTGAGATGAACCCAACCCCGTCTACTGCCCTCAAAAGGACATAACTAGAAACCAGACTTCAAAAGGTCTCATTTAATGTCACAAATGAGATTTGAAATCGCCCAGAAAGGAAACCATTCCGAGCAAGAAGAAAATTCCCTCCCTGCACAACATGGATGAAATGGCCGTCTGTGGTGACAAGAAAGCTCCCACTGAAATAGACATGCAGCCATGTAGCTTCATTCGTAATATTAGTTCCTTCAGAGAAATAGCCAAAGCAACTGGAGTACACAAATTGGATACCCATGTATCTTGCATCATCATTCAAGTGAAGAACTCATTCAGGTTTATTTGGTGGCAACGTACATATTATAAACCTTAAATCCTCGTGCATGACAAACTCCTTTACCTAAATTTCCAGCGAACATGAAATTGGAAGCAGGAAAAAAAAACCAAAAAGAGATGGGAAAAGCAAATTAAGAAAAAACTACATATATGCCGACAGAACACGTAGAACAACTTGCTCGTACATTTTTGAGGAAACTATATCCAAAGCAAGAGAAATTACTGTTTTCTTAAATGCATCATCTGCTCTAAGTTCCTTAGCTGAGCATTTCCTCACGCTAAGTTGGGTCTGCTAGAGGATGTAACACCAGGACATCCTAGGAGGACACCTGTACTAGTAGTATTCCTAATTAAGCATGCTTAACTTTGGAGTTCTGGTAGAATTTGATGCATTATATGTAGAAAGATTGCATGCCCCATCGAAGGATCCAGAAGATTTAAGCCTGACTCTCAGCTACCTAATGCAACCTTCCTCCTCTATTTTAAGTTTGGGAGTGGCCATCTAAAGGTGAACCCCTCCAAAGATAGAGCTCATTATGTGTTGCAAATGACATCAAAATTCAAAGTTCTAAATCATATAAGAACATATAATTTACATGGCATCTCTGCATGGCAGTAGGTAAAAATTTCAGCATCCCCAGGCGTGCAGATGGTAGGGATCTGCCTAACCCGGCTTCCGAATTTAAAAGGAAAAAAAACTCAAATGCCATGGTCCATTATTTGAAATGCATCAATAACAGAGATAAAACACTCAGAATTTTCATGAGATGTGCTCGTAGAAGTTCTGAATAATGACTTGTATGAGAGATACTCTCCATTTTCAAGAGGGGATGAGTCCTTCAGATGAGCTGCCCGTATGAGATGCAGACTTGATTAAGACATTGACAACATCAATTACCCCTATAGATGGTAGTACTTACAAAAGAACCTCCCGCCCCCCATCTGTACATGCATAAATACAGGCATCCCTGTAGATTTATCAAACAAAAACTCATACAATATTGTACTACTGACTAGTCAATGTAATCAATAAATGTATAAGGTTCATCCACGACTAAGCGTTCAGTATGCTCCCCAGAAAATTGAGCCAGTTCAGGGTGGTGGAAATTGCACCTTGTGCTCAAAAGTTTAGGAAACAGTAATCGACAGAATCCACTGCATCCATATAGAAATATGGTAGCAGGACTTCTTCAATTATTTTAATCTGATGTAAAATTCTGAATTTCAAAATAAAGTATAGAAAGTGAAATAGATCAATCAAGGTAAGTTTTTCCCACGATCTCATGAAATTGGATTCCCTGCAGTCAACATGGTGCTGGTGTCCAGGTTTCAAAATCCAGTAAAGCTCATTGCTGAATTATTGTCTCCAAAATAGTCCAGGAGTACCAGCATCTATACTTGCCGTCAGGCAAAACGGAACCGGCCAGTTCTGGGTGTCCTAAAACCACAAATCAGAATTGAATCTGGATCTAGTTGGTCCGGGTTTGAGCCTTAAACCTTTCCGAAGGGAAAAAATCAGTAAAAATTCAAAATAAGAAAAATAAAAGAACATGAATCCGACTGTTTACAACTACCAGTTTCAATTCTAGCTTCCGGTTCCATAGAAGATAGAACCAGAACATAATATTGTCTATTTCAGGTTTGGCTTGATGGGTTCTGATTTCTGCCGGTTCTTGTCCTAGTTCACTTCTGATAACCATTGGACCAGGTCTCTCTCCCTATATATATATATATATGTGTGTGTGTGTGTGTGTGTGTGTGTGTGTGTGTGTTTGGATTTGGATATCTGATGATACAGGCTCATGACGTTGGATTCAAAGTCATGTTAGGTTCTGATTACCGTAAAAGACAGAGAGATAGAGGATTATCATGGGTTGCCATAAGAGACACGAACCCTCAAAAGAGGGTCCATGTATATTCGTGTCGTGTGCAAGAAGGGCGCAAGTAATTCACATCTTTATCTATCCAACAAGACGATGGTGAACCTCAATTTACGAATTCCTTTAAAAAGAGAGTGGATGAAGATAAATGTTGCTAGTCCTTTTGCAATGCATATGGAGTATACTCTTAGAGACAGTGAAAGAACCTACCTACGTAGCTAGCTTCTTCATAGAAAGGAAGAAATATAAGATGGAAATTGATATACTTCACCAACTTCAGTTGGACAATTGAGAGTTTATAGAACTTTAGTAAGTATTTGATCAGTTCCATCAAAACTACTCTGGAGGGAAGAAGCCACAGAATAAGAAGAATTCGACCGGTCGTCGATGTGTCATCTATATTGGTTTGTTTTAGTTTTGAGATTGAGAAGGTTAGATATAAAACTAATTTTGTCTTCTGAAGGATCATTTACAGTAATTAAACCAGTGTATCAATATATAATTTTCTTAGCAATATGATTGATAGGGGTTGAACTAATCCCACTTGCCTTTCAGTAAAAGGAAATAAAGAATGGTAGAGTTTTATCTTTGTGCACTTACTTGACTTTCAACCTGAGGATTCCTGGTTTTCAATTTGGGGAGACCTCCTACATGATGCATGCACACTCAGGCTATCGAACTCCCGACTTCGCGTCGGTGACCCAACCCCCAAGTCAGTAAGCTATACCCTTTTTCTGATGCCTCAGGGTTCCCACCAGCGCTCCCCACCTATTATAATTTTCTTTTTCTTCAAGCCCAGCTAGTATACTGCATCCTTACTGCATTCAGAGAGTTTTAAGGCGGTTGATGCTGGTGGGAGTTCGATTCCTTATGTATGATTTTGTGTTAGGCTTCGGCTTTTCATTATATATATATATGTGTGTGTGTGTGTGACAGAGAGAGAGAGAGAGAGAATTAACCAACCAAAAGTTACTGGACTATACTGAATTAAATGGAAATATACAAATAATGAAGATGCATTTCCGTACGAGAATTCCTGGCAGGGTGGGATTACTTTTTTAACTGAAGTTTGAAATTTTTTCATTATGTATTGAAAATGTTAAAAGAATTCAGTTTTTTTTTAAACCCGCCGGTTTGTGGATCCGGCCACTGTGTATGACAGTGACTCTTTTAAGCTTGTAGTTCTTACTTGTAAAGATTAAATGAGATTTGAAAACTCTCTTGGGTTGACCCACTTCATGTGGACCTCCCATCTGAAAATAATGCATCGACGTTGACCTCTCAGTTTCTAACCCAAGGATTCCCAACCCGTCATTTTCATGAATTTCAGTCAGGCTTGGGACACGATCTCTTAGGACCCACACGGGGTTCTTGTCCAATTAAGGTGGCGGGGAAGGGTTAGGGCTAGGATCTTATATGGGTCTCATGAGGATTCCAAGTAGACATGAAACTATCGGCCGGTAACGGTTTGCCTGAAACCTGGAACTGATGGATTTGGTTACAGTTTTGAAACCGTTGATTTTGGTTTGAGTCTGAAACCAGTACTTTTATTAAAAATTTGAAATCTAAAAAAAATCCTTTTAAAATACCGAAACTAGAAGTTCCAAACACCCAATTCTAGTTTTATAAGAGGTGAAACCGGAACTTAACTGAGTGTTCTTCCATTTTGGGTTCATTCCTGACCCGGTTACATTCTAGTTTGACAACAAACAGATTTTGATCATTATAAATTATGATCTTAAATTAATGATGCAGTAAGATCTAAAATCACGTATATAGATCCTTTCTGTCTTTCCATTCAATCTTGTTTTACGAATTTCGTCCTAATGATTGTTTGAAGCACTTGTTCCTTCAACCAAGTCATTTCTTTAGGCCTGTAAAATTAGTTATAGTACTCGCTATCTTGATGTAACAATATCGTTAAAAACTTAGTTTCTCGAGAATTCTTCTCCTTCAGGCCATAATCCATTTTGTAATTCGAAAAGTAGAATTTGATGACAAAAATGACTTAGAATTAGTGCTCAAGAGTGCATTAAAAGGAGTTCTCGCATTGGTACCGAGTGTTCGATAGTACAGGAATTTGGTTTGCCCGAAGTAAAAGACAGATTTTGACAAAAAAATTCAAGTTTGTCAATATTTTAAAGTAAATACCAATTTAATAATATCAAGTAAGATTTAAGTTCGTTCACACCTTTTAGTAAAAGGTTGCTTTTGTAGAAGCTTGAAATTTATTGACTTATACATGCACAAAAACTGATTCCTCCCAAAAAGCAGATTCGTGCAAAAGCCGATCTCTGCAAACCCCCAAGATCTAACAAGTGATTGATGCTATATTCATGACCGAGTATAAGATCGTCAGTCCAAATTACATAAAGTTACATCACAAGAGACTGCATATATGGATCACCAAAACGCGGTATAAGATCGTCAAAATAGGAATACTCTCCAGGCTTGCACAAACTGGTCATAACAGCGAAGAGAAGGGAGGCATCATCTTGCAGTGAAACGGGTGATTTCGATATTAGTTGACGTACCGTTCCCGTCAATGCCATAATTAGCATTCGTTACTTCGCCTCCGCTGAGCAAATTCTCATTGTCATCTCTGCTATCGGTCCAAGAATGGTGCCGATGAAGAACGACGTCATTAATTGAATCAAGTTCTTGAGAAACTTCTCTCATCGTTGGCCTGTTCTCCCCCTTCAACTGCAAGCATCTTCTCGTCACTTCTGCAACTGCTTGTATTTCTTGAGTGTCGCCCTCTCTGCGTACATCATGATCTATAATCGTATTAAGAGCATTATCCCTCATCGAGGACAGAAAATAAGTAGCCAAATTGCTGTTCTCTCTTGTCCTTTCATATGAAACCGGCTTTTGACCTGTTAGAAGCTCGGCCAGAACGACACCAAAACTATACACATCGCTTTTCGCTGTTAACTCACCTGATTGGAGATATTCAGGATCAAGGTAGCCAAAGGTTCCCTGTACAACAGTAGCCACTTGAACTTCATCATAGGGAACTAATCGTGATGCACCAAAGTCAGAAACTTTTGCAGTCAAATTTTCATCTAAAAGAATATTTGCAGCCTTGACATCACGATGGTATATGGGAATGGAAGCTGCGGAGTGAAGGTATGACAATGCATCTGCAGTTTCTGTCGCTATTCTTAAACGATCTAGCCATGACATCCTCAATGCAAAGTTGCCATCATTGTGTATATGCTGCTGGAGCGTACCCTTGCTTATGAATTCATACACCAACAATGGAACTTCAGTTTCCAAACAGCACCCCATTAGCTGTACCACATTTCTGTGATTAATTTGTGTAAGGATCACAACCTCATTGATGAATTGTTCTAGCTGACTTTGATCAATAACTTTGGACTTCTTAATGGCCACTATAGTGCCATCGTTTAGTAGTCCCTTGTACACAGTACCGTATCCCCCACTTCCAAGGATCTTGCTCTCATGGTAATTATCTGTTGCCTTTTCAAGCTCTTTAGCCGAGAAGACTTTTGAATGGCGCTGTGATCTTTCAAATGAAGATGACATCTTCTGACTTAGCAAGAGGCCCCCATTTCTCTTGAAATACTCCTCTTTGAGCCCCAGGAGCTTCCTCTTTCTCCATATCCAATACAACCAAACACCGACCGCAAACAAAAGAATAACGGTAGCTATTGAAGCTGAACCAATTATGAAGAGATAATTAAAGAAATGTCAAAAACGATTCACGGTAAAACTCGATAACACAAAATGAAGGGAGAACGTAGAACTTGTTTTCAGACGAGATATTATCTTGTATATAACTTTAGCGGGTTATATTCAATCACAGCTGTACATCTGACTTTAGAAAAGTTAATGTAATCACGTCAGTTACGTGGCTCCATTCAATTGCATCAAGTCAATTGCGTGGAGAAATACGCTAGGGATTGGATAGTCCGTTCGCATAGCACGCAAGTCAGTATACTCTCGTACGTACTTTAAGCATCATCCTCAAGCGCTCATACACACCAATGCGCACACGCACACAAGAGGAGAGAGTTCTTACCAACAACACCTTCAATCACTGGAACAACCTTACTGCACCGAGTTCCATTAATGGTGCCATCCCCTATACTTCCCGAAGGGCACGAACATTTGAAACCTGGGATTGTGTTCTTACAATGGGCAGTCTTATAACAGGGATTATTCCTACACTCGTCAATATCTGTCAAATGTAGAGAACACAATGTATATAACTTGGTCATCTTTCTACGGAACAGTAGAGAAAACATGAAATCAGGATCACTTGCAGTAAAGGCTTCAAAAAACATTACACATCAGAAATCAAAGAGAAGTCCAGACATTTTTCTTGCCGTGCCAATCTGTTGGCAATCAACATCTTATACTGAAGTGACATCTTTTAGCATAAAAAGAAACAGATTTAGAGATAATACTATCTTAACGAAACTCATTTTCACTACCCACATAGGTACGTATACACATACATACAGACACACACACACATATAGGGAGAGAGTCTGAGAGAGAGATTCAAAATCGTATGTCAATTTGTCAAGCTTTTTGTTATCAAGCTTGGAGTGGTCAATCTTGCAGGAATAATTTTTTTCTTCTTAACTTGAAAGTAAGCACTGCGGGCTTCATTTATGCGACCCACGCTGAAAGAATCAATAATCGTTCTATGTTTTATTGAATTTAATTCCCGGAAGATCTAAATCAATAGCGAGATAGATATAATGCGCAAGGGTTCCAGGCCGCAATCGCTAGAGAAATTAACGATGCATGCATGTCACATACGATGAAATAATTCAGATATAATACTAGATTCATGGTAGCAAAAACGCACGAAGTAATCCTATATTTGTGCATACAAGATCAATGTGTAAAGGCTGATAACCAGTACCTTGGCACCCTCGAGAACCATTGACATGGATTTCCATCATACCCATCGCGGCATCTGCACAAATAACCTGTGCTATTCGTTGAATTTGCACAGTAGGCGTTCTCTCCACAAGGAGCAATCTCACTCAAATAACCAACGCAACCAGACTTGCCGATGCTCCAATCTAGCACCATGGCTAAGTTTGTAATCAGCGAAGAGTCCCAAACATGAGACTCAATGAAGACGTACCCTCCCTCTTCCACAAGGAACGCATCACTACAGTTATCGAATCCCGTCTTAAGATTGAACATGGTCGCGATGGCCACGCCCAACTGTTTCTCGCCCTTCGGCGGCCGGCTTTCACAGCAACCAACACCGGCGCAGGTCCCGCTTGTGATATTGCTCTTCTTCGAGCAGACGGACATGCACCCGCTGCCGGAAGTCATATTCTGGTCGTAGACCAGGGCCTCGGTGTTGCAGCCAGCCGCCACGAGCTTGTTCGACGCAGCCGAGACTTTGTATGGTCCGTCATCCGGCAGGAGGATCCACTGCCATACCCAGCCCGTGGGGTTGCAGGCCTGGGCTCGAGACGACATCGAGTCGACGCGAACCTGACCCAGTTGAATGTTTATGCCCACGACGGCGACGCTCGAGGTGTTGAAGATGGAGGTGAGAGGTGGAGTTGTGCTATCGTCGCAGGTCAATTGGAAGCCCGGGAGGAAGCAGCCTTCTTTGATTCCGAAGGGGTATGGAATGTCAAGGTCGCCACATTTCTCCCAGCACGGCGGCGCCGTGGCCGCCCCTGTGTTGGTGGTGGCGTAGTCAGGGAAGAAGATGAGAAGAGATGGTAGAAGCAGGCATTGAAGGAGGAAGGATGATTGAAAAGAGTATGAGATAGAGATGATGATTTTCATGGTTATTTATCCTGATCATAAAACCATTGCAGAAACTTTACAGTTTCCGTTTTATAGTTGAACAGAGATGTAAACGGTTCGGATTCTAGCAAAATTTAGTCCACGCACCACCATGATGTAATTCGGTTCTACATAATCCAGTTTGGGACCTTCCGGCTTCATTGACAAATTTCGAAGACCAAGTTTAGCGGATCAAATATCAGTGGGCTGTGTATGAGGTGTAAAAATGGGCTTGGCCCGGAAGGCTGGGCCATGATTTTCAGGCCCATATATGGAGCAGGCCGAAAGGCCAGGTCTTTGGTTAAGAGCGGAGTGGTGGATTGGGCCCGACCAGCCCGCAGGGACGAAAGAATAGACATATATGTATTTATATTTACACACACACACACACACACACACACACATATATATATATAAAATGACATGGATTGATAGAGATGTCAAAATGGGCATGTTCCTGTGGGCCGGGCCAGAAAATAGTGGCCCATATTTGAAGCGAGGCCAAATGGCTTGGCCCGGCTAGCCTTGGGCCAGATGAGGGTCGGACCGTGCTGGCCCATAGGCCCATTGGTTATTGGATCAGGTTTATATGATATCTTTGATTTTTGTTCATCTCTTTCTTTATGTTTGATCGCTCCTAACTATAACTTGTAGTTCTAATGTTATTTTATTATATATCTAATTTTAATATAGATTTTAAAGATGAATCCAATAGATGAAGCAACCTTGATGTCATAGCTGAAAAAGACCTTGATTCTATCTTTGTTTCTAATAGTGTTGTGTTTGAGTTCCCTCCAAACAAAAAAAGATTTGACATCAGATGTTTGAATTTTTTTTACAAAACTTGGAAATTGTGGCATCCAATGTAAAGTTGGTGTCAAACCTAGTCTAAAGCCTAGAAATTATGGGACATCACATTTGAAACTTCATATTCTAATTTATAGAAAAATCTCCTATCACCATGTGAGTCAAATGATTATGGATAAAGATGACAAACTAAGATGTAAAAAGATTGATCAAATGATTTATCATGAGATGTTAGCTTAAGAAATTGTTAAGCATGATTGACCTTTTTGCTTTGTTGAGTATGATAAGCTTAGAGCTTGGGTAAAATATCTAAATTTAGATGTGATCATGCCTTCTAGGAATACTCTAGTCTTTAATATTAATAAAGTTCATGACAGAGAGAAGGAAAAGATAAGAAAATGTTTGGCTAATATTTCTAGTAGTGTATGCATTAATTTTGATTCTTTGACATGTAATAAAAAAGGTTATATATGTGTAAATGCTCATTATGTGAATGATGATTGGAGGTTAACTAGTAAAATACTCAAATTTTTACACATGGATTCACATACAAGTTTTGATTTGACTACTGCTATATATGATTGTTTAAAAGAATGGGATATAGAAAGGAAGGTATTCTCTATTACCTTAGATAATGCTTAATATGGAGGCATTGGATAACATTAGAGAGAATATTAAATATGTAAAAGCATTAGATACAAGGTCAAACAAATTTAAAGAATGTGGAGAGTAAGCTTGTATTGATGTGGGAGTTGGTCTATGTTTAGATGGAACAACTAGATGAAACTCAACGTATATGATGCTTGATAGTGAAAGGTCATACCAAAGCCTTTTAATAATATCTCATTTGTTGATATGAATTTTAAATGTTATCCAACAATTGATGATTGAGAGAGTAGAGAAAATTTATGATTTTCCCAAACCATGTTATGAGACTACTAATTTGTTGTTTGGTTCTTCTTACATAACTTTTAACCTATACTTTTGTAAGTTTGGAAAATTGAGTGTATATTGAACGATCATTTCAACTGTGAAGATAATGTTATTAAATAGATAGTTATTGAAATGAAAGAGAAGTTTGATAAATATTGGAGTGAGTATATACGATTCTTGCATTTGAGATTGTTCTTGACTCACGTATGAAGCTTCAATTTTTGAAGCTTTTCTACACAAAATTTGACCCTAATTGTGCATAATACAAGGTTGACTCTGTGATGGGTAACATGTATAAGCTTTTTGAACATTACAAAATTAATTTACCAGCAACTTCTCAATCTCAATCAATTTTGGAAAAAACATGTGGAAGAAGCAAATCCAAAGGATCAAAACTTTTTACTATAAGTTAGAAATGTTTATTTTCTTAAATATTAACTTTATCATTTTATTATTTATTATTGTATTACAATTAAATAATTTTATATGCTTATGTAGGAATTTAAAATGTATGAATGTAAAAGTAAAACAAGTGAAGACAAGCCATAATTGGATTTGTACTTTGAAGAGTCAAAGCTTTAATTTGATTTTTATTCTGACTCATATGTTGTGAACTATTGGAAGGATCATTTGAAGCGGTCTTTATTTAATGATACGTGAATATTAAGTATTTCAATTACTATAGTTGCTTCATAATCATCATTTAGTATTGGTAGTCGTGTTCTCACTAAGTACGAAGTTACATCCTTCCTAAACATGTTCAAGCTTTAATTTGTACATGAAATTAGTTACATGACTTTGGCCAGGTTCACACACATATTGCATGTCATAACTTAATTGATCATTTCTACACATTATTTTTTAGATGAAGATGAAGCAATAGAGATTCTCTTGAAGTCAATGGTTTGTAGAAAAGTTTATGCATAAGATTCAAATGCAATTGATGATATAAACACTTTTGAATCCCGGCCTTTTTTTTGTAATGACTAGGAATGATACACTTTGAGAGTTGTCATCTCAATTACCTAAGGTGATAATTTTGTTCTATATTGAATGAACTCAAAGTACCCCAATGACGTGGGTTGTAGATATTTATTCTATAAGAGAGCTTTTATATTCATTTCCCATGTTAAATTGAGCCTTTACTAGAACTTTAGTAAAATAAAACTTTGTACTATTAATTAATGTAATTTTGTGGGTTGTGATTTTTCAACCTCGTATGAAAAGAACTGCAGGACCACAAGGAGAAGGTTCTACACTGTGTTTGTATTTGTCTTTGTATTTCCTTTGGTCTGCTACAATAAAACTTTGTATTCGAAGCCTCTTGATCTAGGATCTTTTTCTCAACAGTATCTGTCTTTATATTATTCCTCTATTGGGCATGGATGATGATGGACTTAATATAAATTTTATTAGTTTTAATTAAATAAATAAATATGCTCATGTCTCATTGTATTATGATGCAAAGCTGCTTATTATATAAGACCATATCTTACAGACGACAACAAAAAGGACTGTAATACAAGCAAAATATGAGACGTCTTTAAGGCTGCATCGACCTCTCATATTTTGCAGACGACAACATTTGCTAGTGCTTGCTTAAATAAAACTTTGTACTATTAATTAATGTAACTTTGTGAGTTGTGATTTTTCCATCCTCATGTGAAAAAGAACTGCAGGATCACAAGGAGCTTCAATGTTTTATACTTTGTATTTATATTTGTCTTTGTATTTCCTATGATATGCTATGTATCTGTCTTTGTATTTTCTCTGTTGATATGAATGATGATGGACTTACTATGTTTTTTATTGGTTTTAAATCAAATAAATAAATCTGCTTATGTCCCTTTGTATTATTATTTGCATATGGCTTATTCTATGGTCTCCAAGCTTAAGAAGCGAAGGAGTCTAGATGGGATGTCCCACCTCGACGTCTCGTATTCTGCAGACGACAACATCTGCTAGTGCTTGCTCACTACCATGTGGGCCGGGCCGGGCCAGCACTTTAGAAGCCCATATAAAATGTGGGTCGGCCCGACCCATCCCACATTTTCCTCGACCCACAAGGGCCAGGGTCGGGCCGGGCCATATTGACATCTCTATGGACTGGCACGGTTGAGCAAATTCTAGGTCATTAAAAAAGTAAGTCGGCCTGGAAAAGACCCACATTTTTCCTGTTCCACCAGGGCCCAGACGTGCCGACCTGGTTTGTCAACTGTGGCTGTGTATATTATAGAAGCCGGAGTTGTAATTCTTTTATAATTTGTAAGAGGAGAAAATACGGTGGGCTAAGAAAATCGCTCGTGATTCAACTATGAACTATAATATCCGTGGTAGACCTATTTTAGGGTTTGGTGAACCATATGCCTTACCTGAAATCTGAAAAATCATGGGTTCTTTGTAGATGTAAAATATAAGTGATCTCACCTTAAATACATCTCACCCCCAAAAATTTTCTCAAGTCTGCCACTAATAATATCCACAATTTGACTTCAGATCGTGGTTATAGCCCAGGTATGGTTAGGTTTTGGTTTTTGGGTGGCTGAAGCTGGATGCCTGTCTTGAGTTTCGAAATCATCACCTTCAACCTGTGAGCTGACCTCCTAGCCAGGTGATCTTGTTCCTCAACTTCAAGTTAAGCAGATGCCATGCTTCGCCTTAATAGATCTGCTGCCGATCAACAGTGAATTCCTTCCCTATAACACGAATCACATTCTGTTTCCGTTCACGAACCCATCTAAATGTTTCGGGACCCAATTCACTAGGCTCGACACGCATGACTTCAAGATCAACCAAATGGAATTCCTGGGTGCTCAGATGTTACTATGTACCACATCATATCTCAGATAATGATGCTCATGTATACTAAGACCTGACAGTCTTACAGACATCATATGTCAGATGATAACCTCTTCTTTTAGTTGGGCTCCAGGTGATTGCTCGCAGTGATTTTATAAAGACTTGATTTTGAGGAACACTCGTCATATCTGACGTCTTGCATTGTGTCCCTTATACTCTGTCAATCGATATCCTTTGGCTTATGATCATTGTGGGGAAAGTTTCGACCCGCACCAAAGGTGTAACGATCTCCAAACTGTTTTGGAGAGAGGCTCGATGAAATAGACATTTCTTAACAATGCCAACTATGTGCACCTAGACACAAAGACCTTATGAATTTTTACTGTTGCTTGGTATTAACTCCCAACCCTTGTAAAAAAGAAATAGAATTCTAACCTTGTGCAAGGACTTTCGGCCCAAGAAAAGTCTCAAAGCAAAACAATTTCTATGGAGAATAGGCAACGACGGATTTACATGGAGAGATAGAATCTATATTTTATGGTGAATATATATATTATTGAGATTCATGCTTCAATGAAATATATATGTAGCTCCTCAACATTAGTTTTTAGATCTCCTGCTGAGCATGAGCCTCTCAAAACATAGAAAGGTGTGCAATGGTTTCCTCAAGTCGAAGAGAAATTGGCCCATCAATTAGTATTAACTAGACTTAGCCAAGTTCTGGCCATCCATATTCATCAGGTTCGACGGCTGAGATCTAGTATAGGATGTCAACCATTACATCCATAGCAGATGATCGAAACCCATGAAGTCCAATCTTGCCTTCTGTTCGTCGGTCACACCCTTGGACAACAGAAGCCGTTGGTGATGCATTTTATGGCTCTACTTAACTCACGCTAACCGTCTTTCTCAAAGGTAAAACATATGCCTGGGTGAATTTCGCGCATGGAAAGGCCTAGGAGTGAAAATAATTCATCTTTAACAGAATTACGGAACTGAAATGAACCATAATTTCTAGTTTTGTTTGATTTTATTAAATATCAATTTAGATTTAGTTTTGTTTTTCTATAGAATTTGGTTCAAGTTCTATATCAATTTTGGTTTTCGAGTAATTCAACACTAACCGAATCAACCGATGTACACCCTTAGGAAGGCTTCCATAAAACCTTAGATAAAGGCAGTACCATTTAAAATGAATCATGTGAGAAGACCTGTTCAATTAAACCGGGACCGTCGCTTTTGAATGGTTCCACCAAAACTTAGGATCAGAGAAGAACCAGTCCCCCTCCAATTTTGGGTTGGGCTCCAGTTACACCAGTTTCAGGTGTGGTTTCAGTTCTTATTCAGGTTTTCCTTTAAAAAATAGAAAGTATATTACATTTTTTTTAAAACTAATAAAAGGACTTGGAACCACCAGTTTGGATCGCCAGTTTTGGTTTTGGTTCCATTCTCCTGTAGGTGGAACTGGAACCAAATTGGGGGGTTTCCCAATTCCAGCTCAGTTCTGATCTTGGTTCCAGCCAGTTCGATTGTGGGTCAACCCACTAAGGAGGTTTTGAACCAGACAGGTCTACATGTGAGCAGGTTGCTATACATATGTAGTAGCAGACCTGTAACCCACCTGAGTGTGGGGTTCCCAACCGAAAAAGCTCACAACATGGTCAGAGGTTAGGCACCTGGGTCGAGTCCCGACTCTGTCAAAACTGACCCAACGAAAAAATCAGGGTATTTAAAATTTACCCTAAGTATTTAAAATTTTTCTTTTAGGGATGAAATTGGTGCCAATTTTAATTTCTATATCCTCTGAAGTAATCAAATCATCAAACTTACATTCCATATATTCTGTCGTTGTTCTACTAAGTCGGAAGCTTTTACTTTCTAATGTTTCTCTCCATGGTTCTAATTTTTTATTAACCTTTTCCTTAGACTCCTCCACTAACACAATGTCATATGCAAATAACATACACCAAAGTACTTCATCTTGAATATGTTTTGTTAACTCATCAGTCACTATTATAAATAAGTATGGACTTAAAGTTGATCCTTGATGTAACCCAATATTAACTTCAAAGAAGTTTGTCATTCCTTTATAATTAAAAGGTTTTTATTTACTGCCATTTAGTGGTTTCATTGGTTTTTCAAATTATTCTTGCAAAATTTAGTGGTTTCATTGGTTTTTCAAATTATTCTTGCAAAATTATTGATGTTGATTTTTTAGCACAAAAATTAGTTTGGATTTAAGTTGGATCTTGACTGAATGAGATCCATATATATATATATATGTGTGTGTGTACGCATGAGCAATATATATATATATACATGTATATGTATATATGTATATGTATGTGTATATATATATATGTATATATGTGTACGCATGAGCAAATAAGCAAGTATATACTCATATATGTGTACATGTGTACATTTGATGGGATCAAATAATAAATATGACCAAATTTGAAGATTTTGGTTGGATCTTGAATTGATCCGTGTTCAATGTAATGCCATCGATAACACAAGCCATTAATCGTTCCAAAGAAGGACCAAGCGTTAATCTACTATAACGATAATCACATCAGACTTAATTAAATAGAGTAAGATGACCATGGATAAATTTAAGAGACACTCTCTTACTATATTGTAGTAATTAATTCATATGTATTTCCAAATATTCTCTGTATCTTACATGGTCGAGGACACACACAACACAAATGTGTGTGCGTGTGTGTGTGTGAGAGAGAGAGATTCAAATCTGGTTGGCCTAGCTTAAGTCCAACAGGATGGCCAGCCTACATAGACCATCGGCCAGACCAACCGCCGCCGGCCGTGATCGTCCCTTCCCAACTGAAGGGGGCTCCAGCAATATTTACTGTAATGCTGCAGAAGATATACGGAGCACTTCTTTTGGGTCTTCATTTACAAGACTTGTCAGTTTCACTCATGCAAAAGAATAATTGCCATATTTTGCCTCGTAAACTTTTCTAAGTTTCTTATATGGAAAGAAACAAATCCCTTTGTCACCATCCTCCTAGCAAGATTCTATGCCCCTCTCTCTCTCTCTCTCTCTCTCTCTCTCTCTCTCTCTCTCTCTCTCTCTTTGTCACCATCCTCCTAGCAAGATGCTATGCCCCTCTCTCTCTCTCTCTCTCTCTCTCTCTCTCTCTCTCTCTCTTTGTCACCATCCTCCTAGCAAGATTCTATGCGTCTCTCCCTCTCTCTCTCCTGTAGGGCTCAACTTTTCATAAGACCTTGTCTGGTTCTGAACATCATGAATTCAAATGCTTTGTTTGGCTCATTTAGCAGCCCCACTATTTTTATTTTCCTTCTCAATACTCACATGTTTCCTTTTGGTCTTGTTAAATATCAATGTCCAAGGCTTACCTATAAGAGGCCACCAACTGGATCTCGGTTTTAGATTGCGCTTCCTCGTGTGCTTTTCCCTTTCTAATTTGGTCTGCTACTACAGGCGAAAGTCTCTCTCTCTCTCTCTCTCTCTCTCTCTCTCTCTCTCTCTCTCTCTCTCTCTCTCTCTCTCTCTCTCTCTCTCTATATATATATATATATATATATATATATATATATATATATATATATATATATATATCACGGTACATTGTTTGCGAGGTCCTAGTTTGAACTCATATGCTTTAAATCCATTAGAGCAGTAGAGAATATATAAAATCTTGTAGGGCGAGACGAATAGGCCAGTTACGTATAGATTGATAATGACCTAGAAAATGTTTTTGGATGGGGCAGAGCCCACACATTCAACCGTGGTCTACAAATATTACTTTTAACTTACCGAATTCCGGATGAGTCGTAACGCCCCACCTTGGCTCCACGTAGATTCAATTTTGGCCAATATACAACTATCATATGGACATGTGCAATGAAATCGCAGGAAGATTTCCAAATTGATGGCTTAATCTAGTTTACATGTGACAAAAATATTGGAGTGTCATGCTACAATACCGACTAAAAAACCCATATATATATATATATATGTCCCACAATATTAGTGTGGGATAGCTTTATGAATAATCACAAGTTTTCCTTAATTTCCTGTTCATTGAGATCTTAATTACCTTAAGTTTGCCGATGGACATTGATGACGTCCAATTTAACTCGGCATTTTGCTCTTATAATTCTCTTAAAGTATGCATTTATCTAGATTTTTTCTGAAAGAGAAAGAGAAAAGTTGGTGTGGCCAATGGATCCTAGTGCATATAATTACTGTCAATCTTTTGTTTCCTTATGATATTCAAAGGCAGGTCTTGTTTTAATATTAGTTGATAAACACACAAGGCTGTGTGCGCCTAGACAAACTGAATAATTTGGTTATTGGCAGCGGGCCGATAATGTATATATTCCATTTTTTGTTATATTTAATTACAACGACAAGCATACAATGTCAAAATATAAACGTGTATAGGCCCCAGTGCGTCATTCATGCCACCACATCGGTTTGGGAAAGTAAAAAGAGTGTGAGTAGACATGACTGGTTCGGAACTGATCACAAAACCGCCAGAAACAGGAACTAGGGACTTCTCGGTTTGTTACGGTTCCTGAGTTCTAGAAATCGACTCAGAACCAGAACCCAAACTGACATTTCCAAACCGTTCTAATTAAGTTTAATTTTCATTATGTTCATTGGTAGCTGAACGATGCCGTTGAGCTTGGTGGAGAGATCGATTCTCGCAGAGCACATGTACCCTTTGTTTTACCAAAAAAGAAATTTAATAGCTTCATAGAGGTTCCAGATTTGAAGCCAGAACATCCCCGAAACCTATGATTCCGAATTGAAGCGGACTGCATATTTACGAAAGATTTACTCACATGAAAATCAAATTTCTCTAAGAACCCCATTCTAACTAGAAGGAGAGAAGGAATGTGTTTGCCAATTTCTTATCTTTTATAAGAAAATGTCTTTTTTAGCAATTTTCATAAATTAAAGTTCCAAATATCCTGATAAAAGGCCATAAAGCAATGCATGACGATAAAAAAGACCTTCCATCATTTTAAAGTGTCATTTACACAGTACAATATTGTTGGGTTTGCTCCATATTATATATATACACTACTTGGTCATTGCCCTCTAGAGTCTAATAATTTCAAGCTAAACCCATCAAGCTTTTTTATTTTACTTGACAAAATTTGGTGAAGTTTCGTTGAATCACTTATACCTTTCCTCCTATGAACAGGGATGAAGCCATTGAACTACAATGTCGAGCGAGGTATATACCATCCTCCATCGACCGTCAATGTCATGCCTATTGCAAGAACTGGAGTGAACAGTTTGAACGCAAGATTACAAGAAAGCTTTTTATTTCCTAGCTGCTACCGTAGAGTTTCATACAGCTCTTCCGTAAAACCAGATAAACCTTATCCCAGTTTGTGAAGTTTATTTTCATTCATCAGAACCAAACAAAACAACCCTTATGAATGAGATGAAAAGAGGTAGATGAATCGAGGCACGAATCAAATTAATGATTAGACATTTTTTTGTCTATGGAGCAGTTGGGATCTGTACAAACGCGATAACGTTTCTTGCATGTGATGTCTTTAAACATGATCAGCCGCCTTGAAAAAGGTACATGCTCGCACGCAGGTACAATAACATGATCAGCCGCCTTGAACACCAAACAATGAATCCACTACCACCACCTACATAATTTCAATTCGGGTGGGCGGACATCCTACTTTAAATACGACTCTTCATCTGCCATGCACAGAGAGAGAGAGAGAGAGAGAGAGAGAGAGAGAGAGAGAGAGAGAGAGAGAGAAATGGCTTTAGTGTCTCGCTATCTAGAATTATTCTTCTTCCTCACAATCGTCTCCTTCATCAATGCAACCATTTCGTCTCTCAATCACACGCACCCACTAGACCCACTGACTCCTTCGGAAATCATCCAAGTGAGAGACCTCGTCCTTAAGTCTAAGATCTTCGCTTCGCAAAATGCGAGTACTGTTAGGTTTAGCTACGTGGGTCTTGAGGAGCCAGATAAGAGCTCACTTCAGCCATGGTCATGGAAACCGTCACCTTCTTCTTCGAAAACAAGAAGAGCAAAGGTGATAGCCCTCTCTTCGTCTCATGATATACATGAGATTTCAGTAGATTTGTCATCTCACTCTATTATATCTGATATACCTTATAATGGCCATGGTTACCCCACCTTGATCTCAGAGGAAACATTCATGGCCCTTGCTTTGCCCCAGAATTACCCTCCCTTCATTGAATCGATCACTGCTAGAGGTCTTAATATGTCCAAGGTTACATGTGATGCGTATCCTTTGGGGTGGTTTGGGGAGAAGGTGAAAACGGGGAGGGCAGTAAAAGTTCAGTGTTTTTACCGTGGCGAGTCGGATAATTTCTTTCTTATGCCAATTGAAGGAATCACTTTGTTAGTAGATTTGGACACTATGAATGTAGCAAAATATACAGATAGGGTTAGGGTTCCGGTGCCGGACTCCGAAGGCACTGATATCCGGGCCTCGGCGCAGGCGGCTCCTTTCGTACCCGGGACCAAACCCATAACCGTAGTTCAGCCGGAGGGACCTGGGTTCGAGATCAATGGGCACATGGTCAAGTGGGCTAATTGGAGGTTCCACATTGGGTACGATAGCCGGTTCGGTATGGTCATCTCGGTTGCGTCGGTTTATGATGTTGAGAAAAGGAAGTTCCGGCCGGTGTTATACAGGGGGCATGTATCCGAGATATTTGTGCCGTATATGGACCCTACGGAAGATTATTACTTCAAGACATACATGGATGCAGGTGAGTTTGGGCTTGGTCAAATGATGTCAAGGCTGGAGCCTTTCACCGATTGCCCAGAGAATGCAGTCTTCTTCGACGTGAACAAGATCAACGGTGCCGGCGAGCCCGTCAACTTTGACAACGCGTTCTGCATGTTCGAGAGGCATGCCGGAGATGTGTCATGGCGGCACAGCGATCCATGGGTGAGTGGCTTTCAAGCTTTCCATATTGAACTTGTGACCTTCAACTCGAACATTCTTTCGAGTCAATATCCTTGCCAGAGAGTTATTAATGGCTCCTTGTGCAAGTCGTTTGGTGGTTCCTTTTTAGAGACAAGATTAGCTAGATAACCGTTGGTGATCTAACTTGATTTGGTTTTGCAGGTCAAAGAATCCAGACCCGACGTGAGCCTAGTGGTTAGGATGATGACAACTGTGGGCAACTATGACTACCTCGTGGAATGGGAATTCAAGCAGACAGGAACCATTAAAGCTCTGGTAATAACCCTATGATGACCACAAACATTCCTCATTCCCTTTCATTAGAATAGCTAACAAGAAAGTTAAATATATATGCTTTAAAATATCATATATATACACACACAAATATCCACTCATTATACCCTGCACATATAGAGAGAGAGATCAATGACTTAATTGATTGAATTGTTACTGTTTCTAGGTGGGTGCAACGGGGGTCTTAGAAGTGAAGGCCACTTCTTACACACATGCAGATGAGATAACTGAGCCTGTTTATGGCAGCATATTGGCACCAAACACCATCGGCACCTATCATGATCACTACATCACCTTCTATGTTGATCTTGATGTTGATGGTGCCAACAATTCCTTTGTCAAAGCCAAGATGATGAGGCAAAGAGCGGCACCGGATAGCTCGACACCGAGGAAGAGCTACTGGAGTGCTGTAAAAGAAACAGTGAAGACTGAGAAAGAGGCCAGATTGACACCAAGTGCTACTGAGCCTGCTGATTTGCTTGTGGTGAATCCAAATAAGTTGACGAAGGTCGGGAACGAAGTCGGTTACCATCTACTCGCCGGCGCGCCGGTCGTCGCCCTTATGGCGGATGATGATTACCCTCAAATCCGAGCCGCCTACACTAAGCAGCAGATCTGGGTGACTGCCTATAACAAGTCAGAGATGTGGGCTTCTGGGCTGTATGTCGATCAAAGCAATGGACTCGACGGACTTTCAGTATGGAGTGACAGGTATGTTCTCTTAAGTGAAATCCACAAACTATACAGTAAATTAAATTTATAATCTAGACAGTTCGGAGACGATTTAGAAAGAGATGCATATATATATATATATATATATATATATATATATATATATATATATATATATATATATATATATATATATATATATATATATATATGCGCACACACATACTCATATGTATTTTGTTTGTGCAATGAATGTACTTACAGGAACAGGGAGATTGAGAACAAGGACATAGTTCTGTGGTACACGGTTGGATTACACCATATCCCTGTGCAAGAAGACTTCCCCGTGATGTCGACGTTGACCGGTAGCTTTGAGCTGAGACCTGCCAATTTCTTCGAGCGCAATCCCTATCTCCGCACCTTGCCTCCGAAGCGTACGTTGCATTGAACTGCACATCAAATTGATGTTCGGATTCAGACGGCAGAGAAAAAAAGAATTCATGTTGTTTTTCCAAGATATGAATGAATATCTCCTTGGTTCTGTCCTTTACTTTCGCCATTTGGTGATTGCTTCGGGCTCTTTTAGGAGCCGTAGTTGAAAGAGGGCCAGCCTTGATGGCCGCTAATGTTGACTCAACGAATTGGATTTTCTAATTTACCATATTCTCGCTCAGATTTAATCATGTTAGTCTCTCTCTCTCTCTATATATATATATATATACATATATGTGTGTGTGTGTGAGTGAGTGAGTGAGTGAGGGCGCAAGCCACCTTGAAAGAAAGAAAACACAGCACAAAAGGAAGTTTAAATGCGCGTCCTAACCTTTGAACGGGGGTACATGAACTCAACAAATTGCCATGGGCTGTTAGGACTGATATTAACATGAGACAGGGTTTATGCTTTGTTCTTTTGATCAGTTGAGCGTATTCCAGCATGATGCAGGACATTTGACAAGTTGGATGAAATGAAGACAAACAAGCAAATAAGTGAATATGAGATTTATTATCATCAAACATAAAGTTTAACGTTATATAATTTTCTTCATACGACTTCTTTCTTGTGTTTCTAGAATATATATACACAACACACATATATGTATATATATATATATATATATATATATATATATATGTGTGTGTGTGTGTATGTATATATATAGAGAGAGAGGACTCGCTGATAGGATAAATTCAAAATATCGTCGTTCTTTGACTTTCTGCAATATCGATAATTTAAAAATATCGTCATTCCTTGCTACATCGCTTGTCATTCTCCTTGCCTCATCCGATTTGTGGCCAGCCATCCAACGTCTCTTTGCTTCCGAATGGCCGTTCTCTCCCTCTTCCCAACCTTAATCTCATTCACACCGAGACACCATCTTCTTCTCTCTCTTCGTCGTGTCGGTCTCTCGTCTCCCCGTTGTGCCGTTCACTCAGAAAATGGGAGAAGGGTGTCCCGGAAAGAGGTTTTGGGATGTAGAGCAACGAAGGACAATCTCGATGGTGGTAGCTTCGTGGACGATGATGGTGGGGTTAAGGATATGGATGCTTATCTCAATTATCTCTCTCTCGAGTATGAATCCGTCTGGGACACCAAACCTTCTTGGTAAATCTCTCTCTCTCTCTCTCTCTCTCTCTCTCTCTCTCTCTCTCTCCATATTTGTGTGTATGTACTGAAGACCTCTGATTCGAATCTTTGGTGATTATTCCAGCATTTTTATCAAGAGAGAGAACGAATTGAAAGAAATGATTTTACGCTAACGCAGCAATAGTGCATTACCATCATTATGGTCATTAGTGTCTCTGTGTGTGTTATATATTTAATGGGTAGATTGAGTGCCCTTTAGAGGATAGTTTGTTCGAAATGCTACTTGGCTTTGGTTTCTTCTATCTTTTTTGCGTGATGATATATCTCCAGCCTCTTTTTTTTCAATACCATTTTTCCTGTGAAATAGATAGTGCTTTAATCAAAGATAAGATTTATGTGGCAACGATACTATTTTTTTCCTCTGTCCAAGGGCTTTTTCTATGTGTGGTTTGAATTTATAATTGAAGTTTGGCATAGTTCAGTGGATGATTTTTTTTCAATGTAATATATTGTTTTAATTGAGTGTATTTTGACATTCGGATTAAATTTCTCTTCAAGGTGCCAACCCTGGACAATACTTCTTACCGGAGTTTCAGTAATCGCTGTTAGTTGGCTAGTAGCTCACTCCATGGTGTTCTCTGCATCGGTAACCTGTTTTATTTGCACATGGTGGTATATATTTCTGTACTCTTATCCAAAGGTTTGATACTCGACTCCTTACTTTTGATAAATTTGATCTATGTACAAATTTGATGGGGATTGTGATGTACGTTGTTAGCTTCTAGCGTAGTGTAAACACCACCAATTGTATGGTGCTTACATTTATCAATGTCAAGGATTTGACTATCTTGCATGTAAATGTATATTGATCGGTCATCACTGGTAAGGATGTTAGGTTTCAAGAAAATGCTTTTCATTTTCTAGTATATTTTTTGAGGATGAATAGGCGTCCTATCTTTTGTGACCCTAAAAACCAATTACTATGTCTTTCTAACCCTTTTGAAGATTCGCTTAATAATCAATACCCATATGTTGCCATTGAACCCTTTGAAGAAATGGCATATGAAAATAATAGTACTTGATTGACAACATATTCATCAACCTTAGGAGAAACACGAATCACTTGGCTCACAAGACTATTTAATGAAATATGGAGAAACCAAAAGATGCCCAAGGAATGGAGAGCGAGTACACTTATACCCATATATAAGAACAAAGGAGACATTCATAATTGTGCGAATTATCGGGGTATCAAGTTAATGAGTCATACTATGAAATTGTGGGAAAGAATTATCGAACGTAGGTTAAGACAAGTATCGAGTACAACAGAGAACCAATTTGGATTCATACCAGGCAAATCTACTCTTGAAGCGATTCACCTTTTGAGACGTCTTATGAAACATTTTAGAGCAAAAAAAAAAAGACCTTCACATGATATTTATTGTTCTAGAAAAAACTTATGATAGGGTATGGAGGGAGGTTCTTTAGAGAACCTTAGAAAAAAGAGGTATCCCATTGACATGCATAAATCTTATAAGAGACATGTACGATGGTGCAAAAACATGTGTGACCCATGAAGGAATGACAGACTTCTTTGAAGTTAATATTGGGTTACATCAAGGATCAACTTTAAGCCCATACTTATTTATAATGGTGATTGATGAGTTAACAAAACATATTCAAGATGAAGTACCTTGGTGTATGTTATTTATAGATGACATTGTGTTAGTGGAGGAGTCTAAGGAAAAAGTTAATAGAAAATTAGAACTATGGCGAGAAATATTAGAAAGTAAAGGCTTCTGACTTAGTAGAACAAAGACAAAATATATGTAATGTAAGTTTGATCATTTGGTTACTTCAGAGGACTTAGAAATTAAAATTGGTACACATTACATCTCTCAAAAGGAAAGTTTTAAATACCTAGGGTCAATTTTTCAAAGTGATGGAAGAATTGATGGAGATGTTACGTATAGAATTAATGGTGGTTGGTTAAAATGGAGAGGAGCATCAAGTATTCTTTGTGATAAGAAAATACCATTAAAGCTAAAAGGTAAATATTATAGAGCAACAATTAGACCTGTCATGTTTTATGGTTCTGAGTGTTGGGCAGTTAATCATCAATACATACAAAAGATGTCTATGACAGAAATGAAGATGTTGAGATGGATGAGTGGTCATACAAGAAAAGGCTGTATACATAATGAGGTTATTAGAAATAAATTATGTGTGGTACCAATAGAGGATAAAATGAGAGAATATCGTTTGAGGTGGTTTGGACATATAGAAAGAAGATCAAAAGAAAAACATGTAAGAATGTATGAAAAACTAGATTTTGATAGTATTAAAAGAGGTAGAGGACGACCACAAAAGTGTTGGAAAGAAACAATAAAGAATGATCTAGCTTATTGTGAGTTAACTGCTAACATGGCACATGATAGGGCTATGTGGAAACAAAGAATCCATGTAGCCGACCCCATCTAGTATGGGAAAGGGCTTAGTTGTTGTTGTTGTTTGTTGTTGTAGACGTTCAACAAGGCAATGGATTTTGTCTGAAAATCTAATGCAACTATACCAGTGCTGTGTAGCAGCAATGTTTTCTCAATCTAAAGGCATGGGCTTGTGAAAGGGAGATACTAAACAACCTTTGACTGATTATCTTAGTTATGACAACTTTCACCATCTCAATTTTCTTGCCGAAATAAATTTACATTCCAAAACATAATCCTTTAAGACATATGACGTGGTCATTGCATCACATGATGACACTATAAATCTGAACATTAGAGACAATAACCCAGTGGAATTTGACTCAACTCCCAAGAGGAAAAGGGCGATAAGAGAAAATGGGTCTAAACACCCAAGTTTCAACCTGATGAACCTATTGAATGACGAAAAGCTAGCTTAGTAGCCTAGTGATCATAATTGGGTATTTTGTCAACTTAATGCCAATAATGGTTTCTTACACGATGGTCTTGATAAAGTTCATATGAGTCGTGCTCCCAAATCTTATGGTGAGGGAAAGAACTTGGTTAGTTGACTTCGTAAATCCCTGTATGGCTTATAACCATCCGTCTTGAAACTCATTTTCCAGAATAATGGCTCTCTCAAGTCTTAGATTTACGAAAGTTCTGCATAGTTTTGTAAGTTCACTAGCAAAAGTTACATTTTGTCCTCATTGCTAGAATGATAATGCACAATTTCATGTCTTAAAGTGAATCTTCAATGCTAAGTTCTGACGGAACAATTAGGCAACCTCAGCATCAACAAAGGCAATTCTCACTAAGGCATATTTTTGGGCCAACAAACGTATGCTCTTGACATTCTGGTAGATGTTGGTTAACTTGAGCTTAAGCAAGCCAATTTCCCTGTGCGGGAGCAACTAAAGCTTCATGATCCTTATGAGGAACTCTTAAGAGCGTGCAGATAAGTATTGGAAGATTTCAGCCGTTTCATCTGTCTCACAATCACTCACCTGTATATTGTGTATGTGTCCATATTGTAGGTCAATTCCTGAGCAAACCCCAAAGCCTGACATCAGGGCTGCCTTGTGGTTGTTGAGTTTCACTAGATGAACTTTGGGGCATGGCATTTTAATTCGGGTTACAAGCAACCTTCACTTTTTGCGCTTTGTGACTTACATCGGGCCGCTTATCCCATTACAAGACATTTTGTCTTTAATGCATTACCATACCTGTTAAGAGGGCCATCACCAGGAAAACGTAGAAGCAAACCAGAGTCTCCATAGATTTTGTACAAAGCTAAATATAATTCTCTTACTGTGATAATTGATCTCCTAGTAAATCCTCGTGTTGCATTCTCTAGTTGAACCCACTTAGTGTAGGAAAAGGCTTAGGTAAGTTAAGGTACTGTGATAATTGTGAATTGACATAGATTTGCCATAAGCTGTGAAACCACTAATTTAGTGATATCCCCATCCTCCATTGGTTTTACTAATAAAACAAGAAAGCCTTTCTTAACCACAGATACATTCTCATGGTATTGGTATCTCTAACCTGGTTAGATCTGCTTTAAGAAAACCATCAGCATTTCAGAATAGAAGCTCGTGAAATTTTGATGGCGAGACAATTCCCAATGAAGTTATTTATTGAAAAAATTCCAATGAAGTTTGTCACACCTACAATGCCTTTTCATCACTAAAACGAATGGACAAAATCATCTATAAATTCAAACTCTGTGCCTAGTTATCTCTATGTTAGTATCTTTGTGAGGGTTTCTGTTGTAATTCCAGTTATTATGAATCAACATATTTATTATCAGTCTCCTCAGAGAAATCATTGTTGTGAAAGGCTGGAAATCTGCAATGCAATTTCTCATTGGTTTGTATTCTGATGTATTGTTCACTTCTAGGCAAAATATATTGATCTCACAAGAGAACGGAAATAGATGACTCAGATCATGTTAGTGGATTTTTCTACTGAGTATCATGAATCATGCAGGTTATTCTTTGCACCTGCATCCTTTTAACATATTTATTCTCTACATAAATACGTGTATGAATTGGAGTTCCTCGTTGTGGAACAAAAAGCTGTTTCATGAGAAAGTGTACTAGATATGCATTTTGTGCCCACTTGATTCAGGTACTTGCGGGTTTTAGTGCTCAATTTGAACTGAAAGCTGGTTATACCTAGTTTTAGTGCTGCACTAATTCTTTTCACATTGTTTCACTTTTTATTAGCGTCCTGATTGTTAGACCATTCGAAGAAATTGAAATGGCATCGATTTGTCAATTTCATTGGAGAATGACTGATTACAATATCCATCTTTGTGCACAAACAACAACAACCACAACTAAGCCTTTTCCCATACTAGAAGGGGTCAGCTACATGGATTCTTTGTTTCCACAGATCCCTATCGTGTGTCATGTTAGCAGTTAACTCACAATAAGCTAGATCATTCTTTATTGTTTCTTTCGACACTTTTGTGGTCGTCCTCTACCTCTTTTAATACTTTCCAAATTTAGTTTTTCATACCTTCTTAGAGGTTATTCTTTTGATCTTCTTTCTATATATCCAAACCATCTTAAATGATATTCTCTCATTTTATCCTCTATTGGTGCCACTCTTAATTTGTTTCTAATAACCTCATTATGTATATGGTCTTTTCTTGTATGACCACTCATCCATAACATCTTCATTTCTGTCACATACATCTTTTGTACATGTTGATTAACTGCCCAACACTCAGAACCATAAAACATGGCAGGCCTAATTGTTGTTCTATAATATTTACCTTTTAACTTTAATGGTATCTTCTTATAAAAAAGAATACCTGATGCTCCTCTCCATTTTAACCAACCAGCATTAATTTTATGCGTAACATCTCCATCAATTCTTCCATCACTCTGAAAAATTGACCCTAAGTATTTAAAACTTTCCTTTGGGGGGGATGCAATGTGTACCAATTTTAATTTCTATGTCCTCCGAAGTAACCAAATGATCAAACTTACATTCCATATATTTTGTCTTTGTTCTACTAAGTCGGAGGCCTTTGCTTTCTAATGTTTCTCTCCATAGTTCCAATTTTCTATTAACTTTTTCCTTAGACTCCTCCACTAACACAATGTCATCTGCAAATAAATGCATGTAAATGTCAGTATTCTTGAACACTGTTCATCATATCCCTTATGGAACTCTAGATTCAACATGTATGTATTTTTCTGAAACTGTACTCAAACATAAAACTTTTATTGCTAACGCAATCTCTATAAGTGACTTGCTCAGCTTGCATATCAAATTTTTAGTATGATTGCTACTCTTTCCATCTTTTACACGGTCTGCTATTGTGAAAGCTTTCTGGTTTAAATGAAGACGCTATCAACTGCTGAAGTTTGTGATTCAGGCATATAAAGATATGATTGCTGAACGGAAGAGAAAAGTAAGAAGGGGGGTAGAAGACACATTTGGTAATGAACAGAGGCGATAACCATTAATATCACTGTTGCTTTATTTTTGTTAACCTATGTCAGTCCTTGCTTGCATCAATCAATGTATGTAGCAGCCACTATGTCAATGTACCATATACACCTGCTTTTTTTTACCTGAAAGATGGGTGCTTAGATTTTGTAATTTTTTATTGGAAATAATAAATTTTGTCATATTGTTAAGGTAGTCTTTTGATGTGAACTACTTTATTTTACGATTATGTTCTTTAGCTTTAGAGCCTATCTTATAAAACTTGGGGAACTATCGGATTCCTCATCCAGACATTCAAACTTAAAATATCAAGTGAATGTGAGTGCCCAGCTTTGGGATGCACTAAGTGGCATAGACGGCAGCCCAGTGCGAACACGGTCCTGAAGTCTGTGAATGATTTTTAGCAATTTGTGTCATCAAATCATTAGTTAGATAAGGTGGTTGAAAGGATTCTACAAAGGAAGATGATTTGTTTAGGAGGAGACTTAAATGAACATATCAGTAAGGATGCATTAGGATATCAATGTATTCATGAAAACTATAGTTTTGGGATATAAACATGGAATGTAAGAAGATTTTAAATTTTGCATTGGTATTTGATCTCTTTATAGGAACGCCGCTCATGTAAGGGATCACCCTTGCATGGTCGATCCCAAGCCCGAATAAAGGAGGAGTGTTGTGTTAGGCTTCCGACAGCTAGCGTTAAACTGTCTCGGATTTTTATACCATGGATTATACAAATTATGAGCATTGCGTTGGGGTGTCCCCACCTACTGACGCGCTGCAGAGCCCGAATGCAGTGAAAAGTAAGCAAGGGTCATTATATTTTTGCCCGGATGTAGTGAATCAATTATAAATAGGGTTCTCATATCATGACGGGTGTGGGGGATAAGGAAGCTAGTCCTAGATAATAAGATTCGTATTGATTCTTAGAATATCGGAACATTGTCCAGTAAGCTAATGGAGGTGGTAAATACTATGATTTGGAGAAAGATTCATATTTTATGTTTACAAGAGATAAAATGGGTTGGAGAAAAATCAAAAGAGATTGAAGATACAAGTTTTAAATTATGGTACTCAGGTAAAGAAAATGCTCGAAACGGAGTTGGTATTATCATAAATAAAGATTTAAAGGATAGTGTAGTAGACATACAATAATATGATGACCGAATCATGACGTTGAAATTAGTGTTAGGAGTGTGCGACCTCAATCGGGCATTCGTGCCGGTCAAAAAGCTAAATCAAGTTTTAAATGAGGTGTAGAGGTTTTGAATATAGTTTGTGCTTACGCACCCCAAGTAGGACTAGAAGATAGTATAAAGACGGTTTTTTGGGAAGAGTTAGATAAGGTGATTCAAAGAATTCCACAAAGGAGATGATTTTTTAGGAGGAGACTTAAAGGGACATGTCGGTAAAGAGGCATTAGGATATCAACGTATTCATGAAAACTTTGGTTTTGGAGATATAAATGAAGAAGGTAGGGAGATTTTAAATTTTTCTATGGCATTTGATCTCTTTATAGTCAATACAATCTTTAAAAAACGAGATGAACATTTAATTACTTATGAAAGTGGTTTATCACAAACACAAATTGATTATTTTGTTTGTAGAAAAAAAGATAGAGCATGTTGTAAAGATTGTAAGGTAATTCTAGGAGAAAGCTTAGAAGAAAAGAGTGGATCGAGCTATTTAGACTAAATGGTGGAACCTCAAAAGCGAGAAAGAAGATATATTTAAATATAAAGTCCTTTAAGGAGATGCTTGGAATTATGTTTGTACACCTTGTGATATGTGGAACAATATGGCTATACATATTAGGAAAGTGGTAAAAGATGTATTAGGTGAATCTAAGGGAGGTGTACCGGCACAAAAAGAAGCTTCGTGGTGGAGTGAAGTAGTGCAAAATAAAATCAAGGCAAAGGAGAATGTTACAAATTACATTATGCTAAGAAAACTAGTGAAACTTTAGAGGCTTATAAGAAAGAAAAGAAGGAAGCGAAAAAAGACGCCAATGAAGCAAAAGCTAAAATTTGGGAGGATTTATATAAAAACCTCAACTCATAACAGGAATGATTATATAAGAAATAGATGGAAAAACTATTTTTATAAGTTTTTTAATGAAAATAAAGATATTAGTATTAGCTTAAAAAAGTTAGCCAATTCAGAAAAGTATATAAACTACAATTTCTACCGACGTATTCAACAGAAGTCAAAAAGGCTCTTAAATATATGAAGGGTGGTAAATCGCTAGGACCAGACAATATTCTTATAATAGTTTGGGAAATCTTAGTAGAAACAGTAATCACTTGGCTTACAAGACTATTTAATGAAATATAGAGAAACCAAAAGATACCCGAGGAATGGAGAGCGAGTACACTTATACCCATATATAAGAACAAGGGATACATTCAAAATTGTGCGAATTATCGGGGTATCAAGTTAATGAGTCATACTATGAAATTGTGGGAAAAAATTATCGAACGTAGGTTAAGACAAGTATCGAGTACAACAGAGAACCAATTTGGATTCATGCTAGGCAAATCTATTGTTGAAGCGATTCACCTTTTGAGACGCCTTATGAAACATTTTAGAGCAAAAAAGAAAGACTTTCATAAGATATTTATTGATCTAGAAAAAACTTACGATAGAGTACCGAGGGAGGTTCTTTAGAGAACCTTGGAAAAAAGAGGTATCTCATTGACATACATAAACCTTATAAGAGACATGTATGATGGTGCAAAAATATGTGTGAGGACTCATGAAGGAACGACAGACTTCTTTGAAGTTAATATTGAGTTACATCAAGGATCAACTTTAAGTCCATACTTATTTATAATAGTGATTGTGAGTTAACAAAACATATTCAAGATGAAGTACCTTGGTGTATGTTATTTGCATATGACATTGTGTTAGTGGAGGAGTCTAAGGAAAAAGTTAATAGAAAATTGGAACTATGGAGAGAAACATTAGAAAGTAAAGGCTTCCGACTTAGTAGAACAAAGACAAAATATATGAAATGTAAGTTTGATCATTTGGTTACTTCAGAGGACGTAGAAATTAAAATTGGCACACATTGCATCCCCCAAAAGGAAAGTTTTAAATACCTAGGGTCAATTTTTCAGAGTGACGAAAGAATTGATGGAGATGTTATGCCTAAAATTAATGCTGGTTGGTTAAAATGGAGAGAAGCATCAAGTATTCTATGATAAGAATATTCCATTAAAAGAGGTAGAGGACAACCACAAAAGTGTTGGAAAGAAACAATAAAGAATGATCTAGCTTATTGTGAGTTAACTACTAACATGACACATGATAGGGTTCTGTGGAAACAAAGAATCCATGTAGTCGACCCTGTCTAATATGGGAAAAGGCTTAGTTGTTATTGTTGTTGATTTGATATCTTTGTAGTTAATAAAATCTTCAAAAAAATGAGATAACATTTAATTAATTATACGAGTGGTTTATCACAAACACAAATTAATTATTTTGTTTGTAGGAAAAACGATAGATCATGTTGTAAAGATTGCAAGATTATTCTAAGAGAAAGCCTAACCACCCAACATCGACTTTTAGTTATGAATTTACTGGTAAAATAGTGGACAAAGAAGAAAAGAATGCATCGAGCTATTCAGACTAAATGGTAGAACCTCAAATGCAAGAACAAAGTTATATGAAATTATGTCGGTACACCTTATGATATGTGAAACAATATGGCGATACATATTAGGAAAGTGGCAAAAGATGTATTAGGTGAATGTAAGAGAAATGTACCAACACAAAAAGAAGCTTGGTGGTGGAGTAAAGTGGTGAAAGATAAAATCAAGGCAAAGAGGGCATATTACATTATATTAAGAAGACTAGTGAAACTTTAGAGCCTTATAAAGAAAGAAGCGAAAAAAACTATCAATGAAGCAAAAGTTAAAATTTGAGAGGATTTATGTAAAAAAACTCAACTCAAAAGAGGGTGAAAGAGATATTTTTATGATAGCTATGACTAGAGATAAGAAAACTAGTGATCTTAATTTTGTTATCAGCATCAAAGACGAGGATGAGAAAATTCTAGTGGCAAATGATGATATAAAAAATAGATGAAAAAAATATTTTTATAAGCTTTTTAATGAAAATAAAGATGTTAGTATTAGCTTGGGAGCGTTAGCCAAATAAGAAAAATATATAAATTACAATTTTTACCGATGTATTAAAAAAATAAAGTCAAATGGGCTCTTCAACATATGAAGGTTGGTAAATATGTAGGACCAGACAATATTTCTATAGAAGTTTTGAAAAATCTTAGGAGAGTCATGAGTCACTTAGCTCATAAGACTATTTAATGAAATATGAATAAACCAAAAGATGCCCGAGAAATGGAGAGTCAGTACACTTGTACTCATAAGACTATTTAATGAAATATGAAGAAACTAAAAGATGCCCGAGAAATGGAGAGTCAGTACACTTGTACTCATATAAAAGAACAAGAGAGACATTTAGAATTGTGTGAATTATCGGGATATCAAGTTAATGAGTCACACTATGAAATTATGTGAATTAATTATCGAACGTAGGTTAAGACAAGTATCAAGTACAACAAAGAACCAATTTTGATTCATGCCAGATAGATCAATTATTGAAGCGATTCATCTTTTGAAACGTCTTATAAAACATTTTAGAGTAAAAAAGAAAGACCTTCACATGATATTTATTGATTTAGAAAAAACTTACGATATGTTATCAAGGGATATTCTTTAGGGAACCTTGGAAAAAAGAGGTATCTCATTGACATACATAAACCTTATAAGAAAATATATTTAGGATGAAGTACCTTGGTTTATGTTATTTGCAGATGACATTGTATTAGTAGAGGAGTCTAAGAAAAAAGTGAATAGAAAATTAGAACTATTGAGAGAAACATTAGAAAGTAAAGGCTTTCGACTTAGTATAACAAAAACATAATATATTGAATGTAAGTTTGATCATTTGGTTACTTCAGAGGACAAAAATCAAAATTGGTACACATTGCATATCTCAAAAGGAAAGTTTTAAATACCTAGAGTCAATTTTTCAAAGTGATGAAAAAATTGATGGAGATGTTATGCATAGAATTAATGCAAGTTGGTTACAATGAAGAGGAACATCAATCATTTTTTGTGAGAAGAAGATATCACTAAAGTTAAAAGGTAAATATTATAGAGTAGCAATTAGACATATCATGTTTTATGGTTATGGGTGTTGGGTAGTTAGTCATCAACATGTACAAGAGATGTCTGTGACAGAAATAAAGATGTTGAGATGAATGAATGATCATACAAGGAAAGACCATATACATATTGAGCTTTTTGGAAACAAATTGGGAGTGACCAATAGAGGATAAAATAAGAGAACATCGTTTAAAATGGTTTAGACATACATAAAGAAGATCAAAAGAAGCACATTTAAGAAGGTATGAAAAACTAGATTTTGAAAGCATTAAAATAGGTAGAAGACAACAATAAAAGTGTTGGAAAGAAACAATAAAGAATTAATGATATAGCTTATGTTGAGTTAACTGCTAACATGACACATGATAGGGTTATGTGGAAACAAAGAATCCATGTAGCCAACACCGTTTAGTATGAGAAAAGGCTTAGTTATTGCCACTGCTGAACAATTCAGTCATTTGCAGACTTCTTTCATAGATCTTGAATTGAAAGTTCGTAAAGATCCTATGAAGATATCCATAGCGATGCAACTCAACAGCTAAATTCATGTCCTACCTAATGGTTGGTTGTAGTTATTGCACAGGCAATGCCCAACCCCTTTACCATGGAACATGTCTAGTTTATGTTGAGTGTTTAAAAGGAAATTCGGGTCGCATGAGCTTTTTCTTCCTTTGCCTTGTTACAACGACCAAGCGAGATGACAGTAGAAAGATGCCAAAAACTAGATAGTGAATGCTTCAAAAGAGAAAAAAATCACAAAAGTGTGGAAGAAATAAACAAATATAATCTTTTTTTCTAAAATTAATCACGACACAGCATCAAGCGTATCAAAGAATTCATATAGCCAACCTTACCAGTCAAAGAATCAAAGCAGCCGAATCCGCTTAGTGTGGGATAAGGCTTAGTTGTTGTTGCAGTATAGTTTGTCTCACAACTGTCTTTACACTGTTTCGACTTTTGGGGAGTTTCGCATGGAACTCAGAAATGAAGTCTTCGAGACTCTCTCCCACTTCGGAATCGGGTTGAGAGAAACAACTATGCCTGTGTTGTACCTATTATGTTAAATGGGATGAATTGCAACATCGAACCAAACTCAATTTTGAGAGGTTTGAAGAGCAATTTATGAAAGCTCAATTTCCTTTCGTCCTATTACACGAGTATCCGGAATCCAAAACCTGCTGGTTGATCAAATCCGTGTCGTGTACTTTTTTCAGCTGCTCCAGTACTTCATAAAGAGTGTTGCAACTCTGTCGAACCTAACCCACTTGGCTCGATGATCTATCCATTTAGGGAGAGAGAAGAACAAGACCGGGTCCACCAATAGTGGGAACCCAGTTCTAGTGGGCCTACAGCCCTCAAACCGCCACTATATAACGCCTGCAGCCGCATGGACCCACATGAAAACATGGTCAGGTGGGTCCCATGAAGCAAAGAGAGAGGTTCTGCATGCTTTTCGGGTAAGATGAATGTCAATCCAGCCAGCAGACACGACCCATTACCTAAGACCTGTCGGGTTCCTGCCCCGCAATTTAAACCGGAACTATCATAAAACCGGCTGAAATCATAACCAAGGGACCGTGATTTGGTTACTACTCTATCTATTAGGGGGTGTCTAATCATGAGGCCTAGGTCTACATAGCTAAAATTACAGTTTGATCATAATCAAGCCTACGTACGTGTAGCTAAAATTACAGTTCGATCATAATGAAGCCCACGTACGTGTGATTCCACTTTTTATTCAATTATGAGGTCCGTTAGCAATTAGATCCTGCAACAATTGGAAATGGAGTTCTAGTTCCATAGTTTTGGTCTCGCAATCAAACAACCTAAAGAACATAACCAGAACTAAAACCATAAACAACGGTTTAGATCCACGAGTTCAAAGTATTTTTTTGGTTTCAGTTTTAAAGTTCCACCTCATTTCTTAACTCAAACTGAAACTAAACTGAAGCCAATGGTAACCGAAACTGGAACCAAACCCAAGAAGTGAAATGGTTCGGTTCAGGTTCCAAGTTTTGATAGAACGGATGATCTAGTTTATCTAGAAGCGAACAGGTCTAAGCTAACGTCCTTCCGTGTCAGAATCCAAGTGGAATCAACATAACTACATTGGCTACGAGGCCATTCGGGTTGGGTTAAGTCATCAAATTTGACTATCAAAGCCAGGTATGCATATCTCGGGAATCGAACTTGCGGTCTACAACACACTCTGCGAGGAGGGTTAACGCCAAAGTGCATGCAGGAAAATACTGGTATGAATCGGGTCCCGGGTCCTGCTCCATTTGAGAACACCAAGCAAAGGGTCGTTACAGTTGGCGGGTGGAAGATTGGTGACGTTGTGGGTGATGATGATGATCATGATGAAAGGTAGGCATGCCACACCGTTGGCTGGGCCAAAGACGATGATGGCCAACGGCACGCCCTCGCTCCATCCAAGACCTCTGCCCTTCTTCGCCCACTACCATCCATCATCATCATCATAATCTTTCTATCCCTTTCACGAAAACCCGCAAGACTGTATGCCACTACCATTATCATCATCATGATCCATCGGCATCCATTCATGAAATCATGACCTGCAGGTCCAAACTGCCCTTCATCGCCCGAGCTCGTGGTGCTCCTCATTTCCTCGGCTCGATTATTTCCTTAGCTCGTGGGACAACCCTCCTCCGTGGAAGGCTTAGCCGAAACACGAAAGTGCAAACCGTGTTGGAGTTTCGGCTGAAGTACGGAAACGCTTTCCTTCTATTACATTACACAGTTTTTTGAACTGTGTATAATCTGATTAAGCAAAGTGACATGATTCCTAGATTATCTTTGTGAGATTATTACATATGTTTAAAATTTGAATGAGTGCATCAATTTAAAAGTGAAAATATAATAATCATTAGTAAATTTTAAAGAAATATTAAAATAATAATAATAATAATAATAGAATGAAGATGACTCTTGTACATCTACCTTTAAATGAATGCATAGGGATCATTAAAATTCGAAATGTCTTCAAACAACATCTTGATACAATGCGTGTACAAATATGTGTTTAGTGGATTGAACATTGACGAATAAGATTGAGCTTTGATACTATTTTTCACCATTGATACTTTGAGAATGCTCTAAACCAATCCTTCATTCTCATAACATGCTCTGTGTGATCCAAAATGCACCCACAGTATGGTGCAATGTGTGGACATGTAAACATGTGATTCACTAAGAAGAAGAAGTATATATGCTTTCATGAGAGGAATCCAATTTAGACACGCCTATGATCTATATCACATATTCTTTAGAATCCAATGTAGGCACCAGAATGGGCTTCTTTCTTTCTGTCTTTCCCCTTGTTTGTTGAACAGGAAAGAGCATATGGTGATTATACCACGTCTGTGATTCTTTTTTTCTTGTCAAAACAAATAGAAGCTTATAATTATACTCATTTTGATGCCAGATTCCCTATATTCTATTGCTCCATCTTTGCTGAATTCTTTACTAATTTAATTAGTTTCATGTTTTTGACTGATTAAATTTTAAAGATTGTTATTTCAGCCCTGTTCAATTCAATTATGCTTCTTCCTTGAATCGTTTTGGGGACTGATTCAAATCAAAAGAGGACGATCATGACGGACAAACGTTGATGATAAGTTAGATCAGTCAACCTGGCAAACCGTCATTAATATCCAAGCTTTCACGGATTCTGGAGTCTCAGTTGAAAATGCACGAGTGTGTTCATCAAGTGCCCATCTCGGAGGCGATTCGTATCTGCCGGGAGATCATTTCTCTCACACGTAGCACTTGCTAATTGGCTCGTTGGAGGTTTTAGAGGGGTTTTGCAAGGGGTTTGGTGCAATGCAGGCCACCGAGGGCATCCCCTTTCTCTCTCTCCCGGCTATCATCATCAGCATCACCATGCGTGCATCGTCACCAATGTCCATCTCTCTCTCTGACTAATATATACGCACTCATCCTTCGTGTTCTGTGGTGCAAATCCTTGCCGATTTATCGCTTTTCTTGCTGCGCTCAATATTCCTTGCATGAAATCATCACTAGTAGCGATTTCTGTGCCACCAACCTCATTATAATACCCCTCACGCAACCCCGCCTCTGTTCATCGTCGCCACTCCTCACTCATCCTTCGTCTTCTTTCCTTCTTCCTTCCTGAGTTAGCTTAAAATCGAGGATTGTGTCTGTGCGTGTGTTCGTGTCTGTGTGTGTGCGAGAGAGAGAGAGAGATGGCGGGTTTTGTTGGCAATGGGGTGCATAACGGGAGTGATCTGGAATTCGGTGAAGGGAGGAGGAGGAGTTGCTGGTATGAAGAAGAAATAGAGCAAGACCTCCGCTGGAGTTTTGCTTTGAACAGGTAAACAAATAAGCAACAGATTTCGGCTCTGTTTTTCACCACTTTCATGGAGGAGAGTGAAGCACACGGGGTAGAAGCTAGATGTCCTCTTTGCTGTTCAAACTCTATGCCATTGGAAATCAAATGAAAAGGACAAAACAGATTGGTCTGATTGGTGTTAAAGGTGTCAAATTTATTGGTTTGATGTATTGCAAAAGAAATTTAATTGCTTGTTTTCCTTTCTGTTGGTGGGTTTTCGCTTTACAGCATTTTACATACCGGCTGCAGTCAGTACCAGGATATTGCTCTCCTTGACACCAAGCCCTTTGGCAAGGTATATATATATATATATATATATATATATAGAGAGAGAGAGAGAGAGAGAGAGATTTAGCCTACTTAAAGCATGCTTCTTACTAATGAACTGGTATTGATGGTGCAGACATTGGTTATCGACGGGAAGCTTCAGAGTGCAGAGATTGATGAATTCATCTACCATGAATCGCTTGTGCACCCTGCCCTCCTTCATCACTCAAGGTCTCTCTCTCTCTCTCACTCTCTCTCTTGCATGTTTACATTATCAAAATGTCTATGGCAGTCCAAAGACGGTATTCATTATGGGAGGTGGTGAAGGTTCAACGGCGAGAGAGATTCTTAGGCACAAATCCGTCCAGATCGTCGTCATGTGTGACATAGACGAGGTGAGACCGACAGACATGAATTTTCTGTCTCATGCCCTCCATTTGATTTACTCCTCTGTTTTAATTACTCTCACATTTCTTTTTCGTTTCTCATAATTAGGAAGTGGTGGATTTCTGTAAATCATACTTAGAAGCCAACAAGGAAGCCTTCTGTGATTCCAGGCTTCATCTAATTATCAACGACGCAAGGTGCCTATTTTGCTTAATTCTTTTCATGTGTATTTTTCTTTCCAAGTGTCGTCTCTGAATCATTCTTTGTCGTGTAGTGTTTTATGGGTTGTCTATATCAGACGCGGTAAATGACTCCCTCCCTCCCTCCCCCTCCCTCTCCCTCTCCCTCTCTCCCTCTCTCTCTGGTCTGTATCCATCTGCTCGCATGCGCATGCGTTATTTGTGCAGCTACGCGTGCTTTTCTTCTCCTGTTTGAGCTACCAAAGTCCTTTTCCCACTTTTAACTCTTACCATTTTTATGCAATGAATGGTTCTTCCACTTTAAATTTTCACCATTTTTATACAATTAATGGTTCTTTGTCTTATCAAATTTGAAACAGTAAACACTGTAAAATAGTTCGTGATAACTCCCACTGAACACAATACATAACATACTGCATAACCCATGAAGTAGATCATGCCACTGGAATCTTTTCAAGTTGTTCGCTTTTCCTGGAATCCAATAAATAAATTGAAGATGAAGGGCAGACCTTGATCCGTTTCTAGGGAAGTTTTGCATCACCTCTCCCTACAAATCATTGATCAGACTAGCTTGCCAAAAATGAACTGTACCAACCAACTCAATCAAATGTAAAACAGAAGTTTTGTTGTTTCAGGGTGGAGTTGGAGAGAAGAATTGATCAATTCGACGTGATAATTGGAGATTTGGCTGATCCAATTGAAGGAGGACCATGCTACCAGCTATACACAAAATCATTCTATGAGGGCATAGTGAAACCAAAACTGAGTCCAGGTGGAATCTTTGTTACTCAGGTAGCAACAATAACACATAAATTTATCAATTTTGTAAGTTTTCATTGCAGATTCACCTACACTTGATCATCTTTTCAGGCTGGTCCTGCGGGAGCTTTATCTCACACAGAGGTTTTCTCCTGCATCTACAACACACTCAAACAAGTCTTCAAGTGTAAGCCAAAGTTTTTCCCTTATATTTTATTTGGGTTATCTTCTTGACTAAACCTATCTCCGATTTTGTATGGTGGTGTGGGTTTACCCTCTTGTAGATGAGCTAAATCTTCTTGATTAGTTTGTTTGTCATATAAAGAGCGAGATTTTTGTTTCCCTCTCTGTTCATAGAGTCAGGAAAGTGACAGTTGGGCATTTTTGGTCTTGGACATGTCAGTGCTATGTGTGTGTGTGTTAAAATAAGGTGCATATTTTTCCTTTCAAATATTTCATATGTTAATTCTGCTCAACCTATGTTTGTCTGTGCAGATGTCGTTCCTTATTCTGCCCATATTCCTTCCTATGCTGATATATGGGGATGGGTAATGGTGAGTTTGACTGAATATCTGTGTGTTTGAGAGAGAGAGACGTTTTAGTTACTAAGCTAGAAGAAGCATTTGGAAATTTCGTAGGCATCGGACAGCCCTTTCACAGCAGATGCTGGAGAGTTGAACAGGAGGATCAAGGCGAAAATCAAGGGAGAAAACAGATATCTTGACGGAGAAACATTTGCATCAGCTTCTACTCTAAGCAAAGTAGTCAGAAGATCGTAAGCTGTGCCCACTAACCCTTCCTCTTGCTTCTTCAGATAATAAACCGATTGTCATCTTCATGCATTCGCATGCTTGAAAAATGCAACTTCTCTGAAAACAATAAAAATTTGTTACTCCACATGCGTCGCCATTACTGATGTTCACAGAGAAGTTTCTTCTATGTTACCGGTCTCGATGATTCGAGTTAAACTGACTTATTTCTGTTTCTTCCCACCTTCATTTTCCTTCCATGTTATCACCAGGTTGGCAAAAGAAACTCAAGTATACACAGAAGGAACAGCCAAATTCATATATGGCCATGGAACTGTGCACAAAGCCATTCAGGCTTAGCTGACTTCGATCGGAGTGGGTTTGCTGCCTCCTTTTTGTTAGTGTTCTGGATGACGAAGAGAAGCAAAAATGTTCTACAGTAAACAGAATATTCAGATATCTAGATTTTACATAGATGCTAAATCATATCACGTGCATCACAGAAGAGTAGAGAGAGAGAGAGGGAAAAGGTGAGTGGTAAATGTACTATGAACTCTAAAAGTTTGGAAGGAGAAAAGTAAGAGATGAAGAAGTTGAGTGCAGCACTGCGCAATGTATTGGTGATTTATTTATCCAAAAAGTTTCATGCCTTTAGCTTCCTTCTGTGACTGTTGTTGTGCGGAGGTATTGATTGTCATCCTTGAGCACAACACAACAGTGGTGGGGTTCTAGCACGCGACTGTCCGTTCTGAGATGCGCAACCCATCATTTTGAGAAACCGCACCTCATCGCTTGGCCCTTTGCTCTTGAAAGGAGTTGGGTGTTTTTCTACATAATAAAATAAAAAATATCGTTCTCATAAAGAAACAAGAATCAATTTTTTTTTCCAGCGAAAGAGTCAAATGTGTTGAGGAAGAATGAATGTGTGGGACAACTTTTGTCTCCGTAATAAAATTTTAAAAAATCGTTTTCATAAAGAAACAAGAGTCAAGTTCTCTTTTCTTTTCCTCGGTGACAGAGTACATTGTCTTTTACTTCTAGGGAGATTCATGTGACAATCTTAGCTTTTCCGGGCATCTCTCTCTCTCTCAAAATAGGGCCCTTTTGATTGTCGCACAGTGTTCACGTTTTGTTCATGCTCTCTTCCCCCACCCAAAAAAAAGAGGCCCTTTTGAGCGTCCTACATAGCGTTCACGTTTTGTTCCTGTCGCAGTATATAATACACGTACTTGGTTGCAGCCGTTCTAAACTGGTTTTTTCTTTGTTAGAAGAGGAGGCCGAAGCCTGACGCTGGTACCCACGCACCAGGCATGCATCCTCTGAGAGTCGAACTCTGCACCAACAGCAACAACGCTAGAATGCCTTGTTGAGCTAATGCTTTCGGTGTAATTATTTCATAGTTTTAACATTAGGTTATTGTACAAAGAAGAGAAGAAGGGTTGTAGTAAAAAATTGCAGAGAGCAAAGCGAGTCGGTCATGTTCGATGTTTAACATTAGGTTATTGTACAAAGAAGAGAAGGGTTGTAATGAAAAATTGCAAAGAGCAATCTAGTTTGGTTGTGCTTGATCAATAACTGGAGGTATCATTGTCGGTGTTATAATAAGGTTATTAGAGAAAAGGTTAATGAGTGCAGTATCAATAAAAGATAAAATTGGAGAAACATGTTTAATCATAAATGTCCGTAAATAAGGTGTGCTACTAATAGTTGATGAACAGTCAAAAAAAAAGTAGGAAAGTCCTAAAAGTGTTGAAAGGAAATAATGAAATATAAGATTAATTCTTTGTAGGTAATGCAAATGTGATACAAAGACAGACCCCACATAAAACTAATTAAGTATCCATGCATGCAGCTAACCCTTACATTATGTAAGAGGTTCTTTATGGGGTATATTGAACTTAAGCAAGATTTTGTTTTTCGTTACAAGAGGAGGCAGAAGCCTAACACTCACACATGCACTCTCTGAGAGTCGAACTCTCCACCGGCAGCATCGGCAGTAGAGCGCTTACACATGGAATCTGCCCCATTTTCATGTTAATTGGATTGCTTTCAGTTTGTTTTGTCTATGTCAAATTAGTAAAAGTTTATATTATGAGGATAAGGTTAATTACATAAATCTATCCAATTAGTAATCTGATATCAGAAACCAATATCTAATCAATAACTGGATTAGATTATATCTCAAAATTTTCAGATATATCTAAAAGATATCCAAACCCAAAATGGACAGTAAACCCTTATCATTGATTTTTTATGGTATGAGTGTGATTTAAAAATTTAAAAGGCTTTGAAACCTAAACAAAGAAAAATATTATAACATTCTTGCCTCTGACAACAATGGTTCGTATGTGTACCAGAACATGAAAATAAACATAAAAATAAATAAATAATGACCAAATATTTTTTGAAAAAACATAAAAAATGAATGAATGGTTTAATAACTTATAAAGCATCGAAGGGGGCGACGAGCTGCTGATTTGCGATCATAGTAAGAGAACATATCAAATAGGGCTTCTAGCCAAAATGAGTTGTCTAAGTTGGAAATATAGAGATGTGGCAATTCCACCCCCAGAAGGTAATGGATTCCTCCTATGGATGATGGGATCAAATTCATACTCACTTTACATGGACTATGAATACTTTGGTGGCAGCAACATGGTTGTGTTCCGGTCCGCCACCGGATAATATCTTGCTAAATAAAAAGAAAAAGCCGGAGTTTTTCTTTTTGTTACAAAGGGATGCAAAACCTAACACGCCCACACACACACATGCACCCCTGGGGATTGAAGCTCGCACCTGCAGCATGGTAGTTGAGAGCCCTACATTGAGCTAACGTTTTGGATGCTTGATGAGAACTTTTCTGAACTAAGCTTGCTGATTCTCTTAAAGAAGACTGGAAAAATAAAAGCAACCCCGATAATGGAGTGCACATCATGCATTCTCTTTACATTAACTTGCAAGGAGAAATCTTGTAAAGCATTCTATCTGGGCCATTAATTATTCTTTGTCTACATAATACAGCTTTCATACTCAGCAACCACGTTCTTAGTGACCCACGTACCCACTTAAAAACAAGTTCATTTGTGTGCACTTCTTATTCACAAATTTGGTTGTATCTTTCACCTAAATATCTTATATGACCTGTATCACATGGGATATTGATACATCTGTATCGTACCATATTGTATACTGAATAATTTTTAATTATTTTTAATTTATAAAAAACATAACAATTAAAAATCATTAATAAATTCTAGAACATGCATCATACTAAGAGAATGCATTGAACATCAAAACAAATAGAATCACATGCATGCATTGCCCTTAAGCCTCATTTTGAAACTTAAGATTGACGATCATTAATAGATATAGAATAAATTTAGGGTTTTTAGAGAGAAATGGAATGGTCTTGAGAAGAATAAGGGGGTAAACAGGTAAGAGGAGGCCAAAGAATTTGGCCTAGAGAGTTTAAATCACCTCAGGCCTTCATTAAAAAAACATGGTTTCCAAACCTTGCACCGTATGAATATATCATACGGTATGGTACTTGTATTGCATCATATTACAGTACGATAAATCATTCTCTGTGATACAAGTATAGTTCAGATACCGATACTCATGATACGTGTACAATATTATATGATTTTTTATGATATTTCGCTATACATAGTCTTTGTACTAACGACCTTAATTTCACATATTGTAAGCTATCATATACTTTAGTGAATTCTTTTGGGTGAAGAGAAGCTGCCTTAGACTCGAAAGTAGCTTACATTGTAATCCGTGGACTATATTGTAGCACACAATCAACCGTGGACTATATACTTTTATTAATCTTCCAATTCTTTTGCTAGGGACACATCACCATATACATTCTTAATTAGCTTTATATTCTCGTGCAAGCCGAAATTTCTGTTGGAACTTGTGATTTCAGATCATCATCCCTCATTTGCAATTTCAGGTATTAAGGCTTCAACTCTTTTACATAAAGCTGATAATCCACAAGATTTAGTTAAATTTTTTTGCCTTCGACTCGCTGCGATTCTCGAGGGCAGATTTCTCGTCTAATAATTACAAATCAAGTTAAATATTTGGTGCAAGAGTATACCTACTTAGGTCCACTGCGACCCATAATACAGACCATATTGCATTCAATTGTCAATTTTTTATCCACATAATTTAGTTAAATAATAGCTAATGACGTGCATTATTTCTAAAGATGCATATGACAAGTGGGATGTTTATATCATGTATAAAACGTTTACTTTAGGAAATTGGTTAATTGCTCGTATCAAAAGAATACCAAGAGGCCACTGGTCTAATTTATGTATTGTTTGTGCCAATACAATTGTTTTATATTCAGTCTTCATGTCTTTATACAAAATTTACTCTTTGAACATGCAAGTGGGGCTGCCAACAAGACAAGCTATTCGTCGTTCAGCTCCTCTCGGCTTGTCTCAGCTTGACTCGACAGGGAACCTAACAAAACAAGCTGAATTCAACTCATATAGATTAACGAGACAAAGCCGAGAACAATCTGGATTGCTATGGTTCAGCTCATATTGGCTTGATTGATTTGTGTAGAAAGGCTATTGCCAATATAGATGAAGTTATTATGCAAGCTCATTTTGGCTCATCTAGCTCGCAATTTAGCTCAGTAGGAGGTTGGCATGTCTTAAGCGTTTGACGGTGACGAGCCACAAACAAGCTAACAATCTACCGAGTCGAACCATGAACAGGCCAACTAAGTTGCCTGAAAACTAAACATGGCCAAACCGGCTTGTGGGTTTCAACCAGGACCAAACGGGGTCAAGAACTGACTGAAATAGGAACCAGTAAAACCGAACCTAAAACCAGGAACCACCCGGTTTGGCTTCAGTTCCACCTCACATGGAATTAGAACTGGTGGCTCCAAATCGCTCGTTTCATATATTTTTTATTTTTTATAAATTTATAAAACTCTATTTTCTCCCAAAACTCCGCCCATGTAAGGGATCACCCTTGCATTGCCGGTCCCAAGCCCGGATAAAGGAGGAGGGTTGTGTTAGGCTTCCGACAGCCAGCGTAAAACTTCGTCGGATTTCTACAACATGGATTACAAAAATTATGAGCATTGCTTTGGGGCGTTCCCGCCTAGCGACGTGCTACAGAGCCCGAATGCAGTAAGAAGTAAGCAAGGGCCACTACATTTTCGCCCGAATGTAGTGAATCAATTGCAGAGAGGGTTCCCACATCATGGACGGGTGTGGGTAAAGAAGTTAGTCCCGCTACATTGCCGCCCGAATGTAGTGAAAAATTTTCAGAGAGAGTCTCCGCATTTTGATTATGGACGGATGCAGGGGGTAAGGAAGCTAGTCCTAGATAATAAGATTCGTATTGGTTCTTGGAATATCGGAACATTATCGGGTAAGCTAATGGAGGTGGTAGATACTATGATTCGGAGAAAGATTCATATTCTATGTTTACAAGAGACAAAATGGGTTGGAGAAAAAGCAAAGGAGATAGAGGATACAGGTTTTAAATTATGGTACTTAGGTAAAGAAAAGGCCCGAAACGGAGTTGGTATTATCATAAATAAAGATTTAAAGGAGAGTGTAGTAGACATACAACGATATGGTGACCGAATCATGACATTGAAATTAGTGTTAGGAGTAGAGGTTTTGAATATAGTTTGTGCTTACGCACCCCAAGTAGGACTAGAAGATAGTATAAAGACAGTTTTTTGGGAAGAGTTAGATAAGGTGTTTCAAAAGATTCCACAAAGGGAGATGATTTGTTTAGGAGGAGATTTAAATGGACATGTCGGTAAAGAAACATTAGGATATCAAGGGATTCATGGAAACTTTGGTTATGGGGATATAAACGAGGAAGGTAGGGAGATTTTAAATTTTGCTATGTCATTTGATCTCTTTATAGTCAATACAATCTTCAAAAAACGAGATGAACATTTAATTACTTATAAGAGTGGCTTATCACAAACACAAATTGATTACTTTATTTGTAGAAAAAAAGATAGAGCGTGTTGTAAAGATTGTAAGGTAATTCCAGGAAAAAGCTTAACCACCCAACATCGACTTTTAGTTATGGATTTACAAATAAAAAAATGGACAAAGAAGAAAAGAGTGCATCGAGCTATTTGGACTAAATGGTAGAACCTCAAAAGTGAGAAAGAAGATATATTTAAACAAAAAGTCCTTCAAGGAGATGTTTGGAATTATGTTGGCACACCCTCTGATATGTGGAACAATATGGCTATACATATTAGGAAAGTGGCGAAAGATGTGTTAGGGGTATCTAAGGGAGGTGTACCGGCACAAAAAGAAGCTTGGTGGTGGAGTGAAGTAGTACAAAACAAAATCAAGGCAAAGAGGGCATGTTACGCTAAGAAAACTAGTGAAACTTTAGAAGCTTATAAGAAAGCAAAAAAGGAAGCAAAAAAGGCCGTTAGTGAAGCAAAAGCTAAGATTTGGAAGGACTTATATAAAAAACTCAACTCAAAAGAGGGTGAAAGAGACATTTTTAGGATAGCTAGAGCTAGAGATAAGAAAACTAAAGATCTTAATTATGTTAGATGCATAAAAGACGAGGATGAAAAAATTCTAGTGGCAAATGATGATATAAGAAATAGATGGAAAAAGTATTTTTATAATCTTTTTAATGAAAATAAAGATTTTAGTATTAGTTTAGGAGATTTAGCCAAGTTAGAAAAGTACTACCGATGTATTCAAAAGAATGAAGTCAAAGAGGCTCTTAAACATATGAAGAGTGGTAAATCGGTAGGACCAGATAATATTCCTATAGAAGTTTGGAAAATACTAGGAGAAATAGGAATCACTTGGCTCACAAGACTATTTAATGAAATATGGAAAAACCAAAAGATGCCCGAGGAATGGAGAGCAAGTACACTTATACCCATATATAAAAACAAGGGAGACATTCAAAATTGTGTGAATTATCGAAGTATCAAGTTAATGAGTCATACTATAAAATTATGGGAAAGAATTATTGAACGTAGGTTAAGACAAGTATCAAGTACAACAGAGAACCAATTTGGATTTATGCCTGGTAGATCTACTATTGAAGCGATTCACCTTTTGAGACGTCTTATGGAACATTTTAGAGCAAAAAAGAAAGACCTTCACATGATATTTATTGATCTAGAAAAAGCTTATGATAGGGTACCGAGGGAGGTTCTTTGGAGAACTTTGGAAAAAAGAGGTATCCCATTGACATATATTAACCTTATAAGAGACATGTATGATGGTGCAAAAACATGTGTGAGGACTCATGAAGGAACGACAGACTTCTTTGAAGTTAATATTGGGTTACATCAAGGATCAACTTTAAGTCCATACTTATTTATAATGGTGATGGATGAGTTAACAAAACATATTCAAGATGAAGTACCTTGGTGTATGTTATTTGCAGATGACATTGTATTAGTGGAGGAGTCTAAGGAAAAAGTTAATAGAAAATTGGAACTATGGAGAGAAACATTAGAAAACAAAGGCCTCCGACTTAGTAGAACAAAGACAGAATATATGGAATGTAAGTTTGATCATTTGGCTACTTCAGAGGACATAGAAATTAAAATTGGCACACATTGCATTCCCCAAAAGGAAAGTTTTAAATACCTAGGGTCAATTTTTCAAAGTGATGGAAGAATTGATGGAGATGTTACACATAGAATTAATGCTGGTTGGTTAAAATGGAGAGGAGCATCAGGTATTCTTTGTGACAAGAAGATACCATTAAAATTAAAAGGTAAATATTATAGAGCAGCAGTTAGGCCTGCCATGTTTTATGGTTCTGAGTGTTGGGCAGTTAATCATCAACATGTACAAAAGATGTCTGTGACAGAAATGAAGATGTTGAGATGGATGAGTGGTCATACAAGAAAAGACCGTATACATAATGAGGTTATTAGAAACAAATTAAGAGTGGCACCAATAGAGGATAAAATGAGAGAATATTGTTTAAGATGGTTTGGACATATAGAAAGAATATCAAAAGAAGAACCTGTAAGAAGGTTAGAAAACCTAAATTTGGAAAGTATTAAAAGAGGTAGAGGACGACCACAAAAGTGTTGGAAAGAAACAATAAAGAATGATCTAGCTTATTGGGAGTTAACTGCTAACATGGCACACGATAGAGATCTGTGGAAACAAAGAATTCATGTAGCCGACCCCGTCTAGTATGGGAAAAGGCTTAGTTGTTGTTGTTGTTGTTTGTTGTATTTTTTCCCAATTTCAGACAGTATAGGCCTCAAACTGAAACCAGAACCGGACATGTTTCAACAAAGACTTACACTCAATTTTGTATTCTCTATGTGTGTGTGTGTGTGTGTGAGAGAGAGAGAGAGAGACCGACATCGACTGGTTATATGTTAGTCAGCATCCAACTCGAATACAACTCAGACTTGACAAAACAAGTTCCATCCGGTCTGAGAGTTGGGAAACTAACATGCTTCTAAAAATTTCGGAATCTTTGATGGCTCAATGTAAAGACTTGCATTAAAAATAATTACCATTAAGAGCTATTTAGCTCACCTGGCCAGGGGGTCGATTCGCTTATGAAGGTCACGAGTTCAATGCCCGAAGAGTGCTCCAGCATGCCAGTGCTGCATACTTTCGGGTTTTGAATCGAATCTAGATCTGATTGTAGCCAAATCATTTACTCACAACAACCTTAATTACACAGATATTTTTTATAAAATGTATGCTAACTCGTTATTAATTTTTATATGTAAATCTACATTCAATTTGTATGAGATATCTTTTGCACATATTGATAATTAACTTTTATATTATATTTTAGCTCAATATCATAATATATTCAATAACATAGCAAAGCTAGTCTTAAAGACAATAATTACAAAAGTCTTTGCATGAAACAATTAGCTCGAGAGACACGTGGTATATATTAGTATACTTAGATGCTAGTAAATCTAAACAAATCTCACTCATTCATCTTTGATGATAGATTATTGAGATTTAGAATTTAAAAAGTAAAAATACTCATGTGAATAAAGTTTAGGTATAAAAAGTATACGTATATTTTTAAACGATCTCTCATAAAAAATCAATGATTGAGATTTGTTTGAATTTGTTAGTATGTGATAACATATACGAATGTTAGATATTTAACTTATTAAAGAAGTGTAAATAAATTTTATTCTTTTATTAAAATTATGGCTGAATTATTCTCTGGTGCTATCTTCCTCCAGCAAAACCTTTTGGCTTTTTGCCACTGGATGACCCATCGCTTATCGTTTGGCAGAAGGGCGGTTTCGTAAACTCATGCAGATCACAAAGCTATATTATCCCCGCCCGTCCGACTTTGCGAGCTCCGCGAACAATTCCGAAGTTCTTGGAAACTCACTCGTCTTCCTGTTTGGGAAAGAGTTTCCTTTCGAGGAATTGAAATTCCATCGTAATTGAATTTCCCATCTTTTGTTCATTTTCTTCGGAAGATTGGAATTCCTTAGGCGTTTGAGAGATTGAATTTCCTCCAGGAAAGAACAGACGATCCCTTTGAATCTCTGCCGACGTCTTTTTCCGTCACATTCGTTTCTTTCGCTCCTTTGCGTGTTGTGGGATTTCGTTACTCATCCTAAGAAAGCAAAGGCATTCGTTTTCTCAATCCAGAAAATTAACCCACTTTGAGGAGGAGTTTCGTCGCTTTTGTTGCGAATATAGGACAGAATATTGGTTCTTTCACAATGGACGCCTGCGAATCGAAGGAGCTGTCTGATTCTTCCTTCGATTGCCTACTTTTCGGTATTTTTCGCCTCTTTTTTCTTATTTCCTGCTGAAAATTCTGCCTGATCATTGACTCTTTATCTGATTTTGCGTAGATTTGGATGATACTCTGTACCCGTCTGGCGCTGGAATAGCGGAATTTTGCAGGAGAAACATCAATGGTAGGGAATTAAAATATTTCACCCTATTTAATTAAGATAATCGTGTTCGGACTTGGGATTTCCCTATGGCATTTCATTGATTGCTTTATTAATTTCCTTTGTTCGGATTACCTGCAGAGTTTCTCGTGCAGAGATTCGGATTATCGTCTGAGGATGCATCGAAACTACGGATGGATCTGTTTAGGACGTATGGAAGCTCTCTTGCAGGGCTCAGAGTAATTCTCTACCTTCATTTTGTATTGAATTTAGCCTTTTTGAATTCTTATTTACAAATTTGCATGTAAATTCATGCCAAACTTTTATTGGCTTTTTGTCTCTGCAAATTCTTGTTTTAAGATGATTTCTGATTTCTCTTTGTTTCCGTCCCTGTTTTAGAAGCTAGGCCACGACGTGGACGCCGACGAATATCACAGGTATTAAAATTACTTTTAGATTGAGAAATTTATTGTGAAGAAAAACATATGCTTGGATATAAATGCGCGTATGATTCAAGATGAGAATGATGATCAAGACATTAGCCGACCCCTAACGAAACGTGGAAAAGTCTTAGTTTTTACTTTGAAGCCCTTGTCCTCTTGGAGTTCGATCAGCTGATCTGGGAGATCATGATCCAGCACCAAAATCAATTGTCACGTGTGTCAAGATAACAAACATGTCGTGCTCTTTTGATAGTCCGCCTGGCTAGAGACTTGACTCACGTTGCAGGTCGTGAGCTCGATACCCTGGACGTGCATACCTGGCTTCGGCCTCCCCAGCGTATCAAAAAAAGAAAAATTAAAAAATCGTGTTCTTTTGGGTTGGATCATCATTTTTCAGATCACTTGATCTATGTTGCTTCCTCTTTTTCTCTCATCTCCAATTCCAATCAAAACCAAACAAAAACAAAGTCTTTTTGAGTGGGATCGACTGCATAGATTATTAATTATCATTGAGCTCAATCTTGCATCATATTAGAATTTTACTTTGAGAAACAATATCATGCTTAATTGCTCCCTTCCAACACATTAGTGGACGTCTTCTTCATCTCTTTCCTCTCTTTCTTTTCTCTTCAATTTTGCGTATTTTTATGTTTTGCCTTTTCTATTATTATTTTCCTTTTGCAGTTTCGTGCATGGAAGGCTCCCATATGAGCTCATCAAACCGGATCCGGCATTGAGAATCATTTTGAAGAGCGTAAAGCAGAAGAAAATGGTGAGACTTTTCCCGGAAAACTACCAGAGTTTCCTTCCTGTAATGGAAAGTAGGCTGTCTTTATTTCAACTACTTTTCCTTTATGTTAGAAGGTAGGTTAAGAGAAAAAAGATGAAAGTTTTGGACTTAGCTGGGTGTTTCGTGGAAACTTTCGCTATTTTCCCTTACACGTAACGCCTTCGGACGCCATAGAAATTTACGAAATGGGAATTTTCAAATTCATAGTTCAAATGTTAACAGTAGTCAATAACATACCTCTTGAGTTTGAAATTTTCTAATAGCTGGTGCAAGGAATTAGTCAATTTCATATGGGAACCTAATCCTTTCGCGGTAAATCAAGAAGGTTGTCTATATTACTTATAGATACGCTAAAATTGCTACTCTTGAAAGCACTTGTCCGATTATAGTCTTCACCTAACAACAGGAAGTGACTTTGCCAACGTGTAAAGTTTATCTAACCCACAAGCTGTAATTTACAGTAGGTTGTACCGAAGGATTCACATCGGACGGAGGACGGCGTGCAGTTCACCTACCCAAATGTTGGAAAACCAATGAGAAACCTATAACCAAAATTGAATCTGTGAGCTATAATGCATACCTCGTCCTCGCTGCAAAGATCATAGGCTATTCGCGCTACCCTAATTCTAGATCCTCCACTTTTAGAGGATGAAAGCTTGATTTTCATAGACAATGGAAAAGTTACACTTCTTAAAATCTGCAAAAGGCTAGGTGAGTTTTAGATTCATGTGCATTTTCAAAAACGTACATATGCTTGATATGGTTCTTATTTTGTCAATCGTTTCAGCCATTGATTATTTTCTAATGGTTGCCGAGTTTTTTTGGAACTTATGAGAATTTGGTTGGTCGTTGGTTGGATTGATTTTTCAATAAAAACTGAAGCTGGCGCACCAACTTTCTTGGAAAAGCAGATTCTATCCAACTTTTCCTTGAAAAGTGGTGCGTTCACAAACCATCTAAAATTGTCAGTAGTTAATGCAACATACTGAGATTCCGTTGCCTGCCACATCTTCATCGTACATGTATACGAGATCGGTGTCTGTGGGTCTGATTCTGCTTTCTCAATGGCCACTATGAACCCTTGTCTGAAGATTTTTATCTGTTTACAAATAACCCAATCTTGTTTTCCATATTCGGGTATGTACTAAATGGGATTTACCTTCTCCATTAGATATATGCACTTAACCTTTACCCGTTGGGTCTTGGATCCAAACCATTCTCCCTGTGGACCTCTGTGTGACTTGGTATTTGGTTACTTTTACTCATGGGTGAACGGTGCTCTACAAGGTGTGTAACACGCACATATGTATATATATATGTTTGTGTGTGTGTCTATATATATAATGCGCTTGATGGATTTAGATTTTGTAACCCTTGAGGTGGTAACTAGGATAGGTTCTAATAAAAGTAGGATTCATGGCATTACCATGAAAATAAGGTTATTATACACAGGATTTATGTGTCCCTCTAAAACCCATGATCTGCTCAAATTCTTAGGTGTTCACGAACTCTGACAAGGTTCATGCTCAAAAGGTTCTGCAAAGGCTCAACATAGACGATTGCTTTGATCGCATCATTTGCTTTGAGACGCTCAATCCCCATATCTTCAAGAGCAGGAGTCCAGATGAGTACCCTGTCATTTTGAAGCCTTCAAGTGAAGCTATGAGGATAGCCATTGATGCAGCCGAAACAAATCCTCACAGAACAGTGAGATAATGCAAATTTGTTACATTCTTTTGATATTTTCATGTCATATGACAGCTCACAAAATTGAAATGTATTGCAGCTTTTTCTTGATGACAACGTCCGAAATATTGCAGGAGGAAAATCATTAGGTCTTAAGACTGTACTGGTAATTCTCTATTCCGTTTCTTCAAAGGCGTGCATCAAACCTAAGTTCCTGCATGTTGTTCCCAATCCCCGTTATGGCCGACTCTTTCTGAATCCTGTTCCATAGTGAAAAGGTTGACAGATAACAAGAATTTGAATGAAAGTAGTATTTATTTTCAATTCAGTAATGCAAACTTCAAGTCACGTCACATTGAACTTTCAGTAGTTTGAAAGAGCTCTAGAATCTGTACATATCCTACTCGTCCCTCATAAGACGAAGAACGACATTTAGTGTTATGGAAAATATAACTAAAGTATTCAGGCCTTTAAAAGAATTTAATGTCAGCAATGAGCAATCTTGGCCTCTGCTTCTTGTAAATGACATAAGTTGGACAGCTCTTTGCAATAAGCTCTTTCCTGTACACCACTATGTTTATTTTTCCCTGAATATTTGACATTTTAACAGCTAGATGATGCCAACGGATTTCTGAACCATATGCTTGAGTTATTATGTTCCAATACGATCAGCTTCTAGAATTTTTCATGTTCTTGTTATTTGAAGGTGGGAAAGTCTGCCAAGAGCAAAGAGGCAGACTTTGCTTTAGAGAGCATCCATGACCTCCACAATGCGATTCCTGAGATATGGCAGGACGGAGTGGAATTCAAAGAACGTGAAGGTGTCGCATCTGACTTTCAGAACATGGCATGCAAACCAAGCAAGAAGAAGAGCTCCATTTCAACAACTTTCATGGTTGGTGCATGACCAATTTAAAGATGTAACCACCTTACACACCGGATGATCGAGTCTGCCGATGCTTGTAATTGTGTCTACAACTTTGTATGCAAACCAATGTAAATAAATAAACCTAAAGGTTCATCTACATCCGATCTTCGATGTAAATTAGTATAATCGGTATGTTGTGAATGTTTCAATATCAAAAGTAATAACATAATATTGGTCATCGTTTTGATTTGATACTCTCTTTTTTTACTACAAAGGGAGGCCGGAGCCTAACACACAAGCACGTTATGCACGCACCCCTTGGGAGTCGAACTCCCAACCAGAAGCAAGGGCGTTAAAGCACCCTGCCAGTTGAGCCAATGCTCTGGGTACTTTTGATTTGATCCTCAAGATGAACAGAAAACTTGTTTGAGGTTCGTTAATGGCCTTGAAATTACAAAAACAAAAAGAAAATCAAAAGTTTGCCGCCTAAACATGAAACTCTCTCTCACACACACACACATTAAGTGCGATGATTGAGATCGAAAAGTAGTAACCATAACAATCATAGTCAAATATTAACATTATTTTAACAATAATCTCATTAATCAATAAGTACTGAGAGAAACTGATCACTTTGGAATCAAATTGTTAATGGTTGAAGATATTATCATCAGTGAACGAATGAATTGATTCCGTGTGGAATTCTTAAGGGAAGTAGGATTGGAGACTTGGGAATTTCAAATCAAATTTGCGGAAGTATGTAAAATAGATTGTTCTATCGGAGAAAACTTCAAGATCACGTCTCTAGCCGTTTGATTCTAAGATATATACTCACAGGAGAAGATGGAATTGCAGCAAACTTACGTTTTAGTTGTAAATCCTCAGAAATTTTGGCTCCATACAGAGAGTCTGAAGCGCAAATGAGAATACAAATGCAGACTCGAGATCAGAAACACGAAAGCTCAAACTAAACAAAGCTTAAATGTTCAAGAACCTGACCTACTTCAAGAAAAGAAATCAAAGTCAAAATCTCAAGCAAATCTGCAATACTTTATCTCGTTTGAAAAAGCGCAAGAAAATGAAGCACTCTCTAACGAAATGGAAACATAATCTAGCCAAAAGTGTAGGAATGCAGCCGGCGTTACCAGCACAAGCGTACAGCCGTTCATCCTGCAATCCAACTCTGAGCTTCAATAAAGAAGGCATCAGTACTCCAGTGAAGACCTTTGCACCTTCATCGCAGCGAATGAAGAATAGGCATCCATTTCCATGCACACACACACAAACACAAAGTGGAAATATATAGGATATGCGAGGCCGTTGTTTCATGGATGAGATATCCATGTGGGAGAGCAAAGAGAACTGGGTGCACCAAGTGAGAGGGTAGTCCAAATTTAGTCACATTGAAGATCCATGTTTTTCTCTTCTTTCACATGGGTTATCCACATAATAAATAGTTGTCGAACTGTAGATATACACCAGAATGTGATCCTTAAACCATAACTATATCTGTTTCTTAATCAGATATGGTTGCTCTTACTAAATCTGACTATTTGGATCCAATATCCAGTCAAATATATCAAATAAATCCGACCCGTCATTGATATCCTCTTAGGGGTGTTACAGAGGAGTGGATTAAGCAAAGTTCGCGTGAAGGATGCTACCGAAGGTTGGATTTGCATCAACACTCGGTTGTGCTTAATCCATATCAGTGTGGACCTCTGTAACAATCAAGCATTTGCCCGACAATCTTAGGCTCTGCCAGGAATCAAACACGAGACTTTTAAGAAAAACACGAGTGGAACCTCTCAGCCAGGAGAAGTGTCGACACTTTTGAGAAATCCAAAATTGCACCAACCATTTCAGCATTGGATTTTGAACAAATGAGAACCCAGAAGTAGCACAAAACTAGCAATTGAAATTGTTTGAATGCTGTGTTTATTACAGGGGAACCAAAGCTTTGAGGTTGCATTTCCTTTTTCTGTTATAATGGGAGGCTCAAGCCTCACACCCACACACATGCAACCCTGTCCCAACCCCCCCAATCGAATTCACCACCTGGAGTGGGCGTCAGGGAGCCCTACTGGTGAAATAACGCTGAGTGCTTTCAGGTTGCATTCGATTCAAAGAAAGCACAAATCAGCACCTTCATGTAGAACACTAATGATCTGGTATCTCAACACCCAAATCTAATTCTCCTGCACTTTATATGTTTCCAACATAAATCCACAGGGATGTCCAATGTTCGCCTTATGAAAGAGATGCATGCGGAAGTGGGCACTCGAACACGCACCAATGTTTTATGAAGCACATCCTAGCAGTACCTCATGAGTACCCAACCAGCTCCTTGCATTCCCAGCCCCTAAGCAGAAAGGAAACCCCTAACAAGATGGGTATAGGTATAGATAGAGAGGAACACGAAAGTACACAACACAGATCTAGAATACAAGTTTGGCTGAAAGATTGCTTTGGACCTTCAAGAGAAGAAAAACAGATTGCATTCGATAATAGAAAAAGCAATTAGAAGTTTGAAATTATTGAACTGTTTATATACCATATATTCAAAGGACAGCCGAGGATATGTACAGTTTTATGTACACCCAACTGCCAGGTTAGAAATGCCCAAAAGTATTTTCTCCACTGTAAGTCATGTAGAGGAAGCCATCCTCATCTTTGTGCTCCTCATAAATTGCAGACATCATGGCACCTGCAAGCATAAAATTTTGATAGAGCCAGCCCAAACTGCAATTCTAAACGAGAAAGAAGATAGTAGCATATTCTGTGTTGTTACCAGTGGGTGGTAGAACATTCTTTACGAAGACAAAGATGGCTTTTTCAGCACTTAGTTTTATCCTCTTTCGGATAACATAAACGAACTGTCCAACTGTTAAATCTGCAGGAACTAGGTATCTGTATGATACCAAAGATTAGCATTTAGCGTTTTGTTCAAACAATTGACTACATTTGGACCCCAAATCAAAAGGAAGTGCAGTTACAAATGATGCATAACTACAATACAGAACATAGAAGAACAGATCCTTGAGGCAACTGCATGGAAGATGAATATTGGTTAATAGAATAGCTTCAACGGATTTAGTAGAACAGCTTGGTGGTTATGGACAACACTTTCTGTTGTTTCTCTTCCAATCTCTTAAAAGAGCATTAGAACCTAATTGAGTAGAGAGACAAGGTAATATAGATGTGCATTGGTAGACAAACTCAGTTTTATATAAAATTGATATTATTTATATAATTGATATTTAAATTACTTTATGTAATTGATAATGCCTCATAACATTAGAAGGGAAACTCAGTTTTGATAAGTTATTATTCGCTAATAAGGTAATGCTACGTCAATATTCTGTGAGATGTCCTTGACACTAAAACATAGGAGCAAGCGTCTATCACATGCATGGCACTCCATTAGAAGTGTCCATGTGACAGATTGGTTCTATATGGTTCTGTAAAATATCTTCTTAAGGGGCAATCCATCCTCAAATTTACTGATAAATGCAAAATGTAAATAAATCTTTCACGAAATCAAGATTGAAGTGAATAAAAGACAACATCCGTGAAATGTCAATATGACACAATTTGCCCTATTATATACTCGAGCTCATGTATAAATTATGCTGGATATGATAATGAAATGTCAGAATGTGCATACGGCATATAGTAATAGTAACAACTACATTAACAATTTATAAAAATAATTCAGAAGCAAACCTACTTCTTCTTGTCAATCTCTGGGATGTCACTCCTATCTGCCTTTTCAACAATGACCTAAAATCAAGCAACAGACCAGAAGATATGAAAATACATCTTACCAGAAAAGGTTGATTGCAGTATAATAACAAGTCTTACCGGAATCCTGTCAGGATATTTTTCCCGGATTCGAAGAGCTTCTGCCTGCCTCCTTTCTGGCATATAAAAACAGACTCATGTCAACACATAAGCACTGTGAACAATGAAAACATGCATGGCAATGACCTACAGCACCCATAGACCATAAAAAAATGATTACCCCTTCCTTGCTTTACTAGAGAGAAAGCAGGTACCCTTGTTGTAGAGGACATATATAGGTGCTAAACAATACAAGACTACAACTTTAAGATAAGACTATCCTAGTATGAACCAATAAATGCAAATGAGAAGATGACCATGGTTCAAAGCATAATTTTCCTACATCACAAAGGATACATCTAGAAACTTCAAATGGAATTACTCTCCCCAACCTGAAAAACCTGGGCCCCAAACTCAATCATCAAGTTCCAATCAGTCAATCACTACTCAACTCACAACTAAAGAGAAGCACAGAGCGTTAGTTCAACGAAGCACCTAAGTTTCAGATAAGTCAGGGGCTTCACTTATGGAAATAATAAAGTTGCAAGAGAAACCGCCAAGGGAAATCAAAGTTCCTACTGCCACCATTACCCGTAAAAGAAAGCCAAGAATTAAACTCAAAATCCGCTCTTTGGTGAACATATGATTCACCAAAACATTCAATGGACACAAATAAGTCTAAAGGCAAAGCTAGCCAAGCGTCCAGAAGGATCAGCTACTGAACGGCCGTCTAAATCCTTTAGAAGTTCCTATTCATTGAATAAGCAATGAAGATCCTTTTTTATCAGGAACCTCTACACTTGTTTTAGGGGAAAGAAAAAATGATAAAACTAAAGATATGAAAAAAAAGAAAAAAGCAACACCAACCAAGAGGGTGCTCCAGCTTGAACGAGATATTCGTCATCGTGACAGCTTCCTCCCTTTTCTCTGTGCATCACAAAATCACACCAAATCAAACGAGAGACCACCAGGTACAAAAGAAGAATTTTATTTGACATCAGTAATGATGGTATAAAGGAAGAAAGACGAGGATCGCTGCTAATCCAACAACCGTAGAACAAAAAACAATGAGAGCAACGGGGGTTTCATCGTTGTTTATCGCAACTATCAAGGAGAAAACGAATAGAAATCAAATAAAGATCCATGAAATGCTTCAGAAGCAAGGAAAACCATGTAAGCGCGGAAATTTTTGACAGAAATTTAGGAAAACCTTAGAAAGGAAAAACCGAAAAAGTAAAAACCAAAGAGGGATTGCCTCCTCTGGCATCCACTGAAATCACCAATTAGCGAAAAGCACAAGAATACAATCACGAGGATCCTAATAACGATCAAAAACGACGGGAAAAGAAGAAGTTATGAATACAGCGGTGAAATTTCCCCAAAAAAGCAAGTTTTGAAGATACGGGACCAACCATTTCACCAAAAGAGGATAAAAAAAACTGCTGGTTGGATGAGGGAGTACCTCGTGAAACGCTAAAACATATACGAAGATAACGATCTTCAGAGAGACACCGAGGGAAGATCAGAAGCCAGAGCAAGTAGACGTGCCCGGAACGCATATCTGGCCGAGGGCATATTCGTCAACCGGGCTAGCTCCTATGGAGTAATTCACAAAACAGCCCTCTATGGTTCATTATTTACATATAACCGCCTCCCACCACGTCTTTTTTCCCCGACTTTGGCAGAGTTTCCGCCTTATCTAATTCCGGTTCCGTATTAACATTTGCAGTCCCCAACAATTTAAAGACAAATTTGAGGTTTCTAGAATTTTCAGAAAAAAGCTATCTAGATAGATTTCGAAAACCGTTCTGTGGATCACGGGATCCTGTTTGTTGTATTAAATGATATTTTGCTTTTGCTTTTGCTTTTCTTTTTTTTTAAGGGATTTGTTTTGGTATTTACATATTCTTTTTCCAAAATTTAGGAAAACAATATAAATTTCTAAATATAAGATTTTGATAAGTTATTAAATCCTAAATCGGATCTAAGATGATATCAGGTTCCAAGAGTCCAGAATCATGGATTCGGATCCCACCTATATTTGAAAAATATATGCAAGGAAGATCATGTAATTCGATCCTTATAGCATATGGATCATGAAATTTACATCTTCAATCCACCTCCTCATGGTGCTGCCAAATATGATTTATTCATGGTAATGCTTCGTAGATTTTACATCTACCAAAATAAGTTTGTGTTTTATGATGAGATCGTCTTGATCGCAAGATCTTAGGGATCCCGAAACAAGATCGAGATCTCACTAAGACACTCGATTATATGCTTCCAAGATTGGGAAACCTTAATTTTCATATGATCACAATGTCATAGAAGTTTAACATTTAACTCCGGATCTTCACAATCAGGAACAGACATCGAACTCTTCTTATTCATATTCTAGTGGAACCTTCTTTTTTTACGACAGGGAGGCCAGATATGACCCTCGGGTGTCGATCTCATGACCTTCACCTTATCAGCCCAACCACCTAGCCAGGTGAGCTATTGGGTTGTGTCACGCCAAAGCTTTTTTCCCAATGATTGAGGTAAGGTTTTGTTTTTTTGTAGTAGAGATAAGTTGGATGCTTGGTGCATTCTCACCAAAGATTGGAAGATTTATATAAGCGTTTAAGCCATTCTCGTCAGATGCTACACATCAATAATTGCAGGGATGGTTCATCAGTATGAAATATCGGTGACCAAGAACCCTGTAAATTTTCACATGGAAACACCATGAGAAGGTGTCCTATGAGTAATTGACTTCAGAATAACTGACCCAGGGTTGGCATTCAGCTCCAAGTATTCCTCACTACCAGGTTCAGGCATGAATTTTCGACTCATTGTTGGTTCATTTGGAAGGAACCCATTGTGCGTATACTGACCATAATTCAGTGCCGCATGCAGAGCAGAAGCAATCCATATCACTGTTGTTAGTATCTCAATCAGCCATCGAAGGTTTCTGACTTCGGCAACCAAGGTTCACTCTTCTTGTCTCCATGGCCGACGTGATGAATTTCTCTCTGCCATGCTTGCAGTTCTGAATCAGATTTAATTGACTGATCAGAGTTGTAGTATATTGTGCAGTAATCACGAACCCAGGTCTGTATTGCAGACCAAATTTCTAAACCATCAACAGCATATGGATGATCCTCAATCACAAGGCTTAGCTTACGAGGCTTCTTGGGGTCTGCAGCAGCCATTCATCTGCAGAATAAAAGGATCACTTTAGTAAATTATTTTCTATAAGCTAGAGACAACTCCGCTCATGTAAGGGATCACCCTTGCATTGCCGGTTTCAAGCCCAGATAAAGGAGGAGGGTTGTATTGCTGACAACAGTCAGTTTAAAACTTTGTCGGATTTTTATACCATAGATTACATAAATTATGAGCTGTCGGATTTTTATACAATGGATTACACAAATTATGAGCATTGCTTTGGGGCGTCTTCGCCTAGCGACACACTGCAGAACCCAAACGCAGTGATAAGTAAGAAAGGGTCACTACATTTTCGTCGAGATATAGTGAATCAATTGCATAGAGGGTTCCCACATCATGGATGAGTGTGAGTAAAGAAGTTAGTCCTACTACATTGTCGCCCGAATGTAGTGAATAATTTTACATAAAGGGTCTCCACATTTTAAAAATAGACGAATGTCGGGAGTAAAGAAGCTAGTCGTAGATAATAACATTCGTATTGGTTCTTGGAATATCGGAACATTATCCGGTAAACTAATGGAGGTGGTAGATACTATGAATTGGAGAAAGATTCATATTCTATGTTTACAATAGACAAAGTGGGTTGGAGAAAAAGCAAAGGAGATAGAGGATACAAGTTTTAAATTATGGTACTCGGGTAAAGAAAAGGCTCGAAACGGAGTTGGTATTATCATAAATAAATATTTAAAGGATAGTATAGTAGACATATAACGATATGGTGACCGAGTCATGATGTTGAAATTAGTGTTAGGAGCAGAGGTTTTGAATATAGTTTGTGCTTACGCACCTCAAGTAGGACTAGAAGATAGTATAAAGACAGCTTTTTGGGAAGAGTTAGATAAGGTGATTCAAAAGATTCCACAAAGGGAGATGATTTGTTTAGGAGGAGACTTAAATGGACATGTCGGTAAAGAGGCATTAGGATCTCAAGGGATTCATGGAAACTTTGGTTTTGGGGATATAAATGAGGAAGGTAGGGAGATTTTAAATTTTGCTATGGCATTTGATCTCTTTATAGTTAATACAATCTTCAAAAAACGAGATGAACATTTAATTACTTATAAGAGTAGCTTATCACAAACACAAATTGTAGAAAAAAAGATAGAGCGTGTTGTAAGGATTGCAAGGTAATTACAGGAGAAAGCTTAACTACCCAACATTGACTTTTAGTTATGGATTTACAAATAAAAAAAAGGACAAAAAAGAAAAGAGTGCATCGAGCTATTGAGACTAAATGGTGGAACCTCAAAAGCAAGAAAGAAGATATATTTAAACAGAAAGTCCTTCAAGGAGATGCTTGGAATTATATTTAAACAGAAAGAAGATGTGTTAGGTGTATCTAAGGCAAAATAAAAAGAAGGCAAAGAGGGCATGTTACAAATTACATTATAGTAAGAAAACTAGTGAAACTTTAGAGGCTTATAAAAAAGCAAAGAAAGAAACGAAAAAGACTGGTAGTGAAGCAAAAGCTAAAATTTGAGATGATTTATATAAAAAACTCAACTCAAAAGAGGGTGAAAGAGATATTTTTGGGATAGGTAGGACTAGAGATAAGAAAACTAAAGATCATAATTTTGTTAGATGCATCAAAGACGAGGATCAAAAAATTTTAGTGGTAAATGATAACATAAGAAATAGATAGAAAAACTATTTTTTTAATAAAAATAAAGATGATAATATTAGCTTAGGAGAGTTAGCCAAATCAGAAAAGTATATAAACCACAATTTCTACCGACGTAAAGGCTCTTAAACATATGAAGAGTGGTAAATCGGTAGGACCAGACAATATTCCTATATAAGTTTGGAAAATACTAGGATAAATAAGAATCACTATATATAAGAATAAGTGAGACATTTAGAGAATTGTGAGAATTATCAAGGTATCAAGTTAATGAGACATACTATGAAATTATAGGAAAGAATTATCGAATGTAGGTTAAGACAAGTATCAAGTATAATAGAGAACCAATTTGGATTCATGATAGGCAGATCTACTGTTGAAGCAATTCACCTTTTGATACGTCTTATGGAACATTTTAGAGTAAAAAAAAAACTTCACATGATATTTATTAATCTAGAAAAAGCTTACGATAGGATACCAAGAGAGGTTCTTTGGAGAACCTTGAAAAAAAGCGGTATCTCATTGACATACATTAACCTTATAAGAGACATGTACGATGGTACAAAAACATGTGTAAGAACTCACGAAGGAATGACATATCTTTGAAGTTAATATTGGGTTACATCAAGGATCAACTTTAAGTCCATACTTATTTATAATGGTGATTAATGAGTTAACAAAATATATTCAAGATGAAGTGTCTTGGTGTATGTTATTTATACATGACATTGTGTTAGTTGAAGAGTCTAAGAAAAAAGTTAGCAGAAAATTGGAACTATGGAGAGAAACATTAGAAAGCAAAGCCCTCCGACTTAGTAGAACAAAGACAGAATATATGGAATGTAAGTTTGATCATTTGGTTACTTTACAGGATATAGAAATTAAAATTGGCACACATTACATCTCCCAAAACGAAAGTTTTAAATACCTAGGGTCAAGTTTTTAGAGTGATGGAAGAATTGATGGAGATGTTACGCATACAATTAATGTTGGTTGGTTAAAATGGAGAGGAACATCAGTTATTCTTTGTGATAAGAAGATACCATTAAAGTTAAAAGGTAAATATTATAGAGCAGCAATTAGACCTGTCATGTTTTATGGTTATGAGTGTTGGGCAGTTAACCATGAACATGTACAAAAGATGTTTGTGACAGAAATGAAAATATTGAGATGGATTAGTGGTCATACACGAAAAGATCGTATACATAATGAGGTTATTAGAAACAAATTAGGAGTGACACCAATAGAGGATAAAATGAGAGAATATTGTTTAAGATGGTTTGGACATATAGAAAGAAGATAAGAAGAACCAGTAATATCAAAAACTAAATTTGGAATGTATTAAAAGAGGTAGAGAACAACCACAAAAGTGTTGAAAGAAACAATAAAGAATGATCTAGCTTATTGTGAGTTAACTGCTAACATGTCACATAATAGAGCTCAATGAAAACAAAGAATCCATGTAGCCAACCCCCCCCCCCCCCCCCCCCCCCCCCCCCCGTCTAGTATGGAAAATGCTTAGTTGTTGTTGTATTCTATTCTAGGAGACAAGGAATTACAAAAATGTAAATGAAAAAAATCATATATATACACGCATACATCCATAAAAACATACACACAAACACAACATTTCCAGAGTTTGGCGACTCTTTATTCTAGCCAGTATTAGTTTCAGAAGCTCAAAATGTAAGAAGTGCCAATACATATAGGCATGTTATGATAATATTCATTCTTACTAGCTGTGTTGGAGTAGTTACCTCTGAGTAGATAAGCAGGAACGCCTTGTTCTGTAAAGACCCGATCCTTGTAAAGCACGGCAGACATTTCCATTGAATATTTTCCCAGAAATACCGTTCTTTCAAGTACACTTCCGGCACTGATGAGTGTATGTTTTGCCAGGGCATTGATGTGCATGGTATCACGCAAATGAGGGTGCAGTAACTTGTGAATGGGATGTAGCACAGACAATTGTCTGTGGGTTTCTATCACAAACGGATCGAATGCCGCATGAGTGTTCAACGGCCTGCTTTTCAGTATAATTCAGTTTCACTTGCCATAGCACCAGAGGAAATTGTCATGCATTTAGACTCAGTGTGCTTGAACATGCATCATACTGTATGGAAGAACGCACTGGTAACTATATGCTAAATGCATAGCCCTATAAGATTGAACTAGTCATAGGTTCTCCATCCAAAAATGATAGGTGTGGATCTTGATGTTTGTCATGAATCACTTGCTTGAAAGATCGTAAAATTCTTTCTCAAAGTGTGAAATATTAAGATACTCTGAAAAACGTATTTTTGGCTACTAAAAGTTTTGGCATAACAATTTTCCAGGACTGAAAAAGAAAAAATCAAGACTAGATTTATATGTAAGAATGTGTATATATATTTACCAATGACCGATAAACTTCTTTCTTGAAGTGTCTGAAATATGAAGATACTCTGAAAAACTTATTTTGGCAGGATCTAAAATTTTGGCACAACAATTTTCCAGGACTGAAAGAGAAATCAAGATTAGATTTATATGTAAGAATGTCTGTATATATTTACCAATGACTGACAAGCTGGTGGTAGCCAGAATTATTAATGGCAACATAGGCCTTGGCTGGTTGCCAGTCAGAAGAGCCTACGCCTTCTTCTGCTGGGGTGAAAACCTTACTGACTGCACCATGTTCTTCTCCATGTGGATGTGGTAGGCCGAGCTCAATTGCTAGCGGTGCCAAGGTGCCATCATCCTTGAGAAAGAGCGACGTTCTCAAAGCGTAGGCCTTTCTACTTGTGCTATTTATTCTGTTCAAGTATGGCATGAATGTACCGTGATGGTCTAAGATGAAGAGCCTATTTCTCTCCAAGTCGTTTGAAGACCACCACCGATCAAGTCAATGAATAAGAAGATCATTAGTAGCAAATATGTGGTTGTCCAAAGAATGATGTGAATAACTGTAAACTGTAGTAATGTTGGTAGTACCTCAGTAACAGTTAAACCATGCCTGTTCTTCTCAATGTGATGAGCTTCAATGGTGCAGTCCTGTGGGCCATATTGAATCTTTCATCACTTGGGACATAGATTTCTGAGTCAAACATAGACAATCTGCTCTCAGACCTTGGATCTACAAGAGAAGTACAAAGATCGAATAGAGAGGTTATGGCCTGCATTGACAGAGAATCATCCTAAATCCTAATGATGAATTTAAGCATAAAGATAGTGACCTGCTTCAGTAGGTGGACGACCCGTTCTTACTCCGCGCGGATATGGATATAACTTAGAGCCCCCCAAGAACTGGACGTTTGAGCTCTTCATCTCTGTCTGGATCTCCCAGGTCATTATAAAGACTAAAGATCATAGACATAAACTCGATCCCACATCTCAAGCTTGCCAAACCCATTGCCTCTTAGTGTCACAAGTTCCTCTTCCCTCAGGATCTTCAAAACTGGTGGAGTCTCATTGGGCGGGTAGCTCTGCATCAATATAGCCACAACCTTTTCTCTTAAGGGATGCTTTGTAACAAAAATCAAAATTAACAAAGGAAATTGAGATTAGTCACAGTTGCAAGATCAGTTAATCTGCTATGATGCTTTTATAACCAAGAGAAACCACCTTTATGAGGTAGAAACAACTTAGCATAAGACCCTGAGACTATAAGTCCGGAACTCATACCTCAAAGATTTCTGCTGGGAATAAGAGTACCTGGTTGCTGAAGAAAAGCATGTCTGAAGAGCACTTCTCCGTGAGTGACAATAAAAATGAACTCTTCCTTTCCCTGGAACATCACTAAGAGTGGGAGACTTGAAGAGGAACTCATTGTGATGAAGGCACCATATGATGAGGTTTCCTGGATATCCAAATTCTTCGTCTAATTCAAACTGTATTTCATATGCGCAGTCTCCATCCGCGTTATCTGGTAGTGTTCTTAACTGATCTTCCAAAAAGGCATGTTCGCTCACAGCACCTCTGTTCCCATTACCTGCAAATTCAAGTCGTTTGGTTGATGAAGAAAACACGAAGCCCACTGTTGTCATGTGAATCGAGTCTACAGTGCAGATCATTTGAATTAAAAGTCTCCAAATCCAAGAAGGTATATATATACACACAAACGATAGTGTTGTTAGTGATGAAATATTTCTATCAACCTACGCAGATGATTGGAGTGCGATTCGGCATATTGTACTTAGCATGGAGTTTCGGTTGATCAGCCTAAAAACAAGGCATTATGCACCATTACAATTATAACTATACGTTAACAAACATATATATAAATATATATAAGAAAAATTATTTTATCCGTTAGTCACTAGATGGAGGAGAGAGAGTGGAGATCCCATGGCCTCCCACTTTAATAAACATGGAGTGATATGTTTGGGAATATATATATATATATATATATATATATATATATATATATATATATATATATATATATATATATATATATATATATATATATATATATATACACGCATGTGTGAGAAAGAGAGAGAGCTTGGCATATAATGCACTCAAGTGGTAGTATATTCAATCAGATTAATGATTGAGTTTTATTTACATTTAATCATGAAAGTGAGATCTAGTATCCTTAAGTGTAAATTTTAAAATATGTACCTCAATATATATATATATATATATATATATATATTTACTTTATAGATTCAAATCTCTATATATATTTGGTATCTAGTGCGAAAACTTTGAAGTCGTGTATGGTGCCCTTATTCACATGTCTCTAGACATTAAAAACTTCCCCCATACGGGACACCTAGGTTTTCTACAACGAGTGGGGAGACGAAAGCCACGGCAAGCCCGCTCGTACGGACTGATGACCGTTTAACTTATGAGTCGTCCCCTTGACCAGGTGATTCATTGCTCTTTGTGCTCTAAATAGATGCATAGCTTCACCTGGTTTTGTAAGGGAGATTATTTAGTAATCTATACGATACATTATCCATAGTTAGAAGTACCATCTTCTTTATTAATTTATTTACTTTGCAAATTAAGTGTATGTGATCCAATTAACGCACTTAGTCAAAAGTATGATTTAGATCATCCAATTTACACACACATACATACACAGAGACACACGCACGCACGCACAGAGACATGCAGATAAACACTGGAGCACATACGCTTGACGCACCTGGATGTGATTGTGTTGCACTGACAAGCTGCAAAAGAACACGCTGACCAAGGAGTTCATCTTCATCACCTTGGAGGCATGCCATTCGCACTCAGTTCAATCTTCTTTCCTATGACAACCCATCGCTTGATCCTCACCATCTGCTTTATTGTGGATGAGGATGAAAGAGAACTATAGGCAGAACGCAACGAGTAACCAATGGAGGTCCTCTATATATAGTTATATAACTTATAAAGGTTGTATTATTTTCAACTACAGCAAGTGAAAGGATTAAATGCTCGACAAGATTAGGCAGTTGGAGAACTTAAAACCATACTGAGGTGTTCCCGGTGCAGCCACACAAAGGAATGAACCCTGGAATCAGCATCTTTAGTGTGAGACTGGAGACCTTTATTTCTTAGAGAGAGAGAGAGATGGTGCTGACAAGTTTAATTTCCTGTCATGCAGTTATTATTTATGAAACAAGCCGCAGACTTTGCACCTATTCATTTCTTATCTCAAGAGGCAATACATCAACAACGTATTTATGTCATAGCAGTTTCAGCTACCCACTTAATTTCGCTTTCACGAATGGACTTGGACCCTATCGAGGTCAGTACATCCGATTCATCCGCTGCATTTCAGATGTTAAGTTGTCAATCTGAAATGAAGCCTATTAATGCAGTTATAATGGTGGTATATATATATATACATATAACGGGCTTTTACTTAATGTCGATTTAGATTTTATTTTCTTGGTACTAACGCAAACTTTGCAATTGTTCTATCAAAGTGGTAGCTTACTTCTTCATCTCTTAAGTAATGAATGATTGAAATTTAAATTACATGGTGTACTTTATTCACATGGATACCTTTAGCTTTATGAAGTCAAATTTCAGATGAATGGTTTAAATTTATTTTGATTTGTTAGTACCTAAGTGTTTCTAGCATATCAAATTGGTATATGCTAGCATCTTTAGGTGCTAGCAAATCCAAACAAATCACAATCTTCCATCTTTGTTGATGGATCGTTGAGATTTGAAATTTAAAAAGCAAAAGTATCCATTGAATAAAGGGTATTTGCAAAAAGTATGCATATGCTTTTTACTCTATAGATTCAAATCTAAAATGATCCATTATTAAAGATGGATGGTTGAGATTTGCTTTGATTTGCTAGCACTTATCATCTACTGGTTTCTCTCTCTCTCTCTCTCTCTCTCTCTCTCTCTCTCTCTCTCTATATATATATATATATATATATATATATATATATATATATATATATGTGTGTGTGTGTGTGTGTGTGTGTGTGTGTGTTTATGTGTGCATGGTTGTTATACGAGCAATCATGTCAAACATTACTTTTGTATGTTGTTCATATTACTATGGAGAACTGAATGAAGATGAATGAACAACGCAAAGTGCCTCAACACAAGTTGAGGGCTTGTTGTGTGCGTAAAATTTGGACGCCTACAGCCTAAAAACTTCAGGGGCCTAAGTCAGTTGCTTTAGCTTTTTTACCTACGAGCCATCACTCAGAAAATAGGATGAACTAATCCGTGAGCAGCTCATCTTGTTTCCCAACCGTAGCTTTCATCTCCATTAGTTTTCAATTTTGATCTTTGGAATTTCTATAAAGTTTATTGGTACTTTGAATATCGGAACATTATCCAGTAAGCTAATGGAGGTGGTAGATACCAAGATTCAGAGAAAGATTCATATTCTATGTTTAAAAGAGACAAAGTGGGTTGGAGAAAAAGCAAAGGAGATAGAAGATACAGGTTTTAAATTATGGTACTCATATAAGAAAAAGGCTCGAAACGGAGTTGGTATTATTATAAATAAAGATTTAAAGGATAGTGTAGTAGACATACAACGATATGGTGACCAAATCATGACGTTGAAATGAGTGTTAGGAGTAGAAGTTTTGAATATAGTTTGTGCTTACGCACCACACGTAGGACAAGAAGATAGTATAAAGACAACTTTTTAGGAAGAGTTAGATAAGGTGATTCAAAGGATTCCACACAGGGAGATGATTTATTTATGAGGAGACTTAAATGGATATGTCGGTAAAATTGACCCTAGGTATTTAAAACTTTTCTTTTGGGGGATGCAATGTGTACCAATTTTAATCAAACTTACATTTCATATATTCTATCTTTGTTCTACTAAGTCAGAGGCCTTTGCTTTCTAATGTTTTTTTTCTCAGTTTCAATTTTCTATTAACTTTTTTCTTAGAATCCTCCACTAACACAATGTCATCTCCAAATAACATATACCAAGGTACTTCATCTTGAATATGTTTTGTTAACTCATCAATCACCATTATAAATAAGTATAGACTTAAAGTTGATCCTTGATGTAACTCAATATTAACTTCAAAAAAGTCTATCATTCCTTCATGAGTTCTCACACATACTTTTGTACCATCATACATGTCTCTTATAAGGTTAATATATGTCAATAGGATATCTATTTTTTTCAAGGTTCTTCAAAGAACCTCCCTCGGTACCTTATCATAAGCTTTTTCTAAATCAATAAATATCATGTTAAGGTCTTTCTTTTTTTTTCTAAGATATTTCATAATGTCTTAAAAGGTGAATCGCTTCGACAATAGATCTACCTGGCATGAATCCAAATTGGTTTTTTGTTGTACTTGATACTTGTCTTAACCTATGTTTGATAATTCTTTCCCACAATTTCATAGTATGGCTCATTAACTTAATACCTCGATAATTCGCACAATTTTGAATGTCTCCCTTGTTCTTATATATGGATATAAGTGTACTCGCTCTCTATTCCTCGGACACCTTTTGGTTTCTCTATATTTCATTAAATAGTCTTGTGAGCCAAGTGATTTCTATTTCTCCTAGTTTTTTTCAAACTTCTATAGGAATATTGTATGGTCCTACCGATTTACCACCATTCATATGTTTAAGAGCCTCTTTGACTTTATTCTTTTGAATACATCGGTAGAAATTGTGATTTATATACTTTTATGATTTGACTAACTCTCCTAAGCTAATATTACATCTTTATTTTTATTAAAAAACTTATAAAAATAGTTTTTTCACCTATTTCTTATATTATCATTTGTCACTAGAATTTTTTCATCCTCGTCTTTGATGCATCTAACATAATTAAGATCTTTAGTTTTCTTATCTCTAGCCCTAACTATCCTAAAAATATTTCTTTCACGATTTTTTGAGTTTAGTTTTTTATATAAATCCTCCCAAGTTTTAGCTTTTGCTTTGCTGACACCCTTTTCGCTTTCTTCTTTACTTTCTTATAAGCCTCTAAAGTTTCACTAGTTTTTTAAGTATAATGTAATTTGTAACATACCCTCTTTACCTTGATTTTATTTTGGACTACTTCACAATACCACTAAGCTTCTTTTTGTATCGATACACCTCCCTTAGATACTCCTAACACATCTTTCGCCACTTTACTGATATGTATAGTCATATTGTTCTACATGTCACAAGGTGTAATAATTCTAAACATCTTTTTGAAGGATTTTCTGTTTAAATATATCTTCTTTCTCGCTTTTGATGTTCCACCATTTAGTCTGAACAGCTCAATGCACTCTTTTCTTCTTTATCTATTTTTTTATTTGTAAATCCATAACTAAAAGTCGATGTTGGGTGGTTAAGCTTTCTCCTAGATTTACGTTGCAACCTTTACAACATGTTCTATCTTTTTTTCTACAAATAAAATAATCAATTTGTATTTGTGATAAGTCACTCTTATAAGTAATTAAATGTTCATCTAGCTTTTCGAAGATTGTGTTGACTATAAAGAGATCAAATGCCATAATAAAATTTAAAATCTCACTACCTTCCTTATTTATATCCCCAAAACCAAAGTTTTCATAAATACCTTGATATCCTAATGCCTCTTTACCGACATAGTCATTTAAGTCTCCTCCTAAATAAATCATCTCCTTTTGTGGAATCCTTTGAATCACCTTATCTAACTCTTCCCAAAAAATTGTCTTTATACTATGTTCTAGTCCTACTTAGGGTGCGTAAGCACAAACTATATTCAAAACCTCTACTCCTAATACTAATTTCAACATCATGATTCGGTCACCATATCATTGTATGTCTATTATACTATCCTTTAAATCTTTATTCATGAAAATACCTAACTCCGTTTCGAGCCTTTTCCTTACCTGAGTACTATAATTTAAAACCTATATCCTCTATCTCTTTTGCTTTTTCTCCAACCCACTTTATCTCTTGTAAACATAGAATATGAATCTTTCTCTGAATTATAGTATCTAACACCTCCATTAGATTACTGGATAATATTCTAATATTTCAAGAACCAATACGAATCTTATTATCTAGGACTAGCTTCCTTACCCTCTGCATCCGTTCAAATTGAAAATGCGGAGACTCTCTCTGTAAATTATTCACTACATTCGGGCGGCAATGTAGAGGGACTAACTTCTTTACCCACACCCGTCCATGATGTGAGAACCCTCTCTGCAATTGATTAACTACATCCGGGTGAAAATGTAGTAGCCCTTGCTTGCTTATCATAGAATTCGGGCTCTGCAGCGTGTTGATAGGCGAGGACGCGCCAAAGCAATGCTCATAATTTGTATAATCCATGGTATAAAAATTCGACAAAGTTTTACGCTAGTTGTCGGAAGCCTAACACAACCCTCCGCCCGTTGGCAATGCAAGGGTGATCCCTTACATGACATAATAATAAAATCTACTGCAGTATTCCATGTAAAAGTGATTTTATATATACATAGAGAGAGAGAGCATAGTCCATACACAAACCTATTTATGTTCAAATTATTCCATCATTTGATCGATACGATCAACCGTAGAGATTTCAATTTCAATTTAAAAAGTATTTAATGTACATGAGAATTACTACAAAAAAGTATAATGATAATTTTTCACTTGCAAATTCAAATCTCTATTATTGATCAGTAAATTTGAGCATTGATGGGTGTACACTTATACTAATCTCTCTCTCTATCTATCTATATATATATATATATATATATATATATATCTATATATCTATATATATATACAAATATATATTTAAATGTTAGGTTTACTTTCAATCCTACCCACCTCTTCCTGCTTGCCGACTTTGTCAGCTTCACCCGAACCCGCAGTGGGGCTGGGTTTTTTCCCTAACAACCCGCCCCATATAAGGATGGGCACATGCAGGGTAGGTAGAGATTGCTATCCCAAGTGAAATTGGCTGGGTTCGCAATGAGGATAGCATGATCACTCTCAGTACCCGGCGGGTATACAAACTACACCTATTCTTTTAGGCCTTTTGGAAAAAGAAAGTATTTCTGAAATAGGTGCCAACTGGATATATCCATCTCCCGTAAATAATGATTGGATTGGATTCGGTTTTCTGATGTGTTCAACGGATATTTGAATCTTGGTCTAATTTTAGATTGGATTTCTCTCCCTTACATCAAACCCAAAAATTCATCACTTAATTTCTGTTTAAGTCAGATTTGGTATCCAATATCTGAACTAAATCTGATTGGTGTACTTTGCCACTTTCAAAGTAATATCCAAATCTTTGCGAGTTCACTCCTCCTTTTTCTTTTCCCATATTAAACTTTTCAAGAAATTCACCAACCAACATATCATATTTTTGATAGAAAATAAAACTTAAATAATTTTTTACTTAATGTGTAAATTGAATTAAGTTAATACATATTGTTTTTGGGTGTATATTCTTTGATAAAGATTTTCATTGGTTCGACATTTAAGATGGGCGATTGAAGTGATAACATAAAATATTTAATTTATTAAATATAAAGTATAAAAATTAATTATAAATTTAAATTTAAATCTATATTGTTGATCATATTAATTTTGTGGATAGAGAGAGATACTCAATGTCAACATATCAATTTTACTTCACCCAAGTTTGGAACTTGGGCACTATCATTCAGATAGAGAGAGAGAGAGAATAGTTAGAGGGGCCCACGTTTCCTGTCCTTCTACAACTTGGGAAAGGTTTACACTAGCTGACACACAATATCTCTCGGTGGGTCCCGCCGGACACATCCACGTCAGATATAGCGATGCTATTACATAAAGAGAGGTTCACCCACTGATCCGTCATTACCAACTGCCCCCACGCGCCGATCTATCACTACCGTCAAGTTCGCGATGGACGGTTATCTCCGTGTCCAGCTAAGCAGAAAATCCACCGATAGCCACTCCCATGTGCGTCCTTTTCTGACAGATATAAAGTCAGCTGCCCTTTACACGTACGCATTATTCACATCCAAAAATTGAAAAAACATTTTCTTTCTAATCTTAATTTAGTGTCATATATTTCCTTCCATAGGTGCCAATAAATTCTTAGCTTAAAAACATGTGAAAATTTTAGAAAATTTATGCAAATAATATTTCTTTTTTTCCCTGTGGGTCTGATCCGGATCGGAAATTCGGATGCACTATGGGTAGATATTGTAAGTCTTTAAGGACTTTGAAATTGGGAAGCACTACGGGTTACCCTGCTCTAAATATGTTTATCTGAGTTCAATTGCGTCAGATTTGGCAAGCCACTATGGGTCTCAGTTATAATAATATTATACGCATTATGGGCCCCCGCGTAAACCGGGTCTGGGGCTTATATGATAAGGTATTCTATAAGTGGGTTCTGTTGGAAAATAGAAAAGTAATTTTAAATTTTGGAAATAGTTCATGATGCAAAGGATATAAAGGTCCACATTTTTTTTAGAGAACATAGAAACTGGTATAAAACAACCACATCTTAGACCATTATTTTGTAGGATTATGAATATAATAATATTGTTTTTCGTACGTTTGAAAACTTTTAAAATATTTAAATTATATTTATGATTTTTGAAAAATAATGAATGAACATGAGTGAGAATGACCGGATCGGATTTTTCACAAGTTTCATATGCAAAAACATTAGGGCTGCTAAATGAGCTGAAACAGACCTAGCTAAGCCCTTTAGTTGCTCGGGCTCGTTTCACTCATGGTTTTTTGTCACTTGGGAGTTGGTAGAACTCAAATGCTCGCTCTCCTCACATCAACTTAGGAATAAAGTTTATGGCCAACTCCTCTCGTTTCAATATAAGTCCAAAATTTCCTTTAGAATTATGCAACTTGTGTTAGTAGAGGAATGGCCGTAAATGAGATCTCAAGTAGGCCTGGTAAATGAACCGAGCTGCTAGAGTTTGCCTGGCATGTCCATGTTCGATTTGTGACCGTAACTGAGTCGACCGTAAGCAATGGCTGCTCGACGTAGCTCGGCCTGTACAGCTTGCCAGAAAAACAAGTTGCTCTTGAGCTGTTCGTCTCATTGCAAACTGGTGCAAACCTTCGGTGTGCAGCTTGATTCTTCAATCTGAATGTTGGCTTGGGAAAGGGAATGCGAGCTAGTAAGTCATGCTCTTGATCTCAGAAGGGTTAAGATATATAATTTACATAAAAAATGTACGTAAACCTGCATGCAATACTAGGATATAGGTTCAAACAAACACAAGCATGAGTTCAAACAAGTCCAAACACGACCCCGAAACGAGCCAAACAAAGTTTAAACAAACCTAGCCACATCCTTCAAATAAAAAAATCCACTTTTATTATTGCAATAAAAAAAAGGGGCGAGACCCTTTTCTTACACCCTCTCATCTCTTGCGTCTCTCTCAACACCAAAAAGCTAAAAAAAGAAAAGAAAAGAAAATAGATGCAAGTCAAAAAGCCGTCCAGAATGGAAAGAAAGATTGACAAAAGGTTCGTTCGTTTTAAAATGATGCCATTTAATAGCATTACTAAAAGATGGGGCCCGTAGTCCCCAAAAAAGAAAGAGTATTTAATTTGGCACGGCACATGAGAGCTTCCACACAAAACTTTCACCATCTCGGCCGCAGCACAACCACCACGCCTCAAAGTCATTGCGGAGTAACACATAGGCAAATGCGCTAGGTCAAGCCCGAGCCAGTGGGCAGCAAGGACCCACACTAGCTAAGCCTGCTTTTTGGGCCCACTCTTGCCGCGCTTGAAGGGTCATCTCGATTCAGTCATTAAATGGCTCCGGTTCTTCTGTCAACTGCATCAGTCGATCAATCGGGCCCAAAAGAGCTCACTCGACTTAGCCTTAAGGAAATGGCCATCTTGTCCACCCTTGATGTGGGGACATGAAATCATTCATGGCAACTCTCGACTTGCCTTACGGAAATGGGCCGTGTAGTTATAATTTTGTAACTGCATGGTAAACCTCCAGTCAAAATATGACAGCAAGTGGAGAAGTAAAAAGTACCAAGAAAGACGAAAGACTCCTTCATGCTCCTCCTCCATATATTGTTGTATATGCCCTTTCAGACTTGGCGCGCTATTAAGGCCCTAGGATTTTGCTGCCCCAACATTTCAAATTGCAGAAGGCATATATATATATATATATATATATATATATATATATATATATATATATATATATATATATATATATATATATATAGAGAGAGAGAGAGAGAGAGAGAGAGAGAGAGAGCGAAAGTCTTTGTTTTATATAGTTTGTATTCTTGAAAAGGACCCACGAAATTTAACACCCGTCACATAATAGAAAATATCAACGACGAGCCAAACACCCACTGACTCTTCCCCATCAACAACACAACCCTATCCTCCACGTTGTCATCACAAAAACCGTTCGTGCAAGATTGCACTACCTAAATAACTAATAAATTAAGCAAAGATGGACGAAAGAAAATTTCGGAACCAAAAAAGCAAATACTGTAGCTTCGTGACATCAACATGGATGCAATTATTATGATGCGGGGGAGCCCACATCCAACCATACCCCCGACTCCCATGCCTTACGATCAGACCAACAAGATATGCAAAGGTTGGTGGGTATGTGCTTTAACTCAAAACTGCAGAGAGAGAGGGAGACTAAAAAAATATACGAAGAGAAGCAGAATCAAACTGTAAAGCCAGGAAAAGGTCACTGTTTCTATGAAGGTATGAACACACCTTTGTTAGTGGGAACCCCAAGGGGGTTCTCTCAAGATGGGCAGACAAATTACATCATCTACATCACCTCACCACAGAGAGAGAGATACCAAACCAGGGTCTTCACATCCCACATGGCATGAATAAATATTGATGCCGCCGTTTACCCTTCATCTTCTGAAGCAAAGCTTTGTGCATGTTAGTATAATCATCTCACGATTCTTCAGCATTCCCTCTAAGCGACAAAGCCCATAGAATAGTGAGCTTCAAAAACAGAGGTCAGGTTGCAACTGTAACCGATCTGCGACAACGTAGGTCACCTCCAACATGTCATGGTCCTCCGCGTGCCGTTCTACATATTACCAAAGTGGTAGATATACCACACTCAAAAATTGAGGCCCCAAAACAGTTCCATATAGATCATCCAACCTCACCATTTGAACTTGGAAAAACTCACTGGATCTTTTCTTGCTTATGTTTACCAGCTGGGGAGTTTTGCTCGGCAGATTTCAAGGGTGCAGTTGAGACGGCATGAATGTAAGGGAAGGCTGCCATTACCGCCGATGCAGCATTTGGGTGGTTCCCTGAATTGGTTGCTGCTGACGATGAGGTCGAGGAAGGGTGTGGCGGCAGAGACCCGGTGCTGCTCTTCAGAGAAGCACCATTGGCACCACCAGACTTCAACGAGTCAGAAGCAGAGCCAAGACTAGGAGGACCGAGAGAGACTACACCGGTTGCAACAGGATTTGAAGATGCCGGTGATGAAGAATTCTGCTGTTGCTGCTGCTGCTCCGATGCAGTTCTTCTTTGAGGCTGATAACTGAGAGACGCCACAGAGGGGGGGCGTGTTTGGTAGTACCCTGCAGTGGCCGCAGCTGATGTTACAGGAGGCAAAGATTGGGCAGGAAGATATGTATTGGCAAAGAGCATATGTGCTTGATGAAATTGTGGTTTTTGGTGTTGCTGTGACAGCTGCTGTTGGTGTTTCAGATTTGATGGTTGAGACGGTGGCTGCTGCTGCGGCAATGGCTGTTTCGGGGAAGAGACCTGCCCAAATTGAGGATGCCCCAATATCGACGGCAAGTTGCTCCTCCCACCGACGGGTGGGGAATGCTTCCTGCTTGTGCTTGATGGTGTGCTTTTGTTTTGCTGCGAGATGGTCGGCGATGTTGCAGGCACTCCTACTCCCTTACTGCCCGTTGAAGCCCTTGTTGATACTCCCCCTGTGCTCTTGGTAATGGATGTCGGCGGCGACACAACCTGCAATGTTGAAGATGAATTCAATCTCACACTCGCAGGAGAGGCAATGGAGGGATTTCCATTTAGTGACGAATTGGCTGGCATATGTCCAGTCATAGACATCGCGGTCACCTTTGGATTCACTGCACTGCTACCAAAGGATATCTGCGTAGGCGCAGTAGAAGACGACCCAGGCCCATTGGTACCAGCAGAGTTTTTGGTTTGCTTCGGCGGCGAGGGGGTGGAGGCAGGTGCAGCCGTTTTGCTGCTAGGAGCACCTCCTGCAGTGGATCTCCACTGAGGAGATTGTGGAGCAGCTCCTCCTTGAACGAGGGCTTGAGGTAAAGCAGACAGAGAACCTGGGAACTTGCTTCCCAGAAGGCGGTCAGGATAAGAAATGGCAACAGCCGACTGCATCGAGACAGGCGAAACGCCAACATTGTTTGCTGCGGGTCTCGAATGAGAAATAGCCGGCTGGTGGTGTTGTTGCTGTTGCTGCTGCCCTGTACTTGTGGCACAAGGAGGAGGACGCGAAGCGCAAATCCCATTTGCGGGGTTTGAACTAAGACTGATAGTACGGGATGAGTTGTCTAGAACAGCTTCTTGATTGGGAACATGGGTCGAAGAGGAACTGAAGATGGAAATGGAAGAATTCTCATTGTTGTTTTCCGGCTGCCGAGAGAATGTCAGAGAATGTGAAGAAATTGGCGGTGCGGGCTTCCCGCTACCAGCCTTCCTATCTTCTTGGCGAGTGGGAGGACCACCAACAGTGTCAGTGGTGTTCTTGGCATCCTCTCCGATCTTCTGAACCGCAGCCGTCCGCTGGGCATGCTGCTGCTGAGTTGCTGCTGCCACTGCAGCAGACTGTGCGGTGCTAAGATGATAATTTTGCCTGTAAGATTCCGGTAGACTATGAAAAACAGCATGGTGACCAGGAGCCATCGAAAAGTCGACTCCTGGCGCGAAAGACATGGCGAAAGCTTGAGAAGGCATCAGTTCCATGCCTTTCAATCCATAATGAAGATGAGCTTCAGGATTTTGAGGCTGGTTCTCACCGTTCTTTCCACCACCCAAGGCAGACATGATCATTGGGACCGCAACAGGGCTGATACCGTATCCAGGATTAAGGGTCTGGTGCAGGTGATTATTTGGGGTGTATAAACTCTTCTGGTGAGGAGAGACTTTGCTGTCTGCCATGGTGGAACTGTCACCATCCCCATGTGCATGACCGGCTTCACTCTCACCTTGCCGCGGCTGTGAGGATCCACTTGTCCGGTGATTCGGATGCAGCGAATTGCCCGGAGATTGTGATGGAGTTCTTTGCTGCTGCGGCTGTCTGCTGTTGCCTTGCACACGCTGCTGCTGCTGCTGATGGTGCTTCTGAGAGGAAGATGATCCACTCGAATTGGCTGGGTTTTGCTGTCCCAGTTGTTGAAAGGCCTGCGACTGAGCCTGCTGAACTTGAGCCGGATGAAGCACATGAGACGCATAAAAGGATCCATTGAAGAATTGCTGTGGCGGTGGTGGCACCGCTGCTCCGGTTGCAGTTCCTTGCTGCCCTCCCTGTGTACCACCTCTATAAGAAGAAGAAGCGGTCGCTGCCGCCGCAACTCCAACGTGCGCCGGAATCGGGAAGGGGAAGCCACTGCCCTGCACCATAGCTATATATTGTGCATCATTGGTTGGTAAGTTCGCAAAATTGTAGCTCACGGTTGCCATCCCCACCGGCCCAGTGCCTCCCATGGCACCGCCCACTTGAGCTGGAGCGGTACCAGCAGCATTTCCAGCAACCGGAGCCTTTATTCCTCCGGGTCGGCCAGCCTCTGCCACTTGATTCAGCGGGAAGAGAACAGCAGCCCCCTGCTGTAAAACAATTATAACAAAATTAAGATTAACAACCGTACCCGAAAGGCATGCTTTAAAAAGAGAAACCATCAGAGGTGTACCGGTATGCTGGCTGCAGAGGCAGGATGAGTGGGATGTTGGGGTCCTGGTTGTTGCTTTAAAGACGCAGAAGCTTTCTCCTTAGAAGTGTGGCTGCCGAGATTAACAGCGCCACCACTACCCTTCTCCTGCACAGAGCTAGGGGTCCTCGTGGCAGCCGCAAAATTTACAGCAGGAAATGCACCTCCTGGCAAGGTGTTGCTCAGTATCATTCCTTCCGTCGAAGGCATTGCATTCAGATTGTAGGCTTTCGCTCCGAAGAGAGATGCGTTGCTCGCAGCGGCCCAATAAGGATTAATCCGAGCTAATTGCTGGTAATAATTGATCATTTGTGCAATGTAACAGTGTGTAGCACACCGCTTATATCGTGGCTGCGGCAAGAGGACATGTGGCTGCCATTTCCGAAGATGTTTCATAAGTACAAAGACTCACCTTTTCTCCAAATCAGATGCAGGGAAATACATTTAGTGGCAAAGAGGACGGTAGACCAGGGTTAGAAAAAACCTGAAGGGTAGGTGGCGCTCCGGAATTGCCCTCCATAGGAACCATCGCGTGAAGCTGCGGGGCTCCTGGCCAGTTTGCCGGAGCTTGGCCAATATACCTGTGGATTGATGAACAACATCGTAAGGTCCATCTGCCAATAAGGAAAACCCCAAGAATAGATTGAGGAAGGTGGCAAGATCGCTATCTGTAGCATACCGAATAGGAGGAAGACCTCCAGGCCACCCAGCAAGGTGCATGCCCAACGGCAAAGATGAAGGTCCGGCCGTCCCTCCAGCAGCTCCTGAACTTGGTGTCGCTGGTAAAACATTAACAAAGATTAGAATTAGTCAGTTGTTCTTCAGTTGTTCTTCAACAATAAACCAACTGAGAAGCAGGGTTCTGAGTTACCAGATTTCTCCACTTCAAGCGCCTTAAGGTCGGTCCTCGCAGCTCTAGAATGCTTCTGATTTTGCTGTTTACCGCCTTCCATATCAGATTTTTCAGCATCTAGACGCAGATCAAGCATCCGTTCACTGCTCAGTGCAGTTGCGTCGCATCCTTCACTTGCCTCTGCTCTCTTTTCTGCCCCCGGTGCCTTTGCAGCCACCTCTTGTTCCATCTGAGCTGCCTCTTCCTTCCTTTCAGCCGTGTCAATGTCATCCTTCATATTCATGGCGTCTATCTCCATAACCTGCAAACATAAATAGAAAAAAGATGAGCCAAAATATATATTAGAAAGGTGAGACCTCCACCAGAGAAACAAAATAAGTATATAATAATTTTCAGTCTAAATGCCTACCGAATCTCCATTGATTTCATCATCCATCATAGACTTCGACGGTGGAGCCTGATACAATAAGGAAGCAGAATTACTAAAATGGATCACCAGCTAGAATGGCAAAAATAGAGATTCAGTTCCCACCATCAGATCAATCTGGAACCTCTCCTCTTTCAGAACATCGCTCACTTTAGCAACCAAAGAAACCCTGCGAACAAAAAACACTTAAAAAGTCGGTCCACAGCATGCCTAACCAACCATCATCTAACCGGAAGATCACCCACCCCTTTGCCGAACCATCCAGATCAATTTCAAGTTTTGCCGTCGACGTAGGTTCCTCCTTCGGCTCGATCTTCTCGGCGCTAACCGGAATCCTCTTGGTTTCGGGCTCCCCATCAGCAGAAGGGGGCTTCGTTTCGGTGACCAGGTGAGGTTTCACGGCGTCCCGACTGATCTCTGCCTTGAGAGCTCTATCTACTCCATTGACGGCCGCCATGACGCAATCGTTTTCTTGCTTGGGCGGAGAAGAGGCCTCCATCTTCTCCATGTCATTCTTGGTAGAAACGACCGCCGGGGCGCCGATCGGGGCCACACCACTTACAGCACCGCTGCTCTTTTCCTCCTCCGATTTTCCTGGCCGCGGCCGTTTCCTCTTCTGTGTTGCTGTGAGTACAAAGAGACGATCAGATACAGAAGGAAAAGTAATGGCGGCTCCATCTCCAAACAAGATTTACAGAAACATATCATAAAACCCACCAACAGCCGATGAAATAGAGACAGCTGTAGGGCTCGAAATCCTCGGCAGGGTGAGGGGTTGCAGAGGCGATATTACTCTAGGTTTCCCTGCCAATGCCGAGGATTCTTCCTCCTTCGGCTCCACCTTCGGCGACGAGGTATAGCTGGAAGTCTCCGGATTCGCAGATGTAGTAGGGTGTTGCCTTAATCCGAACAGCACCTCGGCGACTTCGATCTCGATTTCCTCCTGAATCGAGACCTTCGACGTCTTTGCTGGCTTTTGTTTCGCTCCGACCGGCTTCTGGAGACAAAAAAAACAGAATCAATTATAGATCTCAGGAGAATAAACCAAAGAACTGTAAAGAAGGGGAAACATTTCTTCTTTCACAAGCGAAACGGACCACTCGCCGTCGGATCGAGGCGTTAGATGAAGAAGGTGAGACGACTGCCGGACTCGGAGTTGCCGGAGAAGTCGAAGACGGGCGTTGGACCGGAATATGGTCTGGACATCTTTCTCCGCTGCCAGAAACCGAGGTTTCGTGCGATCTTTTCACCGACGCTGCTACACAACAGAAAAAGGAAACAAAGTCAACCAAAATCCTGAGGGGAGGAAGGGAAAGATCTCGATCGACCATGGCGGCTCTCACCAGACCGAGCCTTTCTCGGCACCGGAACTCCGATCATCTCATCGGTGACCTTCCACTGCGGCTTGACGATCTTCATCACCGGCGGCTGCACAGTCCTCCGGAGATTTGCCGCAGCAGTTGACTCCTCATCATCATCGTCTTCATCATCCTCCACATCTACGCTTTCCTCCGAGCTCTCCTCACCGCCCTCCTCTCTGTTGCCATGCAATCTCTCCCCTCTCCTCCTTTTGTTCCGATTCAGTCGATCCTTCTTCCGATCTCTCAACCGCACCGCCGCCGACTCCGGCAGCTCTCCTGCCATTCCCTCCTCTGCATCATAAGCGCAGAAACACCAAAGTGAAAGAAATTAGTCCACAAAAGAGAAAAGGAAAGAAACAATACCCTAACCCTAAGCGATAGGAAAACAGACGAAGAACAACGGCCGGAAAAAGAAAGACTACCAGGAGAATCTCTCATCCCACCACCCCCACCGTTGCGTTGCGGCCGCCTCCGCAAAAACCCGTTCGCCATCGGTGGTCCTCTTCGCACCTCTCTGCTTTTATCCATCACAGTCTCCAGCCACCGATTCCCACGATTAACTCCTTTCTCCGTTCGGCCTCCGCTGTTCTACCCCCGCCGGATCTGAGACGAGCATAATTCTGCTGGAACCCCAACCCTGTCACCGGAATCCTCTCCGATTTGGAAAATACTCCCAAGAAACCCTCCGAATCTCGCCGGAAATGGAAATCCCCGCCAGAAGAGCCTCTCTCTCTCTCTCTCTCTCTCTCTCTCTCTCTCTCTCTCGTCTTGCAGATTAGGCTTTTATCTGGCTGCCTTCATCACGTCGCTCTGAGGGTGCGCACTCCCCAAAAGCATGCATCGACGGTCACGATTGCACATACGCCTCAGTCCAAATAAAAGACATCCGTCCGATCACAAAAGAGATCGGACGGTCAGCAGACCTGTCAGCCAGCGTGGCTGATTTCTCCCCGTTGGATGGCCATGATGCGAGGCTCCCTCCTAACGCCCCACGTGTCGGGCAGTGCCTTCGGGCTTCTTTTCCGTCCCAAGCATCGCCGACGAGGCCCGCTCGGGTCTTTCGCACACCCTCCCATACCGACACGTGGCCGTCAGATATCCTCCCTTAATTGATATTTACCGGATGGAGCCGGTCCCGGTGGGACCTACGTGAGTTTTCAGGTGGTCAAATTTTATATTTCCTTCAAATGATTTGTTCCCGAGAGTAAACTCTCTCAATCGTCTGATCGCCGAGTTATTTGACGAACCGCCATCTCCTATTTCCATGTGTACGGTCCAGATGAGCCGTATCTCTCCGAACTTCGCAAGATCAACTTTCAGCCGTACATCTAATTTCAGCCGTATCTCTCTGCGAGACGTGGAGACTTCATCGCGATTCCTACACTAGCTGAAATGACGGGTGGAAAGATGCCGTCTCTCACGAAATCTCTCTCTCTCTCTATCCTACTTGGAGGGTCGAGTATTGGATCTCATCCGACGGTCCAGAATCTTTTCGAGCGAACCATCCTCTTTCCATTGGGCGCTGGGACCCACTCTCTATTTACGGTGCCACTACAAATTCGTTGCTGCACACGTGGCGGACTTGTTCATGTGGGACCCACGTGTCCAACCCTAATGACGTCGCTCGTCGTTTCCCGATTTTGCCCCTGTAACTTGCGCGATATGTCCGCTGCATTCTTTTCGAGTAGCTCGTGGAGATCGTCTTGACGAGACGCTTCATCGAGCGGCTGAAATCGTGACACGTGTAGTTGAGATCGGTGCGATACCACTGGTGGAACTCCCTCCCTCTGATATGGTAGGCCCCACCATTTCAGCCACTGGTGCAATCCTGACACTGTTAACTAAAATTAAAAAGAAATAACAAAATAGGGAAATTGTTCTTATCTCTCTCTCTCTCTAAAACGTGAATATAATACGCCTGATGGGCCCGTAACCAACAAGGTCGGGCCCCACGTGGTCTCCCTCTTGACTCCTCTATTTTCTCTCTCTAAGTGTCCTCTATTTTCTCTCTCTATGTGTTTTTCGTCGTTGGGATTTGCATGATTGAAACCCTAACCGTGAGACGCTTCAGCTGAAAAGGTGGACCCCGCTATGCCGCTTTATAGGTCTGACGTGGACATCCTCTACCCAATAAAAAAAATTGAAGGAGCGAATGTGAAAGAAGTCACCGATTAAATAATCAAATATTAAAAATAGCGTATCTCCAATCCCTAAAATAAAGACCGACAATATTTTATTCAGTTGGTGGTAAAGAAGGCCATTAAGTTGAATTTAATATTCTTGAATTGAATGATATTTGTATTTAAACTTATTTTTTGTTGGGTTGTGAAGCACTGAAAGCTACGTTAAAGCAGGGGGAAGGAATCCACCAAATTTAACACGGAGAAAAATATATATAAATTATAAATATTTATACTAGTTATAAATTTATGCTACATATAATTATTTTCTAATTTAGCTTACGCATGAAGTATGCGTGGGCAGATTATTTGACCTAACGAATAATTAAATCATTTTTTCGAAGATAAAGGCTTCGAGGAGGATGGCCTACACTTCTTTGGTGTTAAGGAAAAGGCTTCTTTGGCTCAACGAGCAATAGCTCACCTGAATTGCCGGTTGGTTCACTAAGAGAAGGTCATGAGTTTGATGCCGGGAACATGTCTTCAATCTTTGGTCAAAAAGAAAAAAGATTATGCTCTTTCAAAATTTAATTAGTTGTAATTAATTAATTAATTTGGTCATGAGTTTGATGCCGGTTGGTTAACCGAGTTGACACTCATGATCGACACTTAGTTGTCTTAACTAAGTCACCATTCTTAAAGATTGTAGTGGTTCAATAGAAACTTAAGACAAGATATATGTAAAAAGTAATCGGGAGACAACACAACTTACAACTCAATTGCGGGACTCTTAAGAATACCTATGAAAAGGTACCTTTGTCACATGCTTTGTGATATTCCCACACAACCATAACAAAAAAATATTCATAAAAGGTCTTTGGGTCACACTAGTCAAGTTAATTGTTACTGGATACGCTATCAATTTTAAATGTAAATACGGGTCCTAACCCGAATTTCACTACCCATAATTTAAATCGTTTGAAGGTATATGATCACCATAACTCACATGTTACTTCTTTGAGTTTATATTTTTGTTGGGGTTAGGTGGTAAGTTGAAGACAGATGCATGCCCTGAGTATTGTCTTAATTCCTCTGCCCTCCCCCCGCCCCCTAGAGGGGGTCAAGGGCCATCTTGACTGTGTTCATCTGGAATTGCTCTTCGTACTCATTTTATATTGTAAATGGTTTCAAATGCAGCCTTTAAAAACTAACAAAACTTGCCCCCCATTCATACATGTTTATATATATTTATTCGCCCTCCGAAGACAAATTCATGTTATATTATATATATTTAAGGAAAGAGAGATAAATACATAGAAAGAGAAACAGAGAGAGTTCGCGGTCAACAGTCCACACTTTAATATTTAAATATTAAATAAATAACAACCAACCCAAATTGTGGTCAACAGTCCACACTTCAAGCTAAACCGAGTTGTTACCTTGTGGAAAAGTGAGCCAAGGTGCAACTCCTTATAAGCACAGTAAATGGTCAATGGGCCTCTATCATATCCGTTCAATTTCCACGTTCAATGGTGAGAACCAAGTTGGTGTTTGATTACGAGGCCTTAACTTATAAAACTGGAACTATAAACCCGATTTACGTACAATAAAATAGAGTCTTATTTGATTACAAGGCCAACCATAACCCGCCCTTAAGAGCGAGTCATTAGAGTTGATATTTTTATAGGCCTAGCTTCGTAATCAAACATCCTTAAAACACCCATAACCTTAATTCGGCTGGCAGCGATCCTCACCTCATGTTAGGATGGCGAGTTCGATTCTCAAGGGATTGCTTTGGGCTGTAAGCGTGTATATTAGGTTTCGGCCTCCCCAAGGAAGGGTATACACACCGGCCAGGGAGAAGGCCCTCTAAAGGGTTGTTGCGAGTTCTATTTCAGGCAATGCATGTGTTTGGGGGTAAGCCTGATCCCAGCGTCCTTCAATCTTACCACAGGTTTCAACCTTGATATAGTTAGTGATTTTACAACATAATATATATATATATTACAACTTGATATAAATTCTAAATCAAACTTGAATCACATTTTTTGTTGGATATTCTTTTATTTACTAATTATATGTTATATCCCAAGAAAAATCACTTCGAATAAAGTTAGTATTTTTACAACATAATATAATTGGTAGAGACATGAAACATAAAGTTTATGCAATGTGGTTAAAAAAAAGGTTTATCATGTATTTTATAGTGACGGCAATCTAACATGCAAATGATAGTAATTACAAAGCTAAAGACGTCTAGATAGATGGGCGTGGCTACCTAAGGGAGGTCCAATAAAAAAGAAGTTATTGAAGAATAAATTTGGGGAACATCAATAAAAGTAAATAAATAAATATTATTTAAGTAATTTTGGTGTCTAAATAGGTTGTCAGGTCGAGATTCACGTACAAACAGTGAGAAATTATTTGGTGTATGCCATAAAAGAGACAGAAATTGAGTTAAAATTATTAAAAAAATAATAAAGTAACATCTTTCTTTTTAGAGTTAAATGCTGTTTCGAAATAAAACAATATTAAAAAACCCCAATCGGTCGTAGAACTAATAAACTGGAGTCCAAAGCCATGTGACAATATATACACAGTATGATAGTAGCCGACTAACTCTTGGTTGCTTTTCAGCTTGTTTGGAGCCTGAAACCGGAATCGAAAACAACAACAAATGCGAGTTCTAGGAGTCGAACTCTCCACCAATCATAATGGTAGAGAGGCTCTATCATTCACCTTGTGATGATGTGTTGAAAAAAATATATAAAATTAAATTAATGGCGGTTTAAAACCATTGGTTCTGATTTTGGTTTTTTGTCGACTTTCAAATAGCCATCTAGTATGGGAAAAGGCTTAGTTGTTGTTGTTGACTTTCAGATATCACACTTCAGTTTCGGTTAGATCAATTTTGGTTAATGTCAGTAATGAGATTCCGATTCGAACCGTCAAACCGATTTGAAACCGTTGATGTCTACCTAAGAGAGCTTTATGTCTGTCGTGGGCCAAACCAGATTAGTTGGGTACATGTCGGCTTCGGATATCCATGATTTCGATCCAAAAAAGTATATTATTAATTTATATAAATAATACAAAAGTAATATCACTAATTTATAATTACTGCCGAATCTCTGTAGGGTGTCGTGTTCGCAGCAGAAAATGGTGTGCCCATATGACAGCTTTATTATATGATGCCATAAATATAATAAGAGGCACCACAACCACAAAGAGCAATATCTCATCGGCTAAGTAGTCGATTCACAACGTGAGGATCATGAGTTCAATACCTGGGTCGTGCATCGCTCAGGGAAAAAAAGCAACTCAAAAAGATTGACAGGAGGGTATAAAATAATATCTAGAAAAGAAAAGGGTTTGGCAAAGTGAGCCATGTGGAGAGGAAGAGGGAGAAACGTGTGGGGGAAGCATGTGAATGAAGAGACGGGTCCCACCACTCGATTAAAATAAACTACACATAAGTACTTTAATAGATATAGAAATGCATATATTATATTGGCCCCTGTATAGTTTTATCCCTATTATTAAGTACCTCAAATAGGGCGATTTAAACAAAGATGGACCAAATGCAAATCATGCACATAGATGTCAATATTTTAAACAACACCAGGTGATATATATATATATATATATATATATATATATAGAGAGAGAGAGAGAGAGAGAGAGAGAGAGAGACTCAGGTAAAATAAGTCCAAAATCAATTTTAAGGTCTTCATATGAAAAGGTGTATATATATAAGAGATCTTTGCCTATGTGCATACTCATCTTTGTTCTAATATAATTAAATATTTTAATCATCCAAGCATTGAAATCAACTGTTAAAATCTTTTAAGTCAAAAGGTAAAAAATACCAAATACAATAAATATACTTAAAAAAATATCAACATAATTTTTTACTTTTGAAATTTAAATTATTAATATTATTGATCGAATGATTGAGATCTTTAAATATTTTAAAAATACAATCATATACGCATATACTAATCTCTTTGATATATATATATAAAGAGAGAACGAGGGGGAGAAGTAAAATTTCAATCCATCAACGGACATGGTATCAAACTATGAGAATGATGACAGCCAATGAACTATAAGACTGAGATTTTACTCAATTAGTTTAAACGGGTGCAAGATGGTTTTGAGTAATAGAAGAATAGTGAACGATGATAGCCAATGAATGACTCGACTCAAGGGGAGGTATTAAGCGATGTGCTTCATTCAGCACACAATACTGTTCCTTTCTCTCTCTCTCTCTCTCTCTCTCTCTCTCTCTCTATATATATATATATATATATATATATATATATATATATATATATATATATATATATATATATACTTTTTGGTAAAATTGTAGGTGCACAAGTTAGATGTTGCTCTACTTTAGAGTACATTTACTTGCATCTTGTAGCAATTTTGAGTGACTTACACATAAAGAAGAAGGCTATCCAGAGAAAGATATGAATGCTGTTCTCAAAGAGTAATGGGAATCGTAGGCGATGGATACACAGCGAGGCTTGCATTGCGACTTTCTTTATGCGTGTGTGTGAGAGAGAGAGTGAGAGCACACGTACGCCGTACCTATATTTAAATCGGCACCACGGCTTGAAACTGTAATGAGCCAATAAACATCGCTTTGGGCACTCAAAATATAGGGCCCACATCCAACGGGGTGTTAGAAACTGTCCACTGCTATGCATCTACCGCCCACATTCATGTCTCTTTCTCACTCTCTCTATCTACTTATATATATATATATATATATATATATATATATATATATATATATATAGAGAGAGAGAGAGAGAGAGAGAGAGAGAGAGAGAGAATAATTGGATCTACTCACATCAACACTGTCTCACTTATTGTTTTTAGGTGGCACTAATGTAATACAAATATTCTTCCTATTTTTTCAAACCCTCTTAAAAAATTTAAAATTACATGCATGAGACTCAAAGCAATGATAAAACAATGTATCAGTGTGGGCAAGATCCAGTTTTCATATATATATATATAGAGAGAGAGAGAGACTAAAGCTTTTAAACAACCTCTCTATCATATTTTAGAAGATTTGTGTCGTTCGTGCAATTGCAAGGACCAATAACATTTGATGCATATAGTATGCATTAAATGCAATGTGAATATGTGGCTTCATCACTACTATATCACTATGATATGATTGAAATTAATAACTAAAATTGTCTATGAGATCTCACTCTTTCTTTATATCTCTCTATATATATTTGAGAGATAATGAAATTGATAAATTCTCATTACTTTTCTTGACAATCTTAATCATGCATCTTTTTCATAAGGTGATTTATATTAAAAAGTAAAAATACTAAATGTACTTTATAGTAAAAAGGTATAAAAGTGTACATTGTATCTTTTGTTTTCTTAAAATATTTTTAATTTTTAATTTAGATCATCCAATTGAAGATATTGATTGATTTAAATTATACAGAGAGTATAGCATGAATGAAGAATCTCTCATTATCTCTTTATATATACATGTATGTGTGTGTGCATGCGTGATTCTTGGGCATGGGTCTCCAACTAAAATATTTTGTATTTAACTGATATAACTTTAGTACGGCACTAAGAAAGTTTAGTGGTAAGACGTAAGTGTGATTTCAACGTAACATAAGGGATATGGAAAAGGAAGTCTCTTCATAAAAGAGGTTGCTGCCCCAGGTAAAACCCGGGTTGATCCCGCTTCTAGAAAGGTGGCACCTTCAACTTATCACGTGAAGAAAAGAGACACGAAAGGCGACACGACCACCATCATCTCATAAGTTTGGGTCCATTTTAGGGGTTGATGCGTGCACCCAGTTCCTGCTAGAATAAAACGGAAAAGTCTACGGCTATTCTTGCACCCAGAGTGTTAGCTCAACAACAGGATGTTCTAACGCCGCTGCTGTTGGTGAAGAGTTTGACTCTCAAAAAATGCATGTGTGTGTGTTAGGCTTCAGCCTCTTCTTGCAACAAAAATAAGAAAAGAAAGAAAAATGTGTAACAGCCCGAACCAAATTGACAAAATCCAAACTCCAAAAGATTGTTTTCTCCAAAAACATATGCTTTGCCTTGTTCATTTTTTTTATTCCCACACACGTAAATATTTTCTGATCTCTTGAGATTTTTTAATTTTTATATATTATTACAAAGCATAAACATGATTAGACTATATAACAACTATTAAAATTTTTCTAGACGGGGTCGGCTACATGAATTCTTTAGTCCTATCATGTGTAATGTTAGTAATTAACTCAACATAAGCTAGATCATTCTTTATTGTTTCTTTACAACACTTTTGTGGTCATCCTCTACATCTTTTAATACTTTCAAAATCTAGTTTTTCATACCTTCTTAGAGGCTCTTTTTTTTATATGAACGTGATTAAACTATAAGTTAAAATATCCTATAAATCGCGTTCCCTTCTAAAATCTAAGCACTAGAGTGTTAGGACAGCTAATGATAGAGTCAACTAAGGTTAATTAATTGAGGAGTTCATGGCATCGATAACAATATATACATTATAAAATTGACATTATATAATCAAACAGCTCTGAATTTAAAAAATATGTGGGGATGCAATATTAAAATAATCCAACCCCAATTAAATTGTTTTGAATAATCAATTATTTCAATGACGACTACTTGTTATCGTCCGGTAACAATAACTGTACAAATAGCTAACACAAGCAGCATTCACGATGATAACAGAAGCATATGCCGCTCTTCTTCTGCACTCACAGCGTTAGCTTAATGACAGGGCGCCTGACACCATTACTATTGGTGGAGAGTTCGACTCCCAGAAGATGCATGCAGGTGTGCACTAGGCTCTTTTTATTAAAAAAAACTGCTTGATGACTTTAGGCCTGACGACATGTCGATATCGAAGTTTTGACCTTCTACTTGTGACTCTCTCTTTCTTTCTTCTTTGTTTGATATCTACAGATCAATAATAAGTATTTTAAAAATATTTGCTAAATCCTATAATTGAAAACCATGAAACCTGTGTCTAAGATTGAAGGACAAGATTTTGCAGCAATACCAAATCAAAAGGTCTTATACTTCCAAAGATGTTTTCTCTTATCGGTAGATGTGGCCGCTTTGAGGTAAATCAGAGAATTGACGGTTTTAAACAGCTGGTTTTAATTCTTTTGGCATCATAACTCAATCCAAGCTAGCTTTGGTTTGAGTTCTAAACATATAAAAACAAAAACATTAAAAGAATTGAATTAAAAAAATAAAACTTGCAGCGTGGAAGTGTCGATTCTGCCCAGAACTTATTAGGTTCCATAGAAGGTGGACCTAGAACCCAAACGGTGGTCCTTGATTCTGGGACCCGTTTGACAAGCTCCGGTTGCAACCGCTCGATTCGGTTCCTGTTGAAACTGCTGAGCCAATTCCAATCCGACCATGATAAGTTGGTTTGAATTTCATCTCAAGAAAGCACTGCGTGCACCGGTAGAAATTAGGCTTCAAGTTATAGCTATGAGTCATGACCATGCGGCAAGGTGGTCTAAGGGCCTGTTTGATTCGCAGTGCGGACTCGTCCTACTGGAACTGTCGGCTATGGCCCAACCACCTCTTCTTCATTAGAGGGTGTCCTGTGGGCTTGTGGTTAGTTAGTATGTGAAACCGGCACCATTTTCATGGTTCCGGCCCGCTGGCACCACGAACCAAACATACTCTAGGTGACTGCCTTGCGGAAATATGTGTAGGATGACCAGTCCCACTAGTGGCAATTGGGTCAATTGGATATGATAGTGGATCAATGTGGATCCACTTCTATTTGGACCGGTTGATAGCCATAAACGCACTCGAACTTTTTGAACAACTTGTGGCTGTGGTTGGTTGGGCACCATGCGGAAAGAACAAATATTGGTTTGTTCGGATTTTATTCAAGAGGCCCAAGATCCACATGACTTGGGTAGGGCCATTAACTCGATATGGGAGGGCGTATTAATTAGTAAAACTTTGCATGACGTGGGTAATTGTTGAACAGCCAATGTAACTCTAACTCAATATTAGCAGGATAAATTTCAACCGCATTTTATGACCAAATTATCATATAAAGCATGATTTGATATATGAAAAAAGAAACACAATAATCTTTTATAAATAATTTACAAATGAAAAAGTTTATTTAATGTACAAGAATTCAAAACATGAGTCATGCATCTCGCTAAGGGTGACAATTTTTGACTTGACACTATCCAACAAACCCGACTCAAACCCGACCCATAAAGGTCAGGTTCGACTCAGGAATTGGGTGACAACAGGTACTATTCATTTATAATATACATTGCATAAATGTTCTTATGTGTATACATGACCCGACAAGGGACGTGTTCAATCCTTATAAATGGACATGAATAAGAATCGGGTTGTGTCCGGATCAACCCGATTTTGACTCAGGATCACCCCTACAGTTAGCTTCGCCTCCCCCTTGTAACTCTTGATATTCTTCCTTGCATTGTTCTCTTAGATTCTACGTACCTCTTTTCTTAAATATAGAAAATATAATTCTATTTTAATGGGCATATCGTTAAATCATCAATACATACTTAATGTGACCGTAAGATATTAAATTCGTTTAGCAAAATTATGAAGTTTGTCAACTTTGTTGAAGTGGGCTTGGTTTTAGAAGTTCTGCTGTGGCAGTTTCGGGTTTCAAAACCCGAAATCAGCGGAGCGGGTTGAGCAGGTTCTAAAGCTTCGTTGTAGATGCAGGTGGGTTTTGATGAGTTCGGATGATTTCGAGCCCGCCCAACCCGCCCCACTGCCATCCCTTTCGAAAACTACTGGCTGCAGAGAATATTTGCCCAGTTTCCAAATATAGCCTTTACTGTAAAGTCAATTCCTCTTATGTCTCTTCACTTCTGTATGACCGAGTGGTGGCCACATACAGCGTGCTTCTTTGTAGCTTTCTCACCGTACGATTACAATCCAACGGCTGAGAAAACTCTAGCAATGTGTAGCACATACTGACCCAGTATAAACGCCTTCTCTCCGTCCCATTTCTCATTTTCCTGAGGAAGCGGGAGGGAGTCCCTCTCTATGCATTTTAATGGCGTCCCTTGCTTCTGCCTACACTCTAGGGCTTCCCTCTCTCTCATCCTCAAGATGGCGCACTACGATTTCCCCAAAATCGCAATACAAACCCCTCAATCCTATTCCGAGATCGCAATTGCGTCTCAGATCTTTGCCCGGGAGCTTACAGATCCGTCCTTTCCCTAATTTGACGACGTTTCAGTGGCCGTCTCCGTCTCTCGGACCAATCAGGAAGCCCTCTTTCGTAGCATCCGCGTCATCATCGCCGCTTCATCAAGACCGGCCTCGGCAACCGCGTCGCTTACCAATTCGTCTCCCTCTTTGGTAGCTCTTCCTTAGGGTTAGGTTACAGCTTGGTGTTCAGCGAAGCCTTGTTGGCACCTGCCATTCCTTCCGTTTCCGCCAGAGCAGGTGGCATTTTTCTTCCTTTGGTTAAGTCTCTCTGTGTCGCTTGCGGTAGCAACGCCGGCGACGGAACCGAGAACAGGCTGGGGTCGTGGTTGATGCTGACTTGCTTTCAGACTTCGGTGATTTCATCGGCGATGTTTTTGACAGCAATGGCGGCAAATCCTCTGTGTGCCACTCTTACTCAAAACTCAATTAACCAGACCATTGGGTGGTTGGACTGGGCCAAAGCTGGGATTGTTCCCGGTTTGGTGTCGTTGGTGTTGGTGCCGTTGATCCTGTATGTCATCTACCCGCCAACCTTGAAAAGCAGTCCAGATGCACCCAAGCTTGCTAGGGAGAAGTTGCAGAAGATGGGGCTGAATTGGAACTGACCTTCTCTAGAAAACCGCAAAGAAATACCACAGTGAATGCAACCTTGCAAAAACACCTTAGCATCCTAATAGACGGGCATCCAGTTCAAATTTCGATAGGATTTGTGTTCTTCCTTGAAATTGGTGATTTCTAAAATGGAATTAGCATTTCTGCAGTGCATTAGAAGAGTTATCCTATTAGCGTAGTAAAAAGTAGTTTTTGACTTCCGAGTCTGTCCGGTCCGATAATTTGAAATGGTCCTTACGGAAAGTGATTTAAGAAAACGTTTCCTACGTGATGTATGCGTGCTTGTGTAGATGTGGCCTGTACTTGGCGTTGCTTGGTGTATATGATTCAGCTTTGTGTATATCTGGAAGCGGCTTGAACTCGATGTCTCCATGCATGTTTATAGCTTAGAAGCGACTTGTACACCATATGCCTCTTTTGGAACGTCACTGCACCTACCGGTCTTGCAACACATCAAATGGCCCACTAGACAAGGCCGGTCCCGTTTTTGCTGGAATCAGGGAACTTGAACTAAACCGGAACCGAGAATTGTGTCCCAGAACCAGAAAAAATCGTTTACAAATTTGAAATTTTTAAAAATTACAAAAGTGAAACCGGATGTTTGGAACGGTTTTGGTTTGACCTTAGTTCCATGGAAGGTGGAACCGACACCGTCGCACCGATCTGGGTGGCCCCTGGTTCTAGTTTCGGTTTTAACGTGTTTCGGTTTCAGCTGGTTCATGACCTGGTTTTGGTTGAATCGTCTTCACCTGGAACCCGAGTACTCTGTATGCCTTCTGTGTAAGAAAATGTTTGGTTCAGAGTCTTCAGACACAATCACAGCAATCTGTGGTCCTGTCGATGTCAACAAAGTTTGAGACAGATTCATCAAGAGACATGGTTTATCGTGGGCCATTTGGCTTGAAAGAAACAGACATACACAACACATTTATATTCGGACAAACACAAAGAGATTGTCACAGGCCGTCGTACCCGTGTCAGAGAGTGCTGTCTCTAAGACCCATCAACGTTATCTGATCGTTACTTTATTAGCGAATTAATTTATTAAAGCAATGTCTTTTCTTTAAATTTTATAAAATATTATCAATCACATATAGTAATATATATAAATTATACTTATATAGAGCCTTGCTACCCATGACTTTCAAAAATAGCCATCTCCCGACCTGCATTGAGAAAGAAAGATTTTGTATTCTCTTGGCATTTTCTAAAACTTCTGATTTTTGCTTGAAGTTTGGTTCTTTCTGGTAGTTTCCCATTATCAATATATGGCAGCCACAGTATAACTCATTTTGAAATGCAAGTACTGTTCAGCCTGAAATGCCAAGTTTGTAAAGCATGTCATCTTGTACAATATGATTTTGTCAGTGGTTCGTGTGATTACAAGTTATAGATTGCAAGCAGAGGGCATAAAGACAGGAGGAACATAAAATTTATAAACGACGGCAAGTTTATTCCGAAAATCCTTGTCAAACTATTTGTTTAAGGTTTTGGCAAAAGAATTCTGATTCTAATTCTATTTGAGAGGCAACGTCCTATTATAAGTTTTGCTGCTCCATGCTGTATAACATATTGCTTGGCCTGTGACAGAACAGAATTGTGGAGTGATGTGTGGGTGAGAAGACGCCTTTTCTCTGTTACTCTTTACGTTTAGTTGTTAACAAATCAATGTTTACAGGTAGGTCTGTGGGTATTTGGTGGAGTCTTGAACGTGGATGCTGTTACAGCTGCCATTCTTGGGCTCTCAGTTCTCCTAACCACGGGGGTGGTGACATGGAAGGAGTGCTTGTCTGAGGCTGTAGCCTGGGACACACTGACGTGGTTTGCTGCACTTATTGCAATGGCTGGATATCTCAACAAATATGGTCTCATATCATGGTTCAGCCAAACGGTTGTCAAGGTACACCTTTTCCTCTGGAAGATCGCGAACTTGATGCACATGGTGTTATGACTTCGATTACTTGTTTCTTTTCACTATATCGGGAAGATATTCATCATACCTAATCGCATGTAGTAAGTAGTATGTTGAAATTGGCATAAGAGCTGGAATAAACATGACTTGCCATTTTTTACCCTTTTTGACTTAGTATATTGACCACGTTCACCAGCATTTGTGTTTCACTGCTGATGTTCGGATCTTCATAGGAGATGACAAAAATACTAGTATTTTAAAAATATTACTGAATATAGAAAAGCATAAGCCCTGGAGGGGCATATCACACTTGCCAGGTGATTGGCTTTCTGTTGGTAGGTCAGAAGCTCAATACCTGGTTGTGCATCTCGGGTTTCTTGCCAAATTCTGTCTTGTCTATCTGAAAGGAAGGAGAATTTCTTGAAAATTGTGATTATGCATGTATACTCGAAATCTGTTTCAGTATTTCTGAACTTCATCAGCTTCCGAGGAATTGATGCAGACAAATTCACAGGGAAGCAATTTTGGTGACCTAATGTTTGTAGTCTTGTTCTGATGAAGCATAATTTGTTGATATATTGCAACATTAAGCTGCTAGCTGATGCGTGGGACAAACTTTTTATCTGAAGTTAGCAGTCTCCTGTGTTATTCGAGCCACATGTTTTGTTCAATCTTTTAGTTCTCCGGAAGGCAGTATACCTTTTGGTTGTAGAAGTATTTCTATTATTTAGTTTACGTTATACATCTCAGAATTGCTCTATTCTGGTGGTTCACATGCATATTCCTACCTTTCACTAACTCGCATATACTTTTAATATGTTGCAGTTTGTTGGTGGACTTGGTCTCTCTTGGCAACTTTCCTTTGGAGTCTTGGTTCTCCTCTACTTCTATTCGCACTATTTCTTTGCCAGTGGTGCGGCACATATAGGTGCCATGTTGACGGCATTCCTGTCGGTGGCCACAGCACTAGGGACACCGCCACTTCTGGGTGCCCTGGTACTTTCTTTCCTCTCCAACATTATGGGTGGCCTCACTCACTATGGTATCGGCTCAGCCCCGGTCTTCTACGGTGCAAACTACGTACCATTGGCAACATGGTGGGGGTATGGTTTCATCATCTCAGTCGTCAACTTAGCTATATGGCTCGGAGTTGGTGGTTTATGGTGGAAAACGATCGGACTATGGTAAATAACCTTGTGAGAATTCAGCTTTAGACTTTTTAGGCCTATTATTTGAGCTGTTAGAAAATAATCTGCCGATTATTTCCCCTTCGGTCCTTGCATGTCCTTGGGCCATACATTCATTCCGATCGTGCTGCATTTCCCTGATTTAGGTGCAGGGGGGATGGAATGAATTCATGTTGTGTTGGCCGCATGTGCCTCAATTTTTGAAGCAGTAGGATACTCTGTACCCACTTTTCGATATGTAGGCGTGATCTGTTGAAGCCTATTCTGCTCAACTTTTGATAAATTGGATAGATATAAAAATGTGGCCATTTTGATGTTATTACTTGTTTTTCATCTTTCTCAGTCACTTGACATAGATCTCTAGAATTTTTCCCCAGGTGTTTGGCTTTATATATATATGTATATAAAAGAAATTGTGTTTAACAGAGTTAGCTTTGGGTCCATACTACGAGCACTCGTGCGGTATCTTTTGAAGCTGAATTTATTAGTTTGTCTTACGATAAATGTCAGTTTTGTCAAAATTTCAATCTTTTTCTAATTAATAAAAGACAACTAACTTGTGGATTTGGTAAGATTACCAGTGGACTTGTTTCACATCCGTTTGGCTAACAAGAAATGAATTGCTCCTTTTGGCCCAAAATGGACGAGAGAGAGAGAGATTGTAAATGTGTTTGAGCTGCTGCCCTACAATTTTGTATAAAATATTGAAGTCTTGCTTCTTTAAGCTAAGATGCAAGTTATAGTACAGTCTTCATTTCAGAAGTAAAAGACACAGCATGCAAGGAGCAAAGACTAAGACTAGTATTAGAATTGCTAGGGTGTCAACGCGTTAACGCACATCATCAGCCTGGCTAGATAATGTTCGTGGTCAAAAGATCAACGAGACCTATCTTTGTCTGACTCATTGGATTAGCATGTTCTCCTACACATTCCTGTGGGTCTTATACATATCGAAGACAAGGGGGTCTTCAATATGTATGGTTCGAGCTCAGCTCGTCTCATCAGGTTTGGAACGAAAAGATCTTTATGACGTCTAGACTCTAAACAATGAATAGCTCATCTGTGTTTGCAGCCCTAGCTACGACCCTGAAGTTTTCCTAGACTGTATGCTTGTTATTCGACGTGGAGCAATTTCATTCCGGTTGTGCCTCTTACAGGAATGTAAGTCACATGAGTTTCGGTTTAATATCCTGCAGATATAAACCTGAAATAATGTCAAACCTTATGCAAACAAAATAATCAGATATATTAGTCCATGGATGATGGATCTAATCTGAAATTGGCTCCCATTTTAAAACTAGAAATCCAAGTCCGAATATCATATAATTCAAACCTGATCACAGAATACGCACTAATTAGATTGGGTCCTCATTTGGTTGTCTCGTCCAACTTACTTCGAATATGAATATAAACTTCGTGAGGCAGGGAGTTGTGAATATCGAATCCCTGAATTGACTAAAAATATGCTCAATTTATAGTGGAATGAAGCAAAAAGATGAACATGGAGAACAAGAACACAAGATGCCATGGTTTGCATGAGGCTCCATGCATATGGTGCTCGGGTTTTAATCTGGTATGATACCGAATCTAATGATATATTTTTCATTTTACCTACATCCAGTCTTCCCCTCTCTCTCTCTCTCTCTCACACACACATGCATACACGATTTGCTGGCATAACTAAATTGATTGCATGCACAGGAAAAGATATGTTTGTGATAATTTCTTCAAGATATATCAAGGTACTTATGGTGACGAATTTTTAATTTCTTCATCTGAGCCACTGGAACGATATGGAGACGAACCTTTAATTTCTTTACCTGAGCAATTGGAACGATTTATCATATAAATAACTGAATTGATGCATGCATGAAGAGAGAAACTTCTCGTAATTGGAAAAGGTTTTCCTGAAATGAATTCACTCAAAAATGTCAACAAATCTTTAGTAGCTTCGTTTGAACTATTGCATAGCGTCTCACTCCACAGTCCACATTTAGCGGTAGCTTGCTGGAGCATCTTATCATCACCTCTCTCTTAATTATATATAGGGGTTAATACTTCTTACATGTTTATTCATTGTGTTTTTAGTAGCATGAGTATAATTAAAAAACTCAAAGTTTTAAAGAAGATAGACAATATTGTTATACTTCTACTCAAAAAGCAATGGACTTACATAAATGAGCATCATTAATGGTGAGTAAGATCCAATCACTCTCTCTCATTCTCTCTCTCTCTCTCTGTCTATATATATATATATATATATATATATATATATATATCATCAAACTTGATGGTGGAAACCACATAAAAAAGTATGGTGAGTGCACTAAGTGCAGGCCCTTTTCATATAATGGCGATAACCGATAAGGTTCATAATGATATGGGTACTTGAAATTGGTTTAAAATAGATGCATGAAGTGTAAGAACGTCTATTAAACCTTATCTCTTATAAGTTATCGCTATTAAACGAAAGGACTGCACCGTGCACTCACCATACTTGCTATATGTGATTTCCACCTGGTCCACTACGGCCACTGAGCCCTTCCCTATAAGAATGGAACTCGAGGCTGGTGTTAAATTGAAACCAAAAGAGTAGAAGGGCAGAGATACTGAACAAAAGAAATAGGGGGCTACCAACTGGACTTAACCTTTTCAACAATTTGAGGTAATTCTTTTGCTCTTACAAGTATATGATTATTATCTTGTACAAAATTATTATTTTCCAATACATGATAAGTGCAAGGAAATTCTACTGCATAGATGATGCTCCTACGGCTGCAAAGCGAGACGTGCTATGAGCTATTTGGCTTATCTTGTTAAATGACAATCTTGCGCTCGATGCGAGCTCAAACAGGTCAAGCTTCAATGAGCTTGGCTGATGTGGTTGAGTACTTGCAATATTTACATGTTTGTATGTTAGGAAAACATGCTAAATCAACTAATTGGATGGTATCACTTGATGAACTCAATCGGTCAAGAACTTCACCTTTAGAATAAATATTGGATTAAAATCACTAATCTTAAATTAACCAAGCATGTCAATTTGGCCACACCCACCTTATGAATTGTCTTGGTGTGAGCTTGGCTCATTTCTTATGTAACAGCCTTGGTTCGTCTTGTTAGGATCACTTGTGAATCCTAATTATCTCGACCTTGTACGAGCCAATTGCCGGCACAAACCCTTTGGCCCAAAACTCATGGTGTCTAGGTTTTATGGTCGAGGACACGTCTAAGTCTTACTTCCTAGATATGATTTTCTCAGGTAACAAAGGAGTTAAAAAAAGGAACATAGTTGTTTAAGATCACTTTCCGCTGTTTACACTCGGTTTCCAAATCTAGTTTCAAAGCATGCATGAATCTTCTCTTCTTCTTCTTCTTCTTCTTCTTTAAAAAAAAAAACAAACTGAAACCAAGCTTTCTTATACACTAAGTGATCTGAGCCACTTGGAGTATGCTTCATCTTATATTGTATTAGTATTTAACAAACAAAAATGATCATATTTTATTATTTTCTTTCAACACTTTTGTGATCTTCTATCATAATCGGTTCGTTCAATCGATTCTCTGTCCTTTCCTTCTTTATACTCATACTTAATGGGAGTGCATGATAAAGGGTGTAACTTTTATGGTCTCACACGACCAGCAAACACCAACGTTTCGCTGGGTGTGGTTTCCATCCATCAAAAGTAGGATGCTGGGTGCACAACAGCCAATAGTTCACTTGACTAGGAATCAACTCATAAGACGAAGGTCATGAGCTTGAGACCCAGGGAGACATGCATTTGGCTTCGGCCTTCGTAGACATGACCAGTTTCAAACCAACTCAAAATGGTTCCAACCAGAACTGGGCTAAGAACTGAAATCGGTGAATCCAGACCCAATACTAGATTCAGAACCAGATACCACCTAGCTTTGTTTTCAAATTTCAGTTTTTTAAATAAATTTTTTTAATTTTAAATGATTTAAGATTCAAACTGGAATTGTAACTAGAACTGGCCCTAGGCCAGTTCAGTTCCAGTTCTAGGTTTGGTTTTGCACACGTTCATTATAAAGTTGCAATGATATTTTGTAACACAATGGAACTAATCCAAAACATTTCGGTAATTGAAATGCTTGGTTATTTGGCTCTTCCATTTATGGTTTTTGTAACGAGTTTCTTATGAATTTCCAATAATAATACTCCTGATAAGGGAATGATGCCTTTACAAGAGCATCTAATCTATCACATTATTCTTATATATTATCATGATCATCATATCCACCTAAAGTCTTTTTATTTTATTACAACGGGGAGGCATAAGCTAGGAATGCACGCCCGAAATGTCGAACTTACGACCCTTTAGCTTGTGAGTCGAGCCCCCTGCAGGCGAGTTAACTAAGTGCTTTAAATGCAGTCATGTCATGAATAAATTATTATTATCGCAATAGATATAATATGTTTTGGAAATGTTTTTCTTTCTCAAAAGAACAAACACAATTTCTTACTCTCCTCTTTTTAAGAGAATAATATAGGGGACAAGGCATTGGATTCGGATTAAAGTTCATCCATGCACGAGCCAATCCTCAGTATAAACAATATGCTGCCTATGCAATCTTAACCTTGAGTTTTTCATTGAGTGATTCCTACCAAATACCTTTTATATTGGTGGATTCTTCTTCTTCTTTTAAGTAAGAGTTATGCAAACCCCTATCCGATACCTATACCCTAAGGTATTGATCTCGGGACCTTCAACTTCAATGTTTTTTTGGCAACCCTTCGACCAGGAGGGTTGTAACTCCTTGTGTTTCATTTATGAATTTTTTTATTCACAATATAATAAGAATAAGTAATCACAGTTCAAAGTGACTCAAAAGAATGGTGGATATAAAAAGCTATGGAACCAATATGGGTTAAATTCCTTTATCATGATGTGGGTTGCATCACCACATTGCCTCACCATGCACAAACTGCTGTAAGGGTCGTTCATGAGTAAGGCCACTAAGACAACCACTTTAGGCCCTCGAATTTTAAACTTATTATATTATCAATTTTGTAGGCCTCAAAAATTTTAGACTTTTATTATTTGAGGACTCAATTTTATAAGTATAGCAACCGATTTTCGCTTTAGGTCTCAACTTGTGTTGCGACACAGTCTGCAATAGTATCTAGCAATGTCTTAAAACAAAAAAAACAAAACCATCTAACGCGTGAAGAAACATGCACAGAACAATATTTTTTTATTTTATTTTTCTTTTGTTGGTTCGTACAAGTTAGAGTTTGGCAAACAGTGGATTTCAACCAGAATTATTTTTCAATTTTTAATTGCAGCTTTTGGAGCTTTTACTGCAAGTGGGATTTGTTAGTTTCTTGTCAAGTGATTTTCTTATTATTTTACATTATTTCCTTGGCAATCCTTAGACCTCATAGCTCACAACTTCTTTTTTATAAGAATATCCGAATTACTTAAAATTTCTTTTCAATAGAAACCAAGATGAGTGTTTAATTTGCATCGACATTAATTATATTTTTTTCAAAAGTAATCACAATTATTCGACTGTCTATTTAAAAGACAAAATGAATGTTTAATTTGCTTTGATTGTGATCGGGCGTGATCTACATGTGCGCATGCTAGATTGTGGACCAGCAGCAGTCACCAGGGGTCAATCTACATTGGCGTGAGCCGGCGTGCAATGTACCAAATATTGAAAAAGTATAGCTCATGGTTTGAATTTAGGGTGTTACTATTGATGCATCTTTTCCCTCCCCACTAAACATGCACTCTTTTTTGTGATTTGTTTTAAAATTGTTCTTTTCATGTTTCTTCCTCTTCCATTATCTCTATATATATGCATACCATTTTCTCGAAATAAAGATGTGTGTTAAAAAGTGACATGCAAAAACACGTCTATGATTCAGTGTTTGTCCTTCAAATAAAATGTATCTTCTATCGTTGATTTCTTTCTTCCCCTAAAACATTTATCATGATCAACCCTTTAGAGCTCTTTTATATATTAATTTTTCTTCAGATTTATCTTTACATTGAGATCGAGATAAAGATAGAGAATAATAGAGAAAAATTAATAAAGATATAAAAAACATCCATAAAGTTTCAAAAAAAAGTTGAAGAGAGCGAGATTTAGAAAGAAATCAAATGATTAAAAGAGAAAATGATATTAAAAGAGATTGCCGGAGAGATAGAGATCGAGAAAGGTTGTTAGGAGGAAAGGAGGAGCCAATAAATTATCAAGAAGAGAAGAAAATAGTGAGCAAGGAAGAGAGGAGAGAGAATCTAAAGTAGGAGTGGATTTTAAAAAAAAGTGTTTGTTTAGTAAACTGTGTGTTTGAATAGCAATTATATTGAATTTATTAGCCATAATACAAGGCCCACAAAATAAACCAAAACAAAAAAAAATCACCACAAAATAAAAATAAAAATACAAATACAATAGCCCATTGATTCAACCAACAGTATGATCGTGAGTCATGACGCATGGTCCACAGAACAGCCGTGGGCCATTCGCCGCAATCCGACAATATTTTCTTCATCGGCCAGTGATAGTTAACAAATTTGTAGTTCAATGATGAAGAAAGTAGCCAAAGTTTGACTTATTCTTGGACGTGGATACAGTAGGCCATGGATTCAACCAACAGCGTGTTCGTGAGCTATGATGCATGATTTATGGAATAACCGTGGGCTTCTCGCCACAACGAGAATAATTTCTTCATCGGCTGATGAAGAAAGTGGCGAAGCTTGACTTGGTCTTGGACATTGATTGTCATGAATCGAAACCTGACCCGATTTAAGGAGATTCGATAATTGAATGCCTGATCGGATTACTTGTTAATTTGGGTTGATGACGACGATCACCAGACAAACTGCATTTGGGTCTTGCTTTATTCGAGTAAAATAAGACAATTATTCAGTTTTCCCCTATCTTTTTTTAATATTTCGATACATGTTCGAGTTTAATTTGTCTTCTATGATGAGCAGCGATCTCGCAGTAAACCTCCGGTGGGGACACGTCCCATGTTCCTAGATTTGGCCAGTTCTGGTTCCACCAAAACCTGGAACAGAAACCAAATCCACTCGTTTTAGTTTCGGTTTCGGTTTTATCGATCTGGTTTGGTTCTACAACAATTTGGGTTTGCCTTCCAGGTTTGATTTAGTCCTATTCATTTGAAAGAAACATGCATTAAAGTGGAATTTTGAACCTAGAACCAAAATAGGGTTGGGAGAACCATAACTCACAAGAGTGAAGAGATACTTCCAATGGGAGAGCAGAAGACTTGTTCACAACTAGTGTGAAGAAGTACTTGCAATCACTAGAGGAGAAGACTTAGGCAAACCTAACACATGAATAGCAGAAGAGAAAGTTCAGCTAAGGCACCTGACTATAGTAATGGCTGTGTATGACCTGCACTATTCAAGCTAACGCCTCGTAATTTCTATACATTTACGCGTCATCTTGGATTTGATTTCGCGGCAAACGATCGCACTGTTCCCTTTCTTCTACTCGTTACTATTATTTTCTTTTTTGGGTTACAAGCCGTCCCTTTATTCTGAAGAAACGGAGGGAACTTCTAGGACGGCAGACCGTAGATCTCCTAAAATGGATGGTCAGGAATTCCCAACACTTGAATTCGTCTTCCCGCGCAAAGTAGATATAAACTTCCGTTTCTCCGATCCGGATTCAGGTAATCTCGTTGCTGGTTTTTCTTCACGAAGGGCCGAAGTTAGAGCCGGACGGCCAATCCGCTGGATTTTCACGTTTACAAGGGGAAATTAAGGTGAAAGGAGCAACCGGAGATTTTTCTATCGCAAGAAAGCGAGGTCGATTTGGTGAAAAAGTTGTGCAATGTTGGGATTTCATGGTGGATCTGATGATTAGGGAATGGATTGTGCTGGATCGTGTTAGGAGAGTGCTCTAGGGTTTTTTCTTGGCGTGAAATGCAAAAATTGTTCAAGAAGCCAGTTACGACCCAGGTGAATCGCCCAATTTGGGGATAATTCGGCATTTCCAGATGAGAATTTACGTCCTTCATGATTAATTCGCATCAGAGTACGTGGATTAAGAAACTCATGAACGATGTCTTTCTTTTTCGTTCATCCCGATCAAAATAGTCACGGCTGCGGAAAATCAAGGGAAGAATCGCGGATTAGTCTTGAGATCTCCTTAAATAAATCCAGAGGCTCCGGCTGGGTTCAGCGAAACTTACTTAAAAGGACTAAGAGTGGAATTCCCGAAGCATAGGGCTTTGGATTTCGTTATAATGTGAAAAATAAGCAAAGAAGAAGAGGAAACGGAATGAGAGAACGTTCTCCTGATGAATTGGGCGATAACGGCTCCTACCAGATCCTTCCGTCCTCCAAAATAATCATTCATTGCTTTTTCAGGAGATTGGCATGCTTAGATCGAGGAACTCCACTGTCTTTCTCACTACAAAGAGCACGGAGGCACTATTTATGAAAACAAGCTTCATTTTCTCTGTATTTTTTTTGGCGTTGATCGTGGATTCCTTCTCTCATTGCATTCAAAGCATCATCTGGCTCTATCTTCATCCTGTGGGGGTTCTCCCTATCCATTCAGTCGCTTTCAAGCAACGATGGTCAGAAAGAACGAGTAATCTATGGCATCGGCCAGACAGTCTCTCTCACGCTCTCAATAGGTCGCAATCAAATAATTTCTTCCATGGAGGGTTTCCATATATTATGGCCGTTCCAAAGCAAGTTTGCCGTCATTGTCTCACACGCCACACTGGGCAAAAGCTGAGAAAGAAAGCAAATATGGTAAAAATTATAGAAATCATCTTCCTATTTTTATTCGCTACTGATTTTTCTGCAGATTTTGGTGCGATAAACACGAATGGTCTTTAGTAGATTAACCGCTACGATTTTTCAAATAAGAGGAACCTGGGCCCACTCAAAGCTCGGAAATCCGGTGCTTTCTTTGGCATCAGTGGTTGGTGGTCCCTACTGAATAGTCCCGAACAGGCGGTTTCCTTTCTCTTTCTGGGGAACTTGCGCAGTGGAGGTCCGCACTGAGGAAATAGGGTCTGTGGGCGGTTGTTGCCATGTTGGCCTTCCTGGCCCTTATGATTAAAACCATTCGAACTTCTTGGTTTCTGATGGGGACTACCAGCTTTAACGTTCCTTTCTTCTCTTAATAGTAGCCTGAAAGGGTGATTGTGTTAGCGTCAACTCCTGCTTGTTTGAGTCTTGCAATTATGGCTCATAAGAAGGAAAGGTGTGTGGCTATGAGAAAAAGTGACTTTTCTTTCGGATGATGATATGTCTTCTGCATCACTTCCTTACCAAATTGGAGATTTATGTTGTATCTTTTGTTGTTATGTGAGCGGAGTAGTTTTTAGAAATTAGACCGAGTGGTTCCAATGCAATTGAACAGCAACAACGTTGACTTGTACTGCATTTTCTGTTGAATCACGTAACGTCATTAGACTGTTTGATTCTGAAGTTTTTTTCTCGAGCATGACTCTGCATTGAACTAAAGTCTAAAACAATAACATCTTGTTGCCAGGGCTGATGGTTTGTCTCTAAAGATGTCCCTTTTGATAAATTTCATCTCTCCAGATTGAAGTCTGCTGTGGTTGTCCTATTTCCATGCTAATGTTAACAATCTTTGCAGTTGAGCTGGTTCAACTTGAATGCTTAATTCTGTGGAGGCTCTTCAGGTATATCACTTTGCATGACTCCCGTGATGAGCACAAAGCAGGAAAAGAATATAGCAGCTATGTCTGATGATGCCAGCCAGTTGCCCCTTAAGAAGGAAAAGAAAGGATCCTTATATGTTTTTTTTGAGGATGCTAGGTAATTGTTCAGTTTCTTCAGCATAGTTTGCTTCAAGTTTGAGGGAACTTATGTTCCCAGCTATTGGTGTTCTAAAACTTTGACCGGAAACTGGCAATTTCTGTGAGTTGTGGGCCCTTTATTAGTGATCTCTTTCATTTTTAAGTCTTAAAGGATAACCTTATTTCCTTTTCCATGATCATAAATTCCCTTTGAACCTTTTAGTCAAGGTTTCTTTCTTTTTAGTAGATGGGCAAAGACTTCGAGTAGTTGATATGGTGTTAGTTTACAGTCGTGATGGATTTGTATTTCCATTTATTGTTCTGAGTTTGCTTCTTCTCTTATTTGCTTATATTTCTTGCCAGATTCATGTTTAAGAAGGATGAATTAGGAAGGGAGATAGCACAAATTGCTTTTCCTGCAGCGCTGGCTTTAGCTGCCGATCCAATTGCTTCTTTAGTGGATACAGCATTTATAGGGCAAATAGGTATGTTTTTCTTCCCATGGTATTATCTCTGCTTTCTTGATAACAAATGCAGTCCATATCTTGTACTGTAATGGCAGCGTTGGTATGATGGAAAAGCCTGTCCAAAATAATATTTCTTTTTTCCCCAAAGTGTACCTGAATTCCAAATGCATATCCCCTGAATTCAAAACCAATCTGTACGGTTTTGTGATCCCTTCTTAGCTTCTTGTCCATCATATTCACGCATCTTTTCCTTCAGATCATTTTGTTACCTTTCTGACTTCTTGAAGAGACTTCTTGTCATCTATTGTCTTTAATAAACTCAAAATCAAGGTTATTTTTGTGTCAACTTTTCCATTCTTTTCTGTTTGATATCATGTACTTTATAATGGAAGTCGAAATTATCTGTCCTATGTTTCTAAATATGTAGAATAATTTTAATTTTATCTCCATCTTTTTTCATACAGTGAGGGAAAACTGGAACCCGTAACTTTGTGTTTGGTTTCTTGTAAGGAATGTGTTGCACTTGGAAAAAAAGGATGCCTTTTACAATTTTTTAGTACACAGAACAGAAACCTTTCAGGCATTGAAGTACACTAGGCCCACAGGCGTAGTCCAAAAATCTGTTTACTAAGGAAACAAAATCACCTCTTTGCTGCTGGAAGCCTTAAGTTTACACTGAATGGATTGACCCCACCAACGTCTCTTCATTTCCCAAAAAAAATATGCCTATAAAGAAAAAGTATATCTTATGGTACTTAGACTGACAAAGAATTGGTTATATAACACTACCCATGTGCTATTATTATGTAGTGTAGCTACCAAACTTTATAACTTTTATACCAAATGTAAATTTGAACCTGCTGTACTTCTGATACTCGTCATATGAAGCCTGGCGTGGTTACCATGGGCTTCTCACAAGAATGGAATGGACAACCAAATTGTAGTTTAATAGTAGTAAAAAGTCGCCAGTTATGGGAAAGCCACATGATCTTTTTGGACGAATCTTTGTAGGACATATAACCAGGTTTTTGTTATGTTTGTCCATGTCTACCTACATACATTGCTTGAGTCGAAATCTTGAAGATGATATTTACATTTCGTGGAAACTCTTCTGCTTAGCGTATTTCTTTCTCTTCTGTGTCGCACATGCTTATGTTGTTCAACTCATGACCTTCGTTTTCCTGTGATATTATATTACTCAAAACACCAGGCCCGGTAGAACAAGCCGCTGTGGGAGTTGCAATTGCATTATTTAACCAAGTGTCTCGGATTGCAATCTTTCCACTTGTAAGTGTCACCACTTCCTTTGTAGCAGAAGAAGATGATGCATGTCAAGCCTCAACTGCTGAATCAAATTTAGAACTGGAAAAGGGAATCAACAAAGAAACAGAGATGAAAGAGCTGCTGTCAAGAATTGGTAAGTTGATTAATTTACTGGAATTGGAGCCTGTTGAAACAAAGAATCCATGTAGCCGACCCCATCTATGATGGGAAAGGCTTAGTTGTTGTTGTTGTTGTTTTGTTTTGGAGCCTGTTGTAACATGAAAACAGAAGTTAGTGCGTGTGTCCATACAAATGTTATTTATTTATGGATTTAGACATCCTTTTGCGTGTCTGTGTATTTGTTGATAGACATTTTTTTAGTTTCTGGGTGGCATAGATTAGCACTAGGTAAATATTCTGGGCTTTTACTGGACGCTATTATTCTCTCAGATTCTGGGGAGGTGTACAAGTCTTCATCCATCAGCAGTATGTGTCAGAAAACAGAGAATGAGAAAAAAAGGATTCCGTCAGTGTCTTCTGCTTTGATTGTTGGTTTAATTCTGGGAATTCTTCAAGCTACTTTGCTTATTGGTGGAGCAAAACCTGCCTTAAGCTTCATGGGCGTGCATTCTGTAAGAATTGTTTATGCCTGTTATCACCTAGCTCTTTGATTTGCCTTTAGCAGAAGAAATATCTAAGTTTAACAACGCAAATCACTGGCAGCCAAATTATAAGTGAATGTTTTCTTACTAAACTGCTGCAGTGAACTGATAAATTTCGAAAGATGGTTTCACTTCATTTATCCCTACACAATATTGCCATGTGTTTGTTGAAAGAAAAAGAGAAGTATTATTAGTACTAAGCAACGCCTAAAAATTTTGAGGTCCCAAATATCCACATGTCCTATTAATGAAAAAGAAAAAGTATCTGCAGGCCTTATTGTTCTACCGGGCCTTGTCTTTGACTTCACAAACTCCGAATGCAACACATTAAGACAGGTCATGTAGTTCCTATTGATGCCCATGTGTCCAGCATACATGTGTCTCTGCGTGCCATTTGCATGCATGCTACGTTCATAGGAAACAATACTGAAGTTATTGAGTAATATAGCAGATACTGGTTTTTATTAAGTTCAGCATATTATATCACTACGTGCACTTGAGTTCACATTTTTCTATCTGTTAGGTGAATTTTGTGTCTTTCATTTCCATGTATTAGTGAAAGCAATTAGGTGCCTTTATCTGGAATTTCAGCAAAACAACTTTTACTACATTTCTCATTGCAGAACTCATAAATTTTGATACATGTTGCCTGCTAAAAGTTTTTCTTTTGATCTAGTTATTCAAGGATTACTTTCCCATGTTTATTTTGTTTGAACTCCCAAAGTACCGATAGTAAAGGAAACCTCACGCCAGTGACATGTTACGTATTCTGTTTGCATGGCATATCGTTGAGTAACATTTCTTTAGTATTTTTTCTTTTTCCCTCAATTGCTTTCTTCCTTTTCTTTCTATAGAAAGTCCGATAATGAGTGATGATTATAAGTAACTGATTGTACTTTACATCTTTCTGTTAGCACAGTAAAATCTTATTTAGGTCTCCTTTTATCTATTGCATGTTCATGTAAATGAGAGTACACTTGACATGATCATATCTCTCTTATTGGTAAGATGGATTTTTTATGTGTACGATTCATGTCTTAAATGACTTCTCTGATAGGGATCAACTATGTTCAAGCCAGCATGTAGATACCTGATGCTAAGATCGCTTGGTGCTCCTGCTGTTCTTTTGTCTTTGGCCAGTCAAGGGGTTTTTCGTGGGTTCAAAGATACCAAGACCCCTCTATATGCCACTGGTAAATTTGGGAGCTTGTTTAATGTTGTACATTTTTCATGTTGTTTACTTTATTAAATCAGGTCATCTGCTGCCTTTTGAATTAACCAATCAGAAAAGATTAAAAAAATCTTTCTCAGAGAAAGAAGCATGGTGAGCATCTTAAGATCACATCAAGATTCAGAATTTTAACCAAACAATTTCTAAAATGTGAAAGAGGAACCTAAAGTTTGATGCTTATGCATAAATAGATTATTATGGTATATGATTCTTTTTTAAAGGGAAGATATTCACACAAAAACCTCATGGGAGGATGGCCTCCATAATAGTTGTTTCATAGGTTTTCCCAAATACCTGAACTGGTTGCGGTACAAATGGTTCTCCCATGTAGTGGATTCTGAGCTGAAAGAGCTGCATCTGGCTCCCAATTTAAACCATTGAAAAGCTCTCGATATATGGGAGCTTGATCTTTCACTGCCCTTCCCTAAATTTGTTACCCAGAATAACTGCCTTGGGATGTGAAACTTGGGTGCTCCTTGTGGGACAGATCTGAGGCTTGGACCCTCACCATCATGGCTTATGCTGGGCGCTAGCTCATGCAATGGGTACAGCAGCTGGGGGAATCAAACCCACTGTTGTTTTCATGTGAGGGCCTGTTTAACTACCTAATCTATTTAGTCTTTCCTTACTTCATAATTAGCAACAAAGAACAAAATTTCCTCTGGTGCAGCGGTCAAAATATGCATGAGGCAAACAAGTGTAACACATGCATAGAGGCAAACTACTTAGTAGGAATGCGACCATCTAAAGAATTAATATCAGGAAGATACTGACCATAAACACAAAAGGGCAGTGTTCTCTAAGAATAGAATGCGTCAACTACTTCAATGCTAATCAATAGTGGACTAGTTGATGCCTTTCAAGTGCATCAGAATGTAGTGCATGCATCAAACAATCAACCTATAAGGAGGTGAATCTTAGGGCTAGATCTGTATTCAGCACTGATAGAAATATGTGCAAGCTAGACTACATTGAAGTTTTACATCTATCCAATTATGTCGAAGTTGAACTTGTGAACATGGCTAAGCAAGAAAATGGTAAATGAATTCAAATTAATCTTGCAGTAGTTTTCAGTGTTTTCCTCTCTCAATCTGGGTTGCAATATCTAATTAAACAGAGCCATTGGCCTCAGGAATGATTGCAGTATTAATTGTAAGGAATGTATTTATAAACTCTTCATGTGGTAAGAAAGGGGGGAAACTTCAACACAGAAGAAACTCATATATGAAAACATTTTTATCATTTTTCCTTTCAAAGCAAAAAATGGTGTACTGAGTTGGCTTCTGGGGACTATTTTGATGACAGATTAAGAGAGAAGAGTTTTTCCTTTAACCTACCATTAGATCATGTTCTGCGCTAACTCTAAGGCTACGCACCACACTAAGAAATCTATATGCTCTCAAGCCTTTTTTTTAATAATGTACTTTTCACTTAGCTGGCCCCACTTAGTGCGGGAAGAGGCCTTTTTTGGTTTCGTTTAGATGGTCCTTTCACTATTATTCTGTATATATCTTCTCATCAGTTTTATAAAAATGCGATATTTTCACTGTCTCGCATGCCATATTTAGATTTCTTTCTTGGAGTTCCTTAATATAATTTACCTGCTAAATATTGACAAATGCATATGACTGTTATATTCATTTACTTTATTCCAAGTTTATCTTTTGCAATAGAAGCATCTATAAAATTTCGAAATTGAATTTTGCCTCTGTTTGTTCAATATTTGCAGCTAACCTGTTTCTTCTTTTTGCAGTGGCTGGTGATGTGACAAATATTATTTTAGATCCAATTTTTATATTTGTCTTGAAGTTGGGTGTCACTGGTGCAGCAATTGCTCATGTAACCTCTCAGTAAGTATGACTCTACTTTTATTGTTGTGCTTGCTAACTAGTAATACTAAAAATATTTCATCACATGCATGTTGATATCTGCAACAGGTACTTAATTGTATTCATATTGCTCTGGAAATTGAGCACTCAAGTTGAACTGTTGCCAGCTAGCATCAAACAGCTACAATTTAATTGATTCATGAAAAGTGGTGAGAACATGACTTGGACTTGGTTTGAGATGTCCTGTTTGTCGTAAGATTACATTCTTATTTTCCAAATGTCCCGAGGATACATTTGTATTTTTAGTTATTCTTTTTGGAACTTGTCAAAATTTCGATATGGTTGTAGAAATGATCAAAGAACTGCAATTTAACATCTTTTACTAGGAAAATTATTTTTACAGAATTCATGTATTAACTACATCAAGTTTCAAGTTATTTAGACGCAATTTGGAGCCTTCTCTTCTGTTGAGCCCGTGGCTACAATATCAGCTTTTATTATGGATATTGGAATCGTGAACCATCAACATAGGTATAATATTGTTTTGAAGTCTATGTGCCATCTTGTGTTTAACTCCTATTCACTTGTTTAGACTAATGTAGCATCTATTTGTCTGGCATATGGAATTGCTTAAAAAACTAAAAAAACTTTTTTGGATCATTTCATGCGGTGGACATTTTTCATGGATGCTGTGGAAATGTACGTCACAGGCAACGTCACCATACATATAGAGATATGCACAATGTGTTCAATCATACTGTTAGGTTTTCGGGCAATGAGCTGCTAATATTTTGCCATAGTAACAACTGTATCTTTGTCATTGTTCTTCTTAGTAATCAGTCTTTCATCTTCACTGTTAGTTTACTTGGCACAATGGAAGCATCAAAGAGCACCTGGACTACTGGCCAACATTTGTCATGATTGGGTTCTACAAATGTATGTGTATACATACATTTTAGGCCATGGTCTTAGCTTTGCTAAGATGACCTGTCTCACATGAATGCTGACGTAGCTTTTGGGGCACCTGCATGTGGAAACTGCCTAGTGATTTTGATCACGTAATTGGTTCCTTGATCCTTTCTCACTTTACGTACACGTATGTGTATCTGCACATGTGTGCATGTCTGTGTGTGTGCATGTGTACATGAACCTTGCAAAGATAAGGAGGTACCCCCTATTAATATTTTTCCCTTTGAGAATCTAAGTCTGTCTGTTTGTTTACTTTCTGGATGCCAAAGTAATATCCATGGCATGGATCATGAAGACTGAATCTCACATTTTCCCCAACATTTCTCATGGTGATGCAATTGATAGGTTTTCTACTACTTGCCAGAGTAATAGCTGTGACATTCTGTGTAACATTATCGGCCTCCTTAGCTGCACGTCAAGGATCAATTCCCATGGCAGCATTTCAGATCTGCTTGCAGATATGGTTAGCAACTTCACTTCTTGCTGATGGGTTAGCAGTGGCTGGGCAGGTAAACTCTCTGATTTGAAGTGAATAGACAATGGAGTTCTTGTGTTAAAATAAAAAAGTAATTTGTTGATACACATTTCACTGACACCTATGCACACAAAGATATTTCAGAGAATTTGTTCTCTCTAAAAAACACCTGACAAATTGCATGCCCATATTCCTCCTCAAAACCAATCATTATCATGGAGGCTGCTCTTGACTGCACGCAATTCCACAACACAGTACTCATATCACAATGAAATGGTGTTAAGAAGACATCCCTCATCGTCCACTTTATTAGATTATAAGCAGAAGGCAGAATCTAATCGACAGTTTTACCATTGTATGGACAAAAATTAAGCTGCAGCTGATCATGTTAGGGAACAAATTCAGCCCATTCATTTGATTAGTGGGTTCTTGGGAAATTTTGAAGGTTTATTTGTTGTGTAGTAGACTGAAACAAAGCTGCTATGCATCGTCTGACCACAGTTAACTCCTTAATTTATTGTTATTGCTCTTTTCTTCCACTCTTAAACTAAAATACTACCTCCGTTATCATGCCAGGCAATACTTGCAGGTGCATTTGTCAAAGGAGAACATGGCAGGGCAAGGGCAACTGCATCCAGGGTTTTGCAGGTAAAGTAAAGCCAGATTTATGGGTCATTAAAGCCTTGTGTCAAACAAAAGGACTTCTCAATTGATACAGATAGTTTGCCTACAATACCTGGACCTGCAACCAGCCAATGGCGTCCATCAATGCCATCGGTTAACCATTATACCTGGAGAATTCCTCAACTAGCAGTTTTCGCTCCTAGCGTATTCAACTTTCTTGATTATCTTAGTTCAGACGTTTCTGTTGAAAAACATCGTGGAACAAGACTAGCAAGAAAGGAAAACACATTTCAAGTCTTAGCATCACAAAATTCTGGGAGGACCAAGTATAGATGCTTTGGTGTTAGACCCTTCTTTTCCTTTGATGACCCTTAGTCATAACATAGGAGACTGTTAGATCTAATATTTGCTTATAAATGATACCTATTGAGGATAACTTGCTGAATAATCTCTTCTTCCTTTCTCACTGCACACAAACACGTGTGTATATAATATATATGCGTGTGTGCTTGTGGTTATATATATATATATATATATATATATACCTGCACATATATGTATGTACATGTATATGTATACTTTATGTTTATATGTGTCGAGAGGTCTGCATCTCACTAGGCAACATTGGATGCATAATGAGGTTAGAGAAAGTTGGGGCAAGACACCAATCTAGGTTGCATGAAAACATCCCACGGGGTGGGATGTTTCTGCTGATATGTTTCATTGACATTTCAGCTTCACATTGAAGTGTTATATATATTATCACCCATCTAGACAATACAGAGCGCTGTGTGGTTAGACGTGGTGCCTGGCATGCACCGGGTGTTTAGTTCGAATTCCAGTTTTTTATTTACTGTTTGCTATCTTTTTATTTTTTATTTTTTACCAATACATATTTATACTTATAAAATTCATGTAAATATACTTGTATATTACCAATACATATTTATCTGTGGAAACAAAGAATCCATGTAGCCGACCCCGTCTAGTATGGGAAAAGGCTTAGTTGTTGTTGTTATTACCAATACATATTTATATTATATGTATACCTAAAAACATATTTAGATATATTTTGCACCATATATCTATTTTTCTTTGTGTGTGTATATATACGCCATATATTTAGTGTTGTTTCCTCTTTTCCTAATGTTTTGAGATTTAATGTTTCCCGTGTCTCATTTCCGTGTAACATAGATACCAATTAAAGATAAAACGAGAGAGAATGTCTAAGGTGGTTTGGACATTTGGGAAGAGGAACACTTTAAGCTCCAAGAAGAAGGCATGGCAAATTGGATGTTGAAGACTTCAAAAGGAGAGGAAGGCCTACAAAATGTTGGAGGAAACAATAAAACATGATCATATAATTAAGTGTTAATGTGATATAAGATCGAGTCCAATGGTGACCTAGAATCTATGTAGCCAACCCCTCTTAGTTGGGAAAAGGCTTGTTTTTGTTGTGTGAGAGAGAGGTTTTACCATTCCAAATGTGAAATGCGACCTCTTATTGCTCCTCAATGATGAAGACCCCAAAAGAAGGATACCGATGGATACATATATATCTGAAGCCTAATTTCATTCTTGTGATGATACTAATGCAGCTAGGTTTTGTACTTGGAGCGTTCCTGTCGGTGGTTCTTGGGGTTGGCTTACAGTTCGCATCAAGGTTGTTCACAAAAGATCCCCATGTTTTACAGCTTATGAATATTGGAATCCCGGTATGTGCAAACTAACTTATGTTCATCTTTTAGTTGGGAAATGACTCTTGAAAATTGACTTCTTTTTGCTATTCTGTTGCTTAAATGATTTGGCTGCTTTATATCAGACAAATGGTTTATGCCCTCAGGCAACATGATCTCATCTAACAAACGTTGAGTAAATCTAGTCTGATCTACAAGTTTTTCATGAGAAACCAAAGCCAGAAAAGTAGAAACTCACCAAGCCTTGACACACTAGTGGGGTTAGCTACATGTATTCTTAGTTGATATCTGGATTTACCCGTATCAATTTGGAAAAAGAAAAGAAATTCTGAGATTGGAAGCAGTGAATGCCTGGCATATCTGGTTTCTATTTAAGTGGCGATTTGGCCGAACCAAGTCAATGATCGAATCTGACAGCTGGATCATCTTATCTTCTGTGTTGCCTTTGTCATCTAGTTTTCAGATGAATGTTGGGCTTTGCCTCACTATTTGAAATGAACAGTTTATTGCAGCCACTCAACCTATTAACTCGATGGCTTTTGTATTTGATGGTATCAACTTTGGGGCATCTGATTTTGCTTATTCAGCGTACTCCATGGTGAGTTATGGCAATCTATTCTCAGGTTTGGTCTCAACAATCTCCATGACTGGTTTTTTACATACTGAATTGGACATGTCAACTGACTTCGTATTTATCACAGTGCTGTCATACACAAATGAAATGCAACTGCGTTATGGGCATTAATTTGCACTACTCATTTATTTCCTGGGGTTTCAGGTCTGTGTATCCATTTTAAGCATCTTGTGTCTGTTGATTCTGTCATCCACTCATGGGTTCATAGGCATCTGGATCGGTTTGACAATTTACATGACTCTTCGCATGTTGGCTGGATTTTGGAGGTCAGTGGACCCTCTCTCTATATATATATATACACACACATAGGTGCATACATGTGTGTGTACACTAGTCAAAGTGCAGCCTCTGCTTAAGGAGGGGAGAGTAATGGTAACTTTTTAGAGATGTCAATACGGGTCAGGCTGGGCTGGGCCGGGTCAGGCAGAGCTGGCTCGGCCCTGGTCCTGGTGGGCAGAGGAAAATGTGGACTAGGCCACATTTTAGAAGGCATGGCAATATATATATATATATAGTTTTTCAATTACATATTTACATGTATATATATACTATATGTATAAATGTATAGTTTTTATTACACATATATATATATTATAGTATACATGTCTCATATATATAAATATATAGTTTTTTCAATTACATGTATGTGTGTATATATAGTTTTTTATTACATGTGTATTTGTACGTGGTTTGTTGAAGTTTAAAATGCTGTGGTATTTGGATTTCAAGCAGATTTGGATTGGGTCTTATAGACCCGATCTAATATCCAACGAGTCTATGGCCTTGCGGGCCAACATGGTCTGGCCCATGTCGGCCTCTAGGGTCATATGGGCAGGAATTTTCTGTCCCGGGCCCCGGGCCAGTTCTGTTGACATCTCTATAACTTTTAATCAAGAACAGAAAGATTTGTCGTTTCCCTCTTTTTCTTTGCTACACTTTTACCATTTTGGTAATTGATAGGGAAAATATTCATTTGACGTAATTTAGGAGAAGATAACCTAGAGTTGTCCTAAAAATAGTTATCTTTATTCTTGAGGGCATTCTAGAGTTGTTCACCAGAAGTGGTGGGTTTTACCTCTCTCTCTCTCTCTCTCTATATATATATATATATGTTTGTTGGTCTGTGCGCGTGCATGCAGTAACCCAATCTTTCAAATGCAAACAAGCTGAGAATACTCCTGGCTTTTTTGTAGGATTGGTGCTGCAAGGGGACCTTGGAGATTCTTGAGAAGCTGATTCCACTTTCATCGGCATTGTCCGTAAGTGTAGTTGCAGAATGTGTACTAATGGAACACAAGACCAAGTGACACTGATTCTGCTGCCGCAAATGCCAACTGGGAGGTATTTGGGGGGATCATCGCAGATGATGATGAAGGCTTGGAAAAAAGAGTTGACTTCAACCGTAGTGAAACACACATTTTCAGCACGGCTTTTAAGATGTAAATATGTTTTCATTGTAACTATGTTATATGTGATGTGTGTCTGTATATGCTTGTCTGTGCACGTGCCAGAGAGAGAGATGATGATGGATCTTAGCAAAGATGGTCCTGTACTTTGAACGGCCCTATATATGCTTGTGTTAGCTGGGCACATTGCTAACTGAAAAAATCATGCACTTGGTGAAGTTTAAAGGTCCCTATATAATATTTACCAATTTGTTGGGCGAAAGTCACATTCATCAAATTTTGTTGATTATTTGGTTCCCAAAAATATAGGGATAATGGGGACGGAGCAACACTCTCCTGGCTAATGGGGCAGCCCAATAGAACCTACCAGTGGAAGGTCACAAGTTTGATACCCAGTGTATTCATATATCTTTTAGGAGTTCTTTCTAACCCATATTATGAATCTAAAAAAAGAAATATAGGCATGATTTGGACAATAAGACCGTAACAAGTTATGAGACTGTAACAAAGCTTGTCTACATTGGGTTCTTTAACTATTGCGGTAACCCGCCATATGTACTCTATACTCCCTTATTCATAATTTGTAGTTAAATGCTCTTGCTCTTGCTCTTAAACTATTGGGTTCTTTATTATAAATAAGTATAGACTTAAAATTGATCCTTGATGTAACCCAATATTAACTTCAAAAAAGGTTGTCATTCTGTTGAGTTCTCAGACGTTTTTTTGTACTATTGTACATGTCTCTTATAAGGTTTATATATGTCAATGAGATGCCTCTTTGTTCTAAAGTTCTCCAAAGAATATCTCTTTGTACTCTATCGTAAGTTTTTCTAGATCAATAAATATTATATGAAGGTCTTTCTTTTTTGCTCTAAAATGTTTTATAAGACATCTCAAAAGGTGAATCACTTCAATAGTAGATATGTCTCGTATGAATCCAAATTGGTTTTATGTAGTACTCGATACTTGTCTTAACTTACGTTCCATAATTCTCTCATAATTTCATAGTATAACTTATTAACTTGGTTTCTCTATTAAATAATCTCGTGAGCCGAGTGATTCATGTCTCTCCTAGGATTTTTCAAACTTTTGTAGGAATATTGTCTGATCTTACTACCCTTCGTATGTTTAAGAATCTCTTTGACTTCATTCTTTTGAATATATAGAAAATATGGTTTATATATTTTTCTTATTTGGCTAACTCTTCTAAGATAATACTAACATCTTTATTTTCATTAAAAAGCTTATAAAAATATTTTTTTTCATCTATTTTTATATCATCATTTGTCACTAAAATTTTCTTGTCCTCTTCTTTGATGCATTTAACAAAATTAAGATCCTTTGTTTTCTTTCCTCTAGCTCTAACTATCCTAAAAATATATCTTTCACCCTCTTTTGAGTTGAACTTTTTATATAAATACTTTCAAAATTTTAGTTTTTGCTTCACCGATGGCCTTTTTCGCTTCCTTATCTGCTTTTTTATAAGCCTATAAAATTTCACTAGTCTTCTTAGTATAATACAATTTGTAGCATACCCTCTTTGCCTTGATTTTATTTTGTACCACTTAACACATCTTTCGCTACTTTCCTAATATATATAGTCATATTATAAGGTGTACCAACATAATTCTAAGAATCTCCTTGAAGGAGTGTTTTCTTTTTTGTCTACTTTTTCGCCTATAAATCCATAACTAAAAGTCGATGTTGGGTGGTTAAACTTTCTATTGGAATTATCTTATAATTTTAAAACATGATCTATCTTTTTTTTACAAACAAAATAATCAATTTGTGTTTGTGATAAGCCACTCTTATAAGTAATTAAATGTTCATCTCGTCTTTTGAAGTTTGTATTGATTATAAAGAAATCAAATGCTATAGTAAAATTTAAAATCTCTCTACCTTCCTCATTTATATTCCCAAAACCAAAGTTTGTATGAATACTTTGATATCCTAATGTCTCTTTAATGACATTCATTTAAGTCTCTTCCTAAACAAATCATCTCTCTTTATAGAATTCTTTGAATTACTTTATCTAACTCCTCCCAAAAAGCCGTCATTATACTATCTTGTTGCTTGGGGTGCGTAAGTACAAACTATATTCAAAATTTGTGCTCTTAGCACTAATTTTAATTTCATGATTCGATCACCATATCATTGTATATCTACTATTATTTATGATAATACTAACTCCATTTTAAGTCTTTTCCTTTTTCGAGTACTATAGTTTAAAACATATATCATCAATCTCCTTTGCTTTTTCTCCCACCCATTTTGTCTCTTATAAACATAAGATATGAATATTTCCTTCAATCATAATATCTGTCACCTCAATTAGTTTATCGGATAATGTTTCGATATTTTGAGAACCAATACAAATCTTATCATCTAGAACTAGCTTCTTTACCCTCACATCCGTTCATACTAAAAATACAGAGATCCTTTCTGTAATTTATTCATTATATTCGGAGGACAATATAGGAGGACTAACTTCTTTACCCACACACATCCATCATATGACAACTCTGTGTAATTGATTCACTACATTTGAGCAAAAATATAGAGACCCCTGCTTACTTTTCATTGCATTTGGGCTCTATAGTGCATCGCTAAGAGTGAACCCCTCAACACAATGCTCATAATTTGTATAATTCATGGTATAAAAATCCGACAAAGTTTTACATTGACCGTTAAAAATCTAACACAACCCTCTTCTTTGTCTGAACTTGGAATCGGCTATTTAAGAGTGATCCCTTACATGATCCAAACTTTACGTGAGGAGGCTTAATTTTAGGTTTTATGTTCATTTGAAGCATCTTGACATGAACTCTTGCTACATGTATGTGTTTATTCACGCGTGGGTGTATTTGTGCGTTGTCAAAGATCGAAGATGATCGCAATGAAACTTGCTTAGTGTAAGCCACAATGGTCGCTGCTGCATCATCGAGTGAATTACACTGTACTCTCATTATTCGTTGATTCCTTCAAGGCAAAGCAAGATTTTTTATATGATGCTCCCCTCCACCTGGCGTTCATCATTTGCTCTCATTCTCTCTCCATCGCCAAAAGAGTCAATAGAATCTCACTCTTGCTCAAGCAAGTTTCATTAGTTTAGACAAATTCGCAAATACACGACAAGCGTACTTGTCCTTTACAAAGGCTCCATAACATTTCAGACGTTATATATAATTTCCATTTCTCAAAATATACGTGCCACCTAACGTTGGAAAATGTGTGTTTACCAATCTTCCATCATACTCTAACGTGATCTTTGAAGATTTGGATGCTTTATGGAAGAGTTCCGTCAGTAAGCTACTTTTTTGGCTTATTGATCAGGAGTGGCTTTGATGATACATTAAGAAGCTGTACTTAAAAGTGATATGTGAAACAGTTGGTTCTGGAAATTTCTCATTGGTGAACCAACTCAATGAAAGCTCGATGGCATCCGTACTCCACAAAGTAGATGGTGAAGAGAATGAGGATGGCAATATTGACCCGTGCAATGCCGACCCAACCCGACCGGTCAGGTTTGGGTTCCGGCATATATATATATATATATATATATATATATATATATATATATATATATATATATATATATATATATATAGAGAGAGAGAGAGAGAGAGAGAGAGAGAGAGAGTAGTGAGTGCATAAATAATTTTAAATGTCCTCAAGTTGAGAAAGACTCGGTTCATTTCTAAATGTCATTAATAGATTTCTTTCACTGTTTATGAATAAGAACAGGTGAACAAATAGTTTTAAACATAAAAGGCCGATCAAAATTTTCAAGTAGGGTAGTGAGTGCAGTCTGATTCAACATTCTCTCCCGGGCTTTCAACGAATCAACTGCAGAGCAGTTTTAGCTAAAGCCCTTGTGTATATATATATCCAGCTCTGGCCAAATCCAGAGTTTCATCTGTCTCTCATGGCTAAGCAAAGAAGAGAAGCGCCTGAATTAGAAGGACGAAGCCTCACGCTCTCTTCATCTCCAGTCTCTCCTTCATCACAACTGTACCCGTCCCATGATCATCATCATCAACAGTTGTTTCGGACATTCCTCTCTACTTCGTACAGAGCCCCAACTCCACATTCACCTTTCAACAAACAACGTTAACCACCATGATACTACTCATGGCCTCCTTTCTCCCATCACCACCACCACTGACCACAGCTGTCAAAACCAGGGTCCCAAGTTCTCCATCTCTCCCCGTCCCAAGCCCGGAGTTGGGTCGGAACTCTCACTGTACTCGTCTTCCAGAGTACCAAGCAACTCTTTCCTTCGGGCCAAGGCTGGATATGGCTTCTTTAAGCTCGAACACCATATGCATGATATTGGTGGTGGTGGTTAGAAGGCATCGGTCAGCTTTGGTGTTGCAATGCTTGTGTTTTATCTTGTGACCAAACCACCTACACCCCAACTGCATGTTAAGGTGAGTGGAATACATACATATACATATATATACACACGTACGTATAAAAAGTAATAAACATTAATTATCGGCAATCATCTGAAAATATTAGCTCAGTATAAGCATATTCGTGAGGACGGATTTGATAAATAAATCGAAACACACACACGAACACATGAATTATATCATTAACTAATTGCAATGTCTGTTTCTGAATATTGCAGGATGTGAAGGGTAAGAGAATTCTGGTTAGCTGAGGGAGTTGACAGATCAGGAGTGCTAACCAAGATTCTGAACTGCAATTGCTCCCTTGAGTTGGATTGAAAGGCATTCATCAAACAACTAAGATAGGCTGTATGAGTCAAGATTGACGTCGGCATTTGACTCTACTGTTCCTCGTATAAGCTCATTAATTACAAAAGCATTCTTTTATTGCCAATCTCGAGGCAAACCTACTAGTACTAGGCATGTGCATGCGCCGGGATTGAAGTCGTGACCTTTAACTTTTGAAGGCCCTTGTGATTTGCATTTTGATGCCAACCATAATTCTTTGAACATATATATGCAGGGAGATGAAATATATGTAGAGGACACATTGCAAATATTTCGGCTGTTCATTGGTTCAAAGGGCAAGGCCATGTATGCAGCAGTGCAGATCAGGCATAGTATGCTAGAGTCAGAGATGGGGCTGCCCTTAGTGTTGCATGTGAGCATCGAGTCACACATAAGGGTTGTCTGGAAAATTGTGAAGCCAAAGTTCACTCACCATGCTCACTGCTTGGTTGTCCTAGCCAAAGATCATGATATTGCACCATCCCAAGCAGCGTTTCGTTCAAAACAGTACATGCACTAGCTCTACTGTATGACTTTAAAAATTGCCTCGTTGCATCTTATGATCCAGGTGTAACTCTAACTCTCTCTCTCTCTCTCTCTCGGAGGCAGGACACTGATGGCTCAAATATGACGAGATGGTGTGTGAGATTCCAGCGTCTTTGGAGCTTTAAGAGTCACAATATGTGTGTCTACACCACATATATTTGATAGTCATTAACAGTTCTATAACCAATCATCAACCATGTCCAAACCCACACCCGCAGCTAAGTGACATGGAATGAGATTGTGCGGATTAACCATAATTAGCCAAACAGCTTACTCTGTTGTTTCATGGCTGAGCCCGGGTTTTCACATAAAAAATTGAGGAAATTTGGACCTTATTGTGCATGGTTGTAGTGACATGGAATGAGATTGTGCAGATTAATCATCAACAATATGTTGTTATTCCACCCAAATTTTCACTTATAGTGTGTTACTTTAGCTCAATCTCCTCCCAAGGATGAACACACACACAACAGAGAGAGAGAGTGGTTAGTAACAACAGAAAGATGGAACTCTTCTAATGGAATGCTATCCAAATCCCGTAACAGTGTAATGCTGACTTTGATCTACACCATAATTTTTGAAAACTCCCATGTTCCCCACCTAAGTGATAGAATGAGATGTGTGGGTTATATTCATGTCTAGAAAGCATCCAAGTCCCTTTACAGTGTAATGTCGACTTTGATTTTCTTCTCTTTTACATCTGAATTTATACCTAATATCTCATTGAGCTAGGTTAGGATCAAAGACGGTAGGCAATCCATACTTTTCTCTTTGCCCTCACCTTTGAAGAAAGGAGGTACTTTTCGGTCGCCAGAAAGCTGTATTCAATCAATTTACATCTCTAATTACATCCTTAAGAATTCTTGACATCAATAATTCTCAATCACTATTGAATTTGTCCAATGCACAATAAAGTATCGAAACATTATTTATGCTGGTGATAGAAAGCTTGCTCTAGCTGTGGTAAACAATGAACAATTCTGTTAATTAATGGCGGCCAATGGTGTTATCGAAATAAAACTGAATCGTCCTGAAATGGTCAATGCAGTCACACTTGACACAGTCTGGTTGAGTAATTCCTTTTATATAATTATTATATTTTTATGTTTTTCATTTTTTTTATTTAAACAGTGGCGAGACTTATTCATGGGGGCCTCAACTAAGATATGTAAAAAACTCAAAGTTCTATACATGCTGTCAGTATTTTCAGAAAAACTATACGAATATCCTACCTGAATTTCACCCAACTGAAGTTCGTCTCACCTCAAAATTTTGTAGGTCCGTTACTGGAAAGGAGACGACTTATTAGGTGAATTCTCTGAATTCTTTCCAGAAATTATTCTGTTCAAACAATGTCATTGTTTTCAGATTGATCACAGCGACAATGATGCCATTAATTGGCATTTTTTTATCCTACCTGAATGAGAAGTTTTGTCATATCTACGTAATTTGTTATTGAATTCACGCTGGTGGCTTTTGAGAAATCACAATCAGATGCAAACTGCAGTTGGCTATAAGAAAGGATTTGCTCAAGTCAAGAAAAAGGGGAGGTTTTTCTTGCCAATATCAATAAGTTTGGGAGTGTTTGCGGAATAAGGGAAAAGAGTACTTGGAAAAATCTCCTATGAAAAATGTATATATATATATATATATATATATATATATATATATATATATATATATATATATATATATATATATATAGGTGGATAGAGAGAGGATTTTCTTGTCAATATCAATAAGATTGGCGTGGATACAACGGAAGAGAGTACATGAAAAAAAATCCCTATGGAATCTCTTTCTTAATTCTAAGACCACATACAAAACCATGAGATGACGTTCAAGGGAAAGGGAAGCCTTTCTAATGAAGGCTGACTTTCTTCTTTTTACATCGCAGCCAGCGAACGATCTAGCAGTATGGAATCTGAAAATCCTTGAAAGAAAAGATTCAACTAAAACTCGGGGCTTAACTTGAGGATACATCAAATCGAACATGGTCACCACCAGAAATACTGAGAAATCTACGATCCTTTTTCTTCTGAAAATCGTCAATGTATTCCTGTTTATCAAGAAACTATTAAACATGGAAGTCAAGAAAAGGTAAAGAGAACGATTCATCTTCAATTAAACCTTCCAAATCCCACTCCCTCAATCTCCACTTTTCTCCATCCAAGTAATCCTCACCACTGACACTGTTGTTTGTATTAATACAGTTGTGATTAATGGCGGTGGTTCTAGTGATGGTGGCAGTGTTATAATCCACGCTTATATTCTCCATGGATGCCATAAAAGGATCTATACACATACTTCCCAGGATGTTATAACCTTCTAAACCACTGTTGTCGATTCCCAGCCCACCCATTAAGTTGTCAGGCATTTGGAGGTAACCGGCTAAGCCAGTCATTCCATGACCACCGTTTAGCAATGGGGACCTGTCCAACCGGTTGCATGGTATGGATGTCTGCATGGATGAGGATGAGTCCATGTACATGGTCATGGCAGGACAATCATGCATGGGCATGAAAGCCCCTTTAGGCGCCTCATCTTTGGCCGCATGATTCTCACTTGGCTTGCTCGTTGGTGCAGGTTGATTAGTTTTGAGCCTTTTCTTGATGGTAGAGTTCCAAAAGTTCTTGATCTCGTTATCCGTCCTCCCCGGCAGCCTAGCAGCAATCTGTGACCATCTGCACCGAAAGATGTCAATATTAATTGATTAATTTAAATAGGTTTCCTCCAAATCCATGCCACCTTTTATCCTTTAAAACCAAAGGCCGAAGCCTTGGGCACACGATTGCAAGAATCGAACTCACCACCTTCATTGTGGGAGCCAGAGGGGCTGCAAGGTGAGCTAACGCTCACAAATCATCCTTAATTTTGTAAAGAGTGGCCACTTTCTTCTTTTGAAGTAAACTATGGGAAGCACCTTCTTTTGAACCTCTCAAGCGAGGAAAAAGACAATTATTTAACTTTTGATTGTTTTACTCAACAAACAAATTGTACCAAATATATATATATATATAAGATGTTCACTTATGTTTAACTATTGATTTTAGAAATAGACAGAATCCAATTTCCCTATATATATACGCGCGCGTGTGTGAGTGAGCGCATATTAAGATGGCAAAATAGCCTTTTACACACCTAGTACCCAAAAGGGCACAGGGAATCTCAAAAGGATAGAAAAGTGAGATAAATTTTCGAAGATTCACAAGAAAGAAAGGTTCGATTTGTAAATGGCTGATTTGAAAGACATCGAATTTAAATTAATAACACGGAAAAGTATTTAAGTTAAAATGCTTTATGCTTAAGTCAAGCAAGGATGCATCCAACAATTAAAATATGCACTAAACGATCGCTAGTGAAAAGGAAAAATATCCAATATACTTTTCCTGCCAACAGATTATAATTGCCCACCACCCTTTCAAGTATGACTCTCCTCATTGCAGCAGGAGCAGATCCTCCAAATGCAGTATCTTTGCATCAAATTAGGTGAAACAAACAGGCACGTCTCCGATAATGACGAAGAACTTCCGCTAATCAAGTAAAATCGCATAAACCTCTCTCTCTCCCTCCCACACACAGTATTGACCATGTCGTAACTCAACGTGTAGTGCAACATCATTTTCCATATAATACGACTGGTTCCCCGCTTTCATCTGTAAATGTTAGCGAGTAGGAACGGAGAGATCTAGACTGAGAGTTGCATCGGCTCCAATGAGACATGTACTCAAAATGCCAGCATGTAACATTGATTTCGAGTAAGAAAGAGCATTGCATTAATCCAATGAAATACTACAAGATGCAAAAGAAGATCTCTTTGCGGATGAATTGTGTGTCCATAGACGCTAAAACTGTCAATAGCATTTTCACCAATAAATGCCAGCTTAAAACCACCAGAGCGCACACATAAAAGCAAAAGGCCAGAACTAGGTATGTATTTTTTACTTGCTCTACTTGATTTACATGGATATGATGTCCTTTATTGTGTGGTTGAGATTTGCAAAGTACACTATTATTGCCAAACATATGTTAACAACATTACATCATATTTCCTACACTCAACTATTTAATTTAATTTAAGAAATGAATGGCTAAGATGCTAACACGCAATGTTGATAGCATATACCAAGCTCTCTCTCTATATATAAATAAAAATAAAGAGAGAGAGAGAGAGAGAGAGAGAGAGAGAGAGAGAGAGAGAGAGAGAGAGAGAGAGAGAAGGTCGGGGTTTACCTGTTCCCAAGGATGGAATGGAGGTGGATGATGAATTCCTCTTCTTGAGGGGAGAAGGCTCCGCGCTTGCGGTCAGGCCGCAGGTAGTTGATCCAGCGCAGCCGGCAGCTCTTGCCACATCGCTGCAGCCCAGCGTTCCTGGCAACATCACTCCAGCAGTAATTCTGCCCATTAATCCTCATCATGTAGTTCATCAGCTTCTCATCCTCCTCCGGAGACCACAAACCCTTCCTCAGCTTACTGTTACTGGCATTGCCACCAGTAATGCCACAAACACTCTTATTATAACAATTAGATGGTGATCCGGATTTCCTCATTCTAGTTTTTTACGGGTGCTAGATGCTGCAAAAGAAAGTTAGTCGGTGTTGTTGGCTCGGGCTGGCATGTATACACTCTTTCTCTTTCTCTTGTTTCTGTGTGTGTGTGAGAGAGAGAGAGAGAGAGAAGCGTGATGGATGAGTTCTAAGTCGCCTTGCTTGCTTGAAATATGGGGGTGACTGGAAGCGGGTGTGTTGGTTGCATGGCAAGTGTGGAGAACAGTTTGGAGAGGGAACTGTGAAGGCGACCGTTGGTCTTCTTGTCTTTGACTCCAGCTCTTGTCTTCTTTTTCAATTTTTTCTTCTCTCATAAAGGTAATCATTTTCTTTGAGAGAGAGATGTATAATCCAAGCAAACATCTCTGTCTCTCCCTCTCCCTATATATAATAGATACACATACATATAGACATATATGTATTGTTTGCCTTTTACACGGACCTTTCTCTCGCTTAGCATCCACTCTTGCTAAAAGTGAGCACTCTTGAAATACTTGCTACGGTAAGCATGCTGACGACTACGTTATTTATAATAATAATAAGTGTCCCTGATAGCCTGGATAGATGTTGACGACACGATAAGCAACACACACATACATATCAAGGTTGGCTAAACACAACTTGAGGCCTAAAAAGTTGGGTATTACAAGGGTTAAAAATTTAGGACCTAAACAGTTATATGTTATAAGAGTGTCTTAAAAATATTTCGGGGCCTACAAACTTGATGGCGCAAGTAGTTTCCAATTCAGGAGCCCAAGGCAGTTGCTTCTATGGCCTTTCCCTTGAACCATCTGGAGCCACCCTAATATGTGTGTGTGTGTGTGTGTGTGTGTGTGTGAGAGAGAGAGAGAGAGAGAGAGAGAGAGAGAGAGAGAGAGAGAGAGATTAGTGTGGTCCTATACCATGGTCACCAATATTTAATGCCTGTATGCATGTGCATCTTCTAACATGTCCTGGTTTCTGGGTGTGCTTGTTTCTAAACTTCCCAGCAGTTCTGATGGTAAGCTTCCGCCACCCATGTCGCATCTGATTAACACGTTTTGCCAGAAAACATTACGACAACCAGAGATAGCTTCCACCACCCATGTCCCATCTGGTTAATGCAGTTTGACAGAAAACCTTGCAATAACTTGAAAATAATTCTTCAGGAATCTTAACCCAACAAATATAGATGCTAATAAGAATTACTCGAACTCGAGCTCGAGCAATGGCTTCAGTAACTCATATGGAAAAGGAAAATATGTGGCTGTGTTAAGCAGTTTCTCTTTAGGCAACACGAAATTGGTCTCGTCTGTGTGGAGGATCTCTTTATCTCCACACGCATTTGGAGAATGATCATTGGAAACATTAGCGTTGCTCTGTTTACTAAGCTCCGTTTATTATCACTGAAATTCCTCTGTGGATCCTCCCTTCATGACTTTGAGCAGCAAAAAGTTCGAAGCGAGACCTGTGTATTACAGATAACAGGCTCACGGTTGCTGTACTGCAATATATAACACTACCAAGTACGTCAGTATACACACATATATATCGTTATATACACGTCGAGAGAGAGGACTTTGGAGTCCTGGGATTCTTCGTATACAATGGTGTTGTATAGACGACAAAACACAATGATTTTTATACAAATCAACTGTCTCCAATTGTCTCGTCCAGAATAGAATGGTCGTATAAAATGATGTGTTGAACACACTGGCGTCTTAAGTATGTTGTAAACAAACGCCGTATGGTTCACAAAACGTTCCAAGTTTTATATATTTTGATGCATAATCTAACATAAACATCTTTACCTTTTGATGTTTGAGATCAATAATAAAGATTTGCATTAAAAGTATAATATACTTTTATACTTTACATTTACATTTAATGTAACGATGCATTAAATATAAATTAATTTAAATCTCTATGATGCAATTTAAACACTATGATCAAATCTACTTTATCATATCAGTTACTCTATAATAAAGTATGACAACTATGCCTTTTTCATGCTAGATGGGGTTGGCTACATTGATTCTTTGTTTTCGTAGAACTCAATCATGTACCTCTCATGGTAAGACTGATCATTCCTTATTATTTCCTTCGAACACTTTTATAATATTTTTTCCTTTTTTAACATTTTCACTACATAATTTCTCATAAAAGCTTATTTTAGTAGTGTTTTTATATTTTCAAACCAATCTTAAATGATTTTCTCATTTTATAATTTATCGATGCCACACCCAATTTGTTTCAAATAACATTATATATAGTTTTTCCTTATGTAACCACTCACCTATTTTAACATCTTCATTTATATTACATACATCTTTTGTACAAAGTTGATGATTAACTATCTAATACTAAGAACCATTAACAAGTCTAATTGTTGTGGGATACAATATGTTTCAATCTTAATTTTTATATCATATGAAATAACCAAATGATCAAACTTTCATTGCATATATTTGATCATGAAGTAATAAAATAAAAACATTTAATGTATATAACGTATTAAATATAAAGTATAATAATATAACAATATTTTTAATTCAAATAAATATGTTAATCAAACAATAAAAATATTTGACTAGATTTGAGCAAAAATGGTGTTTGAACCTCTCTCTCTCTCTCTCTCTATATATATATATATATATATATATATATGTATATGTATATGTATGAAAATCAAAGCTGCCTAATTATGACATATCCACGTTTTCTTCGATGTCATGTGAGTATAATAAAAATATATATTATTATACTTATACCTTCAAAAAATAACGATCGAATATGATTTGTTCAATCACAGTATCACTAATATATATAATAATTGGTTAGTTGACTTGTATTATGATTTGTTCAATCACAGTATCACTAATATATATAATAATTGGTTAGTTGACTTGTATTCAGTTGTCTTTCGAATTTTAAAACATTGTTCTTGTCTTGTAGCCCTCAAAAAATAATTATCGAACATGATTTGTCCAATCACGTACCACTCGTATATATATATATATATATATATATATATATATATATATATATATATATATATATATATATATATATATATATATATATCAGTTGTATTTCGAATTTTCAAACATTGTTCTTGTCCTGTAACGCAATCAACTTTGACTGGCCTCATCGTCACGATCACGAAGAAAGCAGGTAGTTGGTTTTATACAGTAATTTTTTACATCACGTCCCACCCATTCAGAGCTTTTCTGCTGTCTTATCGGAAAACCGGCACCCATCACTATTCCACATTTGGAGCGGGTCCAAGTAACGAGAATTTCATCACTTAATGTCTACAACGGGGTAAATGATCAAGCGAGTACCAGCAGTGCGAGTCTTATGATTGATGCTTGCAACAAAACGACCAGAAAAACAATTTATTCAAAAGCATCAGGCAGGCTCAATCAGAAGGAACTAGAACCGAGCTTTTTCTTTTATTTTAGGTCGTAATCAAGGGGCCCAACTAAATGGGGAAACAGGCTGTCCAAGAGAAAAGTTGGCGAGGAAAAAAGAGCGGCAATAAGCAGAAACAATGTCCGGCTTGAGTTTTCCAGACGTTTTCAAATGCCATCAAGAATAGCCGGGTCCCGCAAAAACTTCTCCATCTGCTTTGCTCTTGTCCTTATTGACATGTCGAAAAGCTTCTGTCCAAATTCGACCACTAAACCTCCCAGAATGCTCTGGTCAATCTGCAGAATTTACCAGGTTAAAAACCTAATGAATAGGCCACAGTGATCATGATGCTGAAGATAATAATGAGTGAGATAACATGAAAATTATGACTCGCTTGATTGGACTAAACGCATTCATCATGGATATCATAACCTGAAGTGTCAAAGATAGTGACAGTTAAAGATAGTGGCATAACGGACAAGCAAAGCTAATCTTTAGCAACCAAGCATACTAGAGTGTGGAAATGAAATTCAAGGCAGCAAAAATTTTCTGAGTAAGCTAACATGATTCAAAACAGAAGCATAAAGATGAAGGTCCTGCCATCATCTTTCCAGATGAAGCATGAATAATTGTAACCTGTAAGTAAACAACAAATACGAAAAGGGTTTTGTTAAAGAAAATCAGGTATATGGATTAGGTGGGAACCTGGCCACAACCCCTAAAACATGTTTTCCTTCAATTCATATTGTCTCATTGTTCTTTTCTGAAAGATGGCAAGTTCCTATTGTACTTAGAGAATGAAACCATAGAAATTATGAAAATGCATGATCATTATCGAATTAAAGTTAAATGTGCATCATCTGACAAACTAGTGCAGCTCTGGTTTCATGACTTTGTTATCCAACTTGCAAGCAAGATATCATTATAAAAGTTTTAAAAGGAAGTTGTGAGAAAACAAGGACACTCTGAAGAGTACATATTTAACAACCAACTTTAGAGTGTCAATGACTCTTGCGGTAGATGCCTTTGGGGGATCCAATGCAAGGAACAACGGGGTTGACTACTTTTAAATTGTTCATAAAACTCACAAGCAAAACCATTTCTTTAGTTCAACTGTTTGAGTACGCTGGCAACCGGGCGAAACTGATACCATTAAATGGACAACCTGCAGACTATAAGATTCCAATTTAACCATGTAATGGTTGCTACTACCATGTCTTCACCTATTTCCATTTATCAGTTAAATAAACTCTTTGTCTGTCCCACCAAGTTGATATTGTCAGAGTATCAGAATCTGCTGAATCTGATTCAAATACTACAAGGTCCAATGTTTAGTCATGATCTCCCTTATTAAACAAAAGCAAACTACATAAACCAGAACAATAACAATCACGTTTTCAATTGAGGAATAAAAGGAGCTAGGAGGAACATATACTTAAGGTTCAAGAAGAATCAATATATAAGAGAACAAATTTCACCAAGTGAAACCATTTATAACACAAAGCACAAACGAACATGTAGAGCCACAATTTGACATTACCAAAAGCGCTGACACATACCTAATCCTTATGGAAAGTATGACTGTGAAAGATGAATAGAGAGAGAACATTTTAGGTTGATTCTTTAACACCTTAATCAAATATTTTCCACACCAGAAGGGTCCTAGTAATATTCTTGCCCAAGCATGCTTCACCTTGGAGCTCTGGTGCATCTGGTGAATTAGTGTTGGAAGGATCACACACCATATTAGAATATTGGGCATAGCTTTATGCTGGCTGTCAGGTCCCAAATCAAGCGCTCCTTTGTCTAGGTTTGAGAAGTAAGTTGTAACGGTGAACCATTACCATAGTAATTTTCTCATCCTCGAACAAAAGAACATGTTTCAGGCAGATTGAAAAGGCATGACCAATTCAAATCCACATTCTAGATGATTAAAAAGGCATACTACTTAAAGCGTCACACTGGCTCAGAGGATACTGACCAAAGTCGTTCACAAACATAATCATCAGCACAAAGTCGCCCATGAAACAAATTGGATAGAGTTCATCATACAGAATCACCATTACCTTCTGTTCCACTCTCACAGACTTCCCATGCCCCAGAATTTCTTGTAATGTTTCCTTCAATTCCTTTTCCTCCTCAGCTGGTAGTGGCTGTTCAAATCAAGAAGCATCAATTATAAAAAAGTTAGTCACACATTTGTGGTTTCCATTGCACCAAGAAAACAGAACGCTTGGGTATGTTTAAGAATAAACAAATTATTGCCTATATTGTTCATGCTAATTAAAGAACCAAGCATTCCCATCTGGTCTGTCAAAGACTTTTGCAGAAACTTCTGGTCTTGGCTTCAGCTAATTTGAATTTCCAGTATATAACACTGTTGGATTTGCTGGAAACTGCATTTCAAGTTCTTAAGACCTTCAAAAATAGGTTTTCGAAAGCCATGAGCATAGGCGCTTGAAAAAGATATTTAGCTGATGCATTATCAGCTATCAAATAGCTTTCAAGTTTACTAAATGATTCAAGCTCTTCTAGAAGAAAAAAAGATCCAGTCAATCTTCGTGGAAACTTCAAGAACTCTATACCTAGTGCCTCTCCCCCTCATTGCCCCTCTCGCAAAAATAGGTTCTATAGCCATCATTTACATTTAATATTTTAACATGTACTATCATTTTACAAAGTTCAACAAGTTTGACACCTCATATTTATGACCCAAAACTTACAGTAATTCAGCACATTTACGCTGCTACCCATTGATAATTAGCCACTTTTGACACAACTAAGTCGGGTAACCTCCTATCACAGTCATGTTTTCCAACAAGGGAAAATCATGTGAGATTTTGAAAAAACATTGTTTTTTCAAAAGTCACAGAAAAGTCGGTGTAGAAATTCAGAAAGAACAATTAACAAAACAACCTAAGTATTAACAAAAAGGTTTAACAAACTGCAAATAAAGACAACCCACAAAAATTATAAAGTGAAACGGTGCATCCTTCTCTTCACTTTCCACACATGAGTAAGCATTTTTCTCCGGGTTTATTACACTTCTTCCATGGTTGATGAGCATGGGGGTGTGGGGAAGCAAGACCCAAGGATACCATCATCCCACATAAACTATAATAATATATATATATAGAGAGAGAGAGAGATGCCTGCAGGGACAGTGAAGGAGATTAGTCCTATGGGATGTTCAGAAAACTTAGGACAAGATCACAATATGAGATTAGTCCCATATTGAGGAAATGGAAAAAGGTTTCAACCTAGATAGGGTTCGAAAATTAAAAGACAGTTAGACTCATTTTTAATCCTAAAGACCAAATATGTTTTTTTTTATTGAAAGTGAGGTCCCTTGGCTCAACCCATGGGCCAGGCCAAATATTATCGGTTCTCGATTCCACTCAGATTTAGGAACCATGCCATCAAACATAGCCACTTGCTAAAATATGGCGCAGAGGGCACATATGAATAAGGATAGCAACAATTTACACCAAAATGTACAGTTCATCCAAGATTCTTATTGTACTATGATCTACGACTTCTGAGGATGTGAAGCCTTCACAACAGGTAGTGTTCATTCATCTTCTGCATGGCTCTCCTCAAAAAACACTTTTTTAACAAATGAATTTACATGCCAACTCAATACAACTGACCGATACTGTTACATATATGTGTTGGTGTGGAGCTGAAACACACCATTCATACCAGACTGTCAGAGATGTACTTCCAGTGAAGAGCCTGGTAGTACATACTGGCATGCACAGTGGGAAAAAGATGACAAACAAGCTCAACATATTTATTGTGACATGTATACTCGCCAGCCAGGCAAGAAGATGTGGGTTCAATACCACGATGAACATCCTTATAAAGGGTAGCATCAAAGTAGCCAATCTGTGAAACAGTGGAACCTATACTGTTGGGAATTTCTTGACTGTGAATGATCAGAGGTGAGAATAGGTTGTGAGGGAACAAGCTTAGCCAAACTATGCAATTTCACAACAAAAGCCGTCTCAAAGTGTAACAAGTCCACGAGAATCAGTCCTTCGTATTCTCATGTGCAACGCTTTCTATTGCATTTTCATATAAACCCTACAGGATAAGTGCCAGGAAAAATGTATTCGAGTGACATTTCTAAATAATGCATTTGAAGAACATGAAAAAGAAAAGATTGTTATGTCCTTTTTACAAGAAATAAGCAAACAATGTCAACATCTGACAATGTTCTCGTGTAATTCTAGTTCACCAGAAAAACAATGATGTGTCTTAGCTCAATAGGCTGGAATGAAAGGGCAAGCAAAACTCATTATAGGATAGGTGAATCTAATGGCACAGGAAGAAGCTTGGAGAAAATGCTCAGGCCTATAACTAAATAATGTACAATCATAATTTTGAACAAAACAATGGACCAAAAGAATAACCTTGTTACGCTGATTGAGCAGGGCAGCAACAAAATTACATCTGGCTTTTCCACATAAGAGCCTTCCCAGATTAATTACAAAACTTGAAATACTACACCATGAACCAACCTAACAGGACACAATCATCGCACTCCAAAGACTAAATGATGACTGCCCAGTTGCATTAGAGACAAAAGGCCATGCAAACAGGCACTGTTTTCCAATTTCCTGAATCGTCCACTTGAAACTAAACCGTTTCATAACTTGGTTGTTCTTAACACAGAGACAATCATTTCAGTCATATTTTATTCATTAGAATATGACTAAACGTTAGTTTTCCACAAGGCAATAACTATTAGCAAGACATTTGCCAGAACGTTCTTCCTTAAATGACAGAAAGAGGACAATGTAATAGAAACTTACAATAACAGTTGTAACAGTAACCTTCACCTCCCCTTTATGTGCCATTGTCAACTCCACAAATTTCTGCACGATGCTCTCAATGTGCGCCAACCTTCCATTCTCAGCCAAAATAGCTTTACACACAAATGAGAAAGTGTAAAGATAACGAACAAAATGATGACCAATATTTGCAACCATAGAGCCTACTCTTTTAGCAAACTAAACAATGAGTAATCTAGAATGAAATAAGAAAATGACACTGTAAATCATGCAGCTGAATCCCTCCGAAAAACAGTAGAATCCCTGCATAATTTGTGAAGTTTCAATTTCATCACATGATGACTTAAATACAGTGTTAATGTCATAATGTATATCGAGCCAAAGAGATACTTGGGCCCAACCTCTGATAATAACACCTGCAAGCAGAACAGCAAACCAGTTACAAGCGCACTCACCGAAGGGATGTAGGGGCAACAACACGAAGTTGATTGCTGAAATTCCCTTCTTTTGGGAGCGTGAGGTTCTAAAACACCTCCCTCAACCAAAACATCTTGCAAGCCACATATTAAAAAGATAAACTAAGATAACACTAAGAGAATCTTGACAAACTGTCATATACTATGGAAGTTGTTGTGCGAATATCACTCCCTTTAAGGGAGTATGCAACAACACTTTGAATATCCCCCTTTTCATCATGGACAGACTAGCAGGGAAATGCCCACAGGCCTCCTCACTTAAGATAACATACATTTTACCTTCGTACTTGGGTTCACAACTTCTGAACCAATACATCTCTATGTTCCGTGTTTCCCTTGTTGAGTGGTTTCCTCAGGGCATGTTTGACTAATTTCATAACATTACATCCCCAACTCCCTCCTATGGATACCACAAGTCTATGTTTGCAGCCCTAATTTCTTTTGTCAGGGCATCAAATAGAGTTTCATGTATCTAACTTTCATTGCTTCTCAAATGCTAGATCACAAGACACTTTTGGTTCCGGATTGTGTAATCATCTATCAAAAGAGGTGGCAATGTGTTTCTTCCAGATAAGTAAAAGTAATCATTACTATAGAAGCCAAAAGCATGAACCAAATGCAACATGCAGGTATCCAAGAAAACTAATTTATATAAAGAGTGCTAACACCAGAAACAGTGGCAGGTTTTTGATGTACGTTTTCAAAATTTACACAATAAACATAACTCTATAGTCTAAGCACAAATAACAGAGACAGCATTAGTACCTAAAAAGTTCTTTGTTACATCTGAGAATCCAGCCTCAGAAAATATATCTTGAACAGACTTTACCCTGGTCTTTCCAGGCACTGATAAATCCTTGATAAACTGTGAGAAGATTGGACTTTTCTTGGAAGCCGCAACAACATCAAGAATCTCAGACTCAACTTTGTCCAACAAATTAGCTTTTGATGCTGCAATAAACAGAGCAGAAGCATAGTTTCCAGATCCACCAAACAAGGCAATAGGTACCTAAAAGAAGTAAAACACATAAGATATTTGTCAGGTTAACTTTTCTGATTAATGGCAGGATTATAAAAGCTCAATGAATATAATGATGAAAACCTTCATTGTGAGCTCTTGCAATGAAGTATGTTATGAACGGAAATCCCCACCCAGCTCCAGTGATGAACTATGTTATATGGTTATGGATGCTGATGTGTGTACTAGAGTACCGTGGAACAACGTTGTTCTATGCATGCATGCATATACATACATGTATCTATATATACAATATATATTACAAAAGTAAAGGACAAAGTTTTCTATAATATAATTTATCAAGAAGGCAATAATTTGTCATTGTGTAACCAAGTACAGAAAAAGATGCAAAACACAGCAAAAGTGAACTTTTTGAGCACACATGCATGATGAATACGAAATTGAATACTTATTATGCGCTTGTGCATTGACCTTTATGCATGATTTAGTTGCAATGTTTTACATCTATTTCACAACAGTGATGCCCTTGTCTGCCAGTGTACGTGCATGTGTGTGAGCTCCAGGGTTTCATATGCATGTATACATACTAATATTTGCAGGCATTCAACTTTTATTGGATCTAGCTACAACGTTTAACGTCCATTTCTAAAATAGATACCTCCCCCCCCCCCTCCTTCAATCATGTTAGCTGTATAAACAACTCAAAAAGGAGGTGACCTGGAGAAAGAGAATCTCCTGGTTCAAAGAAGAAGATGATGGAAGCAGAACGAACCATCTAGCTATACAGTATCCACCTCAAACAAGTTGATGCATTTATGTGAGAGTAAAAGCAGGGGGAGTCCTTCACCTTAGGATCAACCTCCTTCTTGGGAGTTGCAGAAGCCGCGTAATTCGCAGATCCCTGCAAAAGAGAAACCCCGATAATATTAAAACAAATAAACTGTACACCTTACACCCAAACCCCTCGATTTTCCATTTTTTTGTTCTAAAATATACCTTAACGGACTTCGTGATCCAAAATAGGCCAGAATGCAGATACTGACAAGCTTAAAAATACATACTTACGGCAATCAAGTTCCAGAACGCACCCATTTATCCAGAAATATTGGAACGTAGTGAAGTTAATCCTGAAAGCATATCATGCCAAGATTTCCCAACTTATTGAATAAGAGGGTGCATTCAATCGCCCACAATCTCGGTGTGGGAATATTTCTATTCACAATTGGAGTTTAGTTCGGGACTCTTGGATAAACGCAAATGACGAAATTATCTCCCCACAAGATTTCATGACCCGAATTTCCTGGTTTTCAGGTCCAACACAAAAGGTTGGAGACAAGAATTCCGGGAGCAGAAAAAAAGAAGACTCACACGCAAACGTGTGTGAAGGCAGAGGATTCCGTACGGGGACGGCATGATCGCCCGTACTAATCACTATCATAAACCTCCGGCATCTATGGAACTACAACAGTAACGCAAGATTGGAGGAAAACTTGTCAACATCACACACAACGGTCCCTCGTTCTGTCGAGATATGGATGCAAAATGAAACAAATCACGTTTGTGACTCCCAAATAAAGCGACCGCGAGAGAGAGAGAGAGATTACTTCTTTAGGGTTAGAGAGGGAAAAACGAGCCATCGGCTTCTGTGAGAGGGTCGATCCCGCCCTCACTGTGTTCCGAAGGAGGGAAAGACTCGGTCGCAATCGGGACGCCATTGCCATTCCTCCGCCGAGAGAGAGGGAGAGGGAGAGAGAAAGAGGCGCTGGAGAGTGGGAAGTGTAGGGGATTTGGACGGGTCGGATGTGGTTCGGTACCTGTAGGTCCGACCCTGGAGAGAGATTACTATATTCACATTCCTTTTACTATCTACACTTGTTTGGAAAACAGAGACAAAAACTTAACATCACTTTTCCATACATGTACCGTGCTAGTTTTGATTCAAGCAGAAAATATATCAAATCAACGAAATATTCATCCAAATCATTAAAATCCTCCTCGAATCAGTTCCTTCCTCTCTTTTTTATTCTCTTCTTCTCCTTTTTTTTCAATCGAATTTAAAGCATTTTGAGATCATAGATACTTCTATATTGTATATTGGGTGGAGGTTCGTCACAAATAAATGGTCCCAGACAGTTAACGTGAGAGAAGAACCGATGAAGAAAAGGAGATTTTAAAAATATCAAAATAAAGTCCAAATTTTAATACGAGCAAAATCAAAATCATAAAATAGTAAAAAAGTATGTACATATCAATTCTTAAGTTAAAGCATACAAATCACAAACTCCATTCAAATTAATCTTAATTATTCAATTAAGATTTACGATTAAATAAAATGTTGAAAAATAAATATACTCATTTGATTGTTTCATGTATACTTTTCAGTTTTTATTTTTTAATCTTTGATATTAATTAAAATAGAATGCGTACACGAGTAATTTACATCCTCCACCTTTATATATATATCACGCGGTTGGGTCTAGCACCTAGGAGTATCAATTGATGGGGCCTCGATGAACCTGACCCTATCAAACCGGCGAGTCGAGGTGTGATAATAAAAGAGCAAAACCATTAATTACCTAGGTAATATCCACAAAAAACAGACTAGTCTATGGAGCCCAATAAATTTATGAAAACTTATACTGCACCTAGATTCGCCTAGGTTCCAAGTGATATTCACCAACTTCAGGTGTGAGCGTACATATCACTAACTCGGAAAGAACAAGAGAAGGAACTGGAAATCGAAGACACTTGAAGACCCACTGATTTCAGTGCCTTAACCAATAGGAGAGAAGTCATTGATTCCAACTGTAAATCTGATTTTGTGGTCACTTTGGGTGGAAGCAAACACGGATGGTTTGGATCATTTGATCCGGATTTACCGTCGCATTTGAAATCGACACACCTATTTTCACCATAAAAACGAGAGGAATGTGAAATTTAAGATCAAAGAATACTGTGTCGTATGACTGCGAGATCCAGCAAATAAAACTGTCGCTGCATGCAAGTTTGACCACCATACCCTCAAGGGTGAGCCGCTGGTCGACTTTGTAGTCAATTAAAAAGTGGAGCTTACACGTTCAAGGCCCGTACTTAGTTACGAAGCATAGACTCAGGCTATAGTTCTAGTTCGGTAGACCCATGCCTCGTAATCAACCACCCGTTAAAGGAGCATGTTATGATTCAGAATCACCATTTCCCATGAGAAACGAGCGAAGCTCCCTCGTCATTTGACTCGGTTCAAATCACGCCAAACTCAGCTAGGTAGGAAATCCTAGTTACATGAATCTCAACAGGGTATAAACAATTGATATACAGCTCAAGGATAACCCGGATCTTGATAAACAATTGAAATCCTAGTTACATGAATCCTACTAATTGTAGGACGACGGTTTGGCGACAACAATACTAATCCACCATTCGGACAATTGCTCCAAAATAGTCAACACTTGGAGAAATCCAACTCCTACGTTAAAGGGATGTATTTTTAAAGTATAGTCAACATGAGCAGGCATTGATTTATGTATCGACATGGAAAACTTCTACAAACATGAGTCACGCTCAATGTGAAAGTTTAGGTTCATAAAATATTTTAGGATGCCCAAAGCAGATCTTAGTTTCAGACTATGAACAGAAAAATCAAACCTAAAGCCTAACCAAAATCAGCTAATTTGTCACTGATGTAACTTAAAAAGCAAAGAAGAACTGCATTTGATGGATTGCTAAACACCCTGTCCATCAAAGGCTCAATCAGATGGCTCCAGTCTTAAACCAGAAAAGTTCAAGCTCATCAAACCAGTAAAATGTTGGTTAAGCATGCAGTTGAATGGAAAGAAGGAAAGAGCTTGTAATCATAGCTTCAAGGCTCTGTGAATGACAGACCTTAACCTGGCCCAACAAGGTTCTCTACAATGATTTTAATCCTGGAAGCAGCAACACTAAAGAAGTCGCATATTCCAGCATACGATCAAGCCTTATCCTATGGTATTTCGAAAATAGTAAGACAACATGGACCTTAATACAGAAGGCGGCCAGCTGTGTACAAATGAAAGGACAGCACATGAATCTTACGTGACATTGCAATGGAGAGGACATGTTTAAGCATACCATTTACTCTAATCATAATCGAGTTTTACAGGACATAAGAGCGACCTATAGATAATGTTGTTAGAAATCCATAATAGTCTGACCCCAAAGGTTGAATTAACTATGTTCATCCACAACAATAATAATCAGCCCTTTTCCTTGTCCTGTTTGACCTTGGGTTCCAAACCATCCATTCTCTTTTGGTCGGTCTTCGTTATGGTAATACGCACACGAGTAAAAGCTCCATAAAGTTGATCCTTTGCACCTGCTTCAAGTCATGATGACTAGCCGATACTTGGGATAGACAGCTTGCACTTTGTACTTTTTCAATTTTCCAGTGGCCTTGAAAGGTTTGCCGGAATTCCCCCAATTAGTTGGGGGATTGATTTCTCAATATGATCAAAGACCAATCAACACTACTAAAAGAAAACAGCTCCATATAGCAGGTCTTGAAACTTCAAATAGACTAACTTGCATTCTACACGTTATTGAACCAGTATACTTGGTTGAACTTTTGCAATTCCATATATAACTGTCACTTAAATGCTAGTTTATGATAGTTCCTGGTTGCAGTACTTTGACCTAGTTGGTCCAGACCTTTGAGTAGAATAATCTATCTTGTTGGTAAACTTTCAGAAGGCCGAAGACACATTTAAAGGCTCTTCCCTAGGAGTTCTTTTTATGCTGCACCTTTACCAAAGTCTTAATACAGATCATGATTACTTAGAATCATAAGGCCTAGAAATCCGACCTCGCTGGTGGACATGATATACAGTCCTGCAGATTAATCTTGAACTACCTGCTAACACTTTCCAGTTTATTTTCAATTCTTGTATCCAATAAATGTTCACAACTGCATTTTATGCCTATGCAAGGTTTTTTCCACATCCGAATAAGATAAGAAAAGTTGCCCTTGTTCCATGTGCATCTCAACACATAAACATCAATCTCTTGTGCATATCCAAAAGAATACTCGGTGCATACGTATCTAGGGACACAATGTCAAGGAAACAGACGATACAAGTACACTAATTGAAAGGTCATTGGGGGAACAAAGATCATTCTTATTCTATTCTTTTCTTATAATATTGAAACGTCCTGATTTGGCACAAAAAGCAAACAACCGCAAATAAAGCATTTAGAGAAAGAGAAAGAGAGGAAATTCATCCTCTGTTGAACTCTCTTCCCTATAAATCCCCTTCCATTGTACATTTGAGCTGATTAATATAGATTAGCATTCTTGCTTAGTGATTTGAGCCTTATCTAAAGCATTTTATAGTCACTTTTTGGTGGCCGATTTCCATAGATACAAGCATCGGACTGTTGCAGTCCATATTGAAGCACTTAAGGTGCTGTTTCATTACATTAAGATGAGCACATCTTATAGCTCAGTAGCAGAAAAACTGTTCTGAACAGTAAAGAAACCAAGGCATAATAAATTCTTTATTCATGATATTTGAGACACTGATAACTATTTGAAGCACAATCAGAACCTGTAGCTTAATAAACACAGGGGCATAAAAAAGGAGATATTTGAGGCACTGATAACTATTTGAAGCACAATCAGAACTGCAAGATACCTGATTTTAAAGGTGGTAAATTTGAAGTAATTAGATCTGTTACTTGTCCTGATACTTTTGAGATGTCTGAAGCTTGACTGAAATCTATGCAAATTGAGAACAAACTTATGTGGCAAATTATATGTCGTGCAAGCACCACATAGGCACATACAATGATGCAAATAAAACATCAAAGTTTATTAAAAGAGAGGCTAATTGCAATGGAGCCATGCATCCAATAGACACAATATCAAAGAAAACCTTTTAGGCTGTGGTTGGGAACACTCAAAACAGTGTAACACACACTTCTGTTAGGAGACCAAAGATTTCACATTATTCTATAGATGGGGGATGGTCTTGTTATGAAAAATGATCCCCAATGGTGGTCTTTATAGAGAGGTAGTCTGTGTCAAAACCGTGATAACAGCCTATGTTATATTTTTTTAAGCATCAGTAAACGACAACCCTATAGAATTAAATAACCCCATGTTACCAGGAAATCTTTGGATCGTTATAGCTGAGTGATGTTCTAAAAGAAGTTGAAAAGGAAAAGACTATAGCCAACCTGAGGCAGTCAATAAGCTCAAACACTACATCAACTTTCTGTTTTGACACTTTAGCAGTGTGACTAGGGCATCACTGGCAGTGGATTGAACTCTTTCATCAGAAGAATATATACACCTCACCAAAGCAGGCAGAGCAAAAAATAGGATCTGCAGAAGCCAAAAGTTGCTTTTGAAAAAATTCAAGCAAGAAAGAGCACTAAGAGGGTGAGCTAAGAAAAGGTAGCGCATGAAAAGGAAATACAACCCACTATAAAGTTATCGCTTCCACTTTCCATAACATAGAGGCATAGAAGACAGAACATTATACACCACAGAAGACGGCAAAAATTAGATCAAGTGCAGCTTCAGATTTTCGAAATAAATTGACACAATCCTGTGGAGACAAACATGCTCAACATTAGCTCTATTTTGTTGGAAAAGTTGTCGTGAAACTGAGCCCCATCCATGCCCAAAGAACAACAAGTTTTATTATGTCATTTGCTGCATGGATATATGAAAAAGATAATAAAGTTCATGAATTGAATAGAAAATTGTCTCTCCACAATCATGTCAACTTAGTGTAGATTTTGAATGTAAAAATTCAGGTAACGGTAACGGTAAGTGTTAAAAAAGTAATTGAATCTCTCCACTCCAGACACACAGATACAACATGCATATTGCATGCAAACACACCACATGGAACATAGATGTCCAAGACAGTGGGAGTGATGGGAATGTAGAAACATACAAATAAAATGGGAAAGTAGGAAACCAAATGGTTGTCTCTATCTATATGCTAAACTTAACAGACAGCAAGAATGGAGAATAAAATTCCAAGAAATTCGGAAATATCAGAACTTTAATATTTAATGGTCAGTATTCTAACAAAATGGGAGAAATTATGGAGACGTCATGCATACAACTAACGGAGGTTGGCAGAAATGCAAAGGTAAGACTTAAACTGAAAAGCAAATATTATACAGCAAGAATAAGGTGAGCAAGGTTTTATGGTACCGAGTGTGGGGCAGACACTCATTGACACACGAGAAAGATAAAAGTGGCAAAAAATGAAGATGGGGGTAGATGTGCAGCCACACAAGGAAAGACTCAATCTTTAATGAAGTTACAGAGGAAGTTTGTGTGTTAAGAGAAAATTAGTTCACACACTTGTGGTGGCTTGAACAATTAAACATAAGGCTAGCTGGAGCTATAGTAGGAGATTGATGGTGAATACTTTGAAGGAGGGGAGGGGCCTCAAAAATATGCAAAGAAAACATGATCTTTCTTTTAAGAGTTAATGAATACGGCACAAGGTAGAGTAATAACACCAACTAAAAATCCATAAGGAAATGAAGTAATATTCAACAAGATTTTGCATTCAGAAATGTGCTACCATTTGCATAAATTGAACAACAATGTGACATTTGTAAAGCACACTAGTTGCTAGAACTAGAAGCATCAAGACTAATCAGGGAGGAAAACACTGAGAAGACAGAAATAGCAGCATGATGAATTGGCTAGCGAATGTTTGATGTGAATCAGCACAGATTAAAAGAGCAAAATGTGTAACATATACAAGCCAAAGGATCTGCCTTTTAGCCATTATTAGAAGAACATCATCCTTGAGAAACAGTCAGCCAGAGGTGGTCAAAATAGAACAGAAACCCTTGTAAGTGCATACGCCCACAGACAACAGTGTATGTACATACACATATATCTTTAAGAGTGTGTTTGTGTGTGTGTGTCTGTCTGAGAGAGAGAGAGAGAGAAATGTGCAGAAAATATCTGGAAATTCTTTGTCATGCAATGTGTACCAAAAAGGGATGCATTTAGTGATTAAGATAGATCTGATTGGTTTGAAACCCCAAGTGGAAACAACCCTAAATATGAAATGTACGGAAATATAAATACTAAATATCTATGTCACAAGGGTGCGGGTGCGGTACGGGATATGGCAAATTTCAAAAATTTTGGATGCTGCGACACGGCTAGGGTATATATAATATTATATATAATATTCAAGCTACAACAAGTGAGACATCAATTAACATAAGTATATGACAATACACAACTTTATATTAAAGCAAAACACATAAATAGTAAACAACTACTAATTTCATCACAATACACAAATCAATCTTCACTATCCGGACCCATTTATCCAAAAGACCCGAACTTCAAAATCAATACCAGATTTTGAAGCGTGGAATATCCACACAAAAGGAAGTGAAGAAGGTCCGCGTTGAGATATTTTTCTACGTTCATCGGTGGAGTTTCAAGAGAGATGATGGAAGACAAGCTGAAAGAGCATTTTGGAAACTATGGTGAGGTAACTCTGGTGGTCATCATGGGAGATAAGGTCACGAGTCGACTAAGAGGCTTCGGTTTCATCGTCTTCATGGATTACTCCCTCTTTGATCGGGTTCTCCAGGATAAATACACCATAGACGGCAGAACCGTGAGTTACAAAAAAAATACATTTTTTTCCATGTCGCACCGACACGGTGTCGGTGTCACACCCGTGTCGAGGTCGACACTCCACCTCTTAGAAGTGTCTGTGTGACTTAGCTAAATATCCTAGACCAATGGTAACAATTAAGACTCTTAGCTAGTTTTAATGAGAAAAGCCCATTACTCAACACATCAACATTGAATGGAACACGAGACATACAATCATGACAAGGAACAAAAGGAGGATTACCAAGGTGAGAGAATAGATTGGTTGCCGGTACACGATTTACATGTTAGAGATTGTAATGAGTCTAATAGTAGACCCATTACAGTACATATTAAGTCTAGATGCTCATTTAGTTATACTTAATTAATAGTATGGGTAGTTTAGTCTTTTAAGTTAGAAGGTACTTATAAATAGGTAATTAGGGTTAGTGTTAAATAAGGAGAAAGAGGTGCAGTAATAGAGTCGGCTGCCCAAAGAGAGCCTCTGTGACTACACAGACAGATTGGAGGCATTAGGAAAGGCCTCCAATCACGTATGTAAGTGATTTTCTTTCATGTTAACGAATATTCATTTATAACATGGTATCAGAGCCTATAAGGCGTTTAAATCAAATTTTTCAGAAGAGGAAGATCAACGATTTGAGTCATCTCTGCATGTGAAACTCATTTGGTCTATGCATGTGAAGCAGACCAGATTCTATGCATTTTCTGGGCATGAGACTGATAATTTTTTTCACAAAAGATATCTAGTTGAAGAGTGCATTATATTTTCATAAGTGTGACATAAGAAACCAGTTTTTTTTGCGCATTTTATGTGCATTCTCATGTGGATATATCTAGTTGAAGAGTGTTGGGGTATGGTTATGCAGTAGGTGAAGAATGTCTTGCTGAATACTTGGTAGCATTAGTGAATTTAAGAGGGGTGCCACGGCTCTGGAAACACATTGAAGGGAGAAATAACATCAATCCGTAAAGTTTCACTGGTGACAAGTTTAAGAACAATCATGGAGTTACTTCTGTGAAATCGCAAAGAGGTACCAATGACCTGGTCGTTGATGTTCAGAGAGCACTATACACGACATACAGTGAATTTGACGGAGATCTGGAAGTCAAGAGTGACTTAGAGTGTTGGGGATTGAAAAGTGATACAGAATCTGTCTGTATTGTTTTGTGAACTCCATAGTCACATATATAGCAATCTGTCTGTGTGACTACCAACATGAAGAACATCACAAGTTGATATAAAACAAAGTAAGGTTTAGTATATTATTTGATAAATAGCTGGTAAAGGTAAAGGCGATTGAAAACTCCTTTGTGTTGTCTGAACATTCAATAAATGAAAAAGTAGAAAACTTTTAAGTTACAACAAAGTTAGATGGCAAGAACTACTTGGAATGGCCTAGGTCTGTTGAACTGACTGTTGTAGCAAGGGAAAGATGGTCTTGTTAAGGAAAGCCGTGTCTTGTCATGTAATAAGAGTCTAGTCGTGTAAAAGAGTCCTGTGCAATGTCAGTTTGTCTTTTTGAGTTTTATGTCGTCTTAGAAATAGTTAATTCTTAGTAGGGGTAGATTAGGAAATTAAGTTAGATAGGATATTAATAGGTGATTAGGGTTAGATAGAAAGAATAAGAAAGAGAGGAGGACGGCTGCTGCAAAGTGTCTGATTTTGGTATTGACGCATATTGGAGGAATGCCTCCAATCTGCAGCATAATGTAATCTTACGTTATTTTGAATAAGATGAAGTTCATTCACAAGATGGTATCAGATGTTAGGCGTTTTACTTTGGGATTTCTGCACACGTGAATCCATGCCATCAGATCTGGCCGCTGCGCGTTGGTTTCCTTTCCCACTCGTGGACTGCACAACTGGTTTTCGTTCTTGGCTTTGAATACTAGCCTGCGCCAATCACCCTTTTATTCTTTTCTTGGTTGCCCCATCCATCCGTTTTTTTTCATTCCACTAGTTGTCTGCGCTATCCACAAGAAATTCCATAGGTCCCATCACAACTGATTTCTCACCTTTATCTGCCATTCTAACGTCCAGCCTTGGCCTACTCAGTCCTACATGGCTGCCAAGGGTAAAGGCATTGATCTTTCCTCCGGTGGCTAAACTTACATCAATCAGAATACTTCTTAGTATGGCAGCAAATTTGGGATGTGACCTATGACAATTGGATGTTAAAAATGCTTTCCTACAAGGAGACTTAAATGAAGAAGTATACATGGAACTACCTCCAGGACTACCCAGAAATTTGTCATCTTCTAGTAGAGTATGTAAACTCAATAAAGCGATATATGGGTTGAAACAGTCTCCAAGAGCTTGGTTTGAGAAATTCAGTAAAGCAGTGTGTAGTTTGAGATAATGTAGAAGCCTCAATGATCATACAATATTCTTCAAGAAAGGGACCAAAATATCGATCCTCGCAGTCTATGTTGATGACATTATTGTTATAGGAGATGACACTGAAGAAATATTAAAGTTGAAAATGAGCCTTCATAAATTATTTGACATTAAGGATTTGGGCAGACTTCATTATTTCTTGGGAATAGAAGTTCTTTACTCTAACAAAGGTATCTACTTGACTCAGCGAAAGTACCTAATGGATCTTCTTGAAGAAACTCAAATGCTTGAATGTAAACTTAGTGATATTCCAATGGAAGTAAATCAGAAATTTTTTAATGGAGATAGTGAAGAGTTTAAAGACATCCATAAATATCAGAAGCTAGTGGGTAAGCTCATATATTTAACTATTACTCGACCAGACATTGCATATGCAGTTGGGATTGTGAGCAGATATATGTATTCACCAACTAAAAATCAGATGGATGTTGTGTACAGAATTCTCCGATATCTCAAATCAACTTCAAGAATGGGTTTACTTTACTCGAAATCATCACATTTAGATATTGAACTTTATTCTGATGCTGACTGGGCAGGTTCTTATGATGACAGAAAGTCAACTACTGGCTATGTTACTTTACTTGGGAGTAATATTATATCTTGGAAAAGCAAAAAACATACAGTTGTTGCAAGATCTATGGCAGAAGCTAAATATAGAGCTATAGCACAAGCGATGTGTGAAGGAAAATGGATATCTTCATTGATCACTGAATTGGGTTATTCAACTAACCATCCTATACCCTTATATTGTGATAGCAGTGCAGCAATTCAGATGACATCTAATCCAGTATATCATGAAAGGATCAAGCATATAGAGATTGACTGTCACTTCATCAGGGAGAAGATATCCAACAAAGAATTTCAGCTAGAGTATGTTCATTCTCTCAAACAGAGGGCTGATTTTTTAACTAAAGCTACTACCAGCAAATTATTAAAAGAGACCTTATCCAAGTTGGGTGTCATCAACATTTTCCACCCAACTTGAGGGGGAGTGTTAAGGAAAGTCGTGTCTTGTCATGTAATAAGAGTCTAGTCGTGTAAAAGAGTCCTGTGCAATGTCAGTTTGTCTTTTTGAGTCTTATGTCGTCTTAGAAATAGTTAATTCTTAGTAGGGGTAGATTAGGAAATTAAGTTAGATAGGGTATTAATAGGTGATTAGGGTTAGATAGAAAGAATAAGAAAGAGAGGAGGACGGCTGCTGCAAAGTGTCTGATTTTGGTATTGACGCAGATTGGAGGAATGCCTCCAATCTGCATCATAATGTAATCTTATGTTATTTTGAATAACATGAAGTTCATTCACAAGAGGTCTCACCTAATGGGTCATATTTCGAGTCCAAAAATACATGATGCACAGTATTCCAGTTGGAGAAGAGAAGATGCCTTAATATCCTCGTGACTACTTCAGTCTATGATTCATTTCATTACAAAAACTTTTATGTTTCTTGAATCTGCTAATGAAATCACAGTCTTAGAAGCTTATTATAGAAAAAAGGATGCGGCTAAGGAATACAAAATATTAGAAAGAATCAAGAAATGTAAACAAGGAAATCATTCTATTAGTGAGTATTATGCAGCTCTTCGTGGATTATGGAATGAACTTCTTTCTATACAAATATTAAATGTTCGTCTTGTTACAATGAAATGAACACTGAAATTGAAAAGAAGAAAGTATTTGACTTGCTTTGGGGAGTAAATCCAGAATTTGAGTCTATCAATATCAATATTTTAGGCCGAGAAGAACTTCCTTTACTGGGCACTATATATTCCTTATTGATTTGATAAGAAGATCACAGAAATCTTGAGAATGATAGCTCTACTCCTACTGAACAACATGCACTTCAAACTAGAGGACAAAATTCACATTACTGCGGAAGAGGTGGACAACAAAATCGTGGACGTGGTCGGTTTTATTCTAATGAGAAAGATAAAATTGTGTGTTCTCACTGTGGAAAGTTAAGACACTCTGAGAATTGCATGGTTGACCTGACTTCTTTAGACCTCGAAATAAACATGCACTTCAAACTAGAGGACAAAATTCACATTACTGCGGAAGAGGTGGACAACAAAATCGTGGACGTGGTCGGTTTTATTCTAATGAGAAAGATAAAATTGTGTGTTCTCACTGTGGAAAGTCAAGACACTCTGAGAATTGCATGGTTGACCTGACTTCTTTAGACCTCGAAATAACTCTGCTCATGTTACTGAAAATGCACTGTCCAGTACAGATGGCATTCAAGAACTCATTAAGAGGATCGAGAGCTTAGAAACAAAGTTATCTAGAAATGCTCATCCCTCCACTTCTCAAGCTATAGTAGCACATGCGACATATACTATGAAGGGTAACCAATTCTCTTCTCTTCATTCTAAAACTTGGATTATTGATTATGGTGGTACATATCACATGGTGGGAGAGTCATCATATTTTTTAGAGTATCATCTTCTTAAAAAAAAGGAGTCAATTAAGTTGGTTGATGGCTCACATTCTTATATCATTGAATAGGAAAGTGTACCCACATGTTTTACATAATTAAAATCAGTCTATCATTTTCTCAGTTTTTCTATAAATCTTCTTTCAGTCAGTTCATTAACACGTAGACTAAATTGTAGTGTAACCTTTAATCCAACTGGTTATGTGTTTTAGGATCTAAAGACAGGGAAAATCTTTGATCATGGTAGTCTCCAGAGGGGTTTATATGTTCTTGAAGACAAACATCAACATGTTGCTACTTCTAGTACTTCTGAAGACGGGAAAATCTTTAATCATGGTAGTCTCCAGAGGGGTTTATATGTCTTTTAAGACATACATCAACATGTTGCTACTTCTAGTACTTTTGTTGTTGTTGCTCATGATTCAAAGACCCACCTTTGGCATTATCGTCTTAGACATTTGCCTGTGTCCAAACTCCATCATGTTATACCTCATCTTAGAATCGTGTCAAATAAATCCCAAGTGTGCCAACTAGGGAAACACCAAAAAGCACCTTATCACTCAAGTGAATCTAGAAGATCCCAACCATTCGAACTTCTTCATTTTGATATATGAGGTCTGAATCCAGTTACTTCATTGTTTGGTCAGAAATATTTTGTCTCTTTTAGTGATGATTATACTCACCTTACAATTGCTTACTTAATGAAAACAAAATCAGAGGTTTCCTCTATTTTTCCTATTGCTCATAAATTTATTCTTACCCAATTAATATGTTTGTGAAAGTTCTTCGATCGGACAGTTGCAGGAATACCTACATACACATGATATACTTCATCAAACTTCTTTTTCTTATATACCTCAGCAAAATAGCATAGCCGAGAGGAAAAATTGTCATATACATGAGGTAACCAGAACACTTCTTCAACATAATGCCCCAAAATCTTACTGGAGAGAAGTTGTACTTCTTGCTGTCTATTTAATAAATAGGATGCCTAGTATTGCACAGAGTGACAGTCCTATAAAATGCCTTGATAGGGAATCAAAACTTTTTTATATAACTCCTCGTATTTTTGGTTGTCCTTGTTTTATTCATGCTCACCTACCTTGTCATCATAAACTTGATCCAAGAGCTGTAAAGTGTATTTTTCTTTGCTACTCAAATTCTCAAAAAGGTTATAAATGCTATGATCCAATACTTAAGAAAATGTAGGTATCTATGGATGTCACTTTCTCTTAATCTACCCCCTATTATTCTACTCAGGGGGAGTCAAACATCTCTCAAAATATATCTTCTCATATGATTCCGTTAATTCCTAGTGAGACAGAGGATATTGCAGGTGCCAATAGAGAGAAGACTATTGAACCAAAACAAACCTTGGTGTATAAGAGAGAAGACATATCATTTGCTCTCAAAAGAAACACATACAGACCCCTATAACCAAAGATAATCCCCATGATTCAGATCCATAATCCCCAATGGATGAAGACTTGAAAGTTCCCATTGTTATTCGCAAAGGTAAACGTACTTGTGCATGGTATTCTATATCTCAATGTGTTTTCTATGCTAATGCCTCTAAGAATTATCAAACTTTTATTATGAATGCACACGATACCTTCAAATTTTGAAGAAGCAAACATGTGTCCTCTACGGAGAGGAGTAATAGAAGAGGAGTTTAATGCTCTGTCAAAAAATAATACTGACTTCCTCCGAATAAAAATATATTTGGCTGCAAGTGGGTTTTCACTATCAAATATAAGGCAGATGGCACTATTGAAAGGTATAAGGCAAGACTTGTTGCCAAGAGCTACAGTCAATCATATGGCATTAACTACAATAAAACCTTCACACCTATTGAAAAGCTTACTTCCATAAGAATAATTCTCCGTATGGCAGTAAATTTGAGATGAGATCCATGGCAACTGGATGTGAAAATTGCTTTCCTACAAGGAGATTTGAATGAAGAAGTTTTTATGGAACTTCCTACTGAAATGAATATTAAGAAAAATGATGATATAGTTTGCAAACTGAACAAAGTCGTCTATGGGCTAAAACAATCACCAAGAGCATGGTTTTCAAAATTCAGTGAGGCAGTGTAGAGCTTGGGATATCAAAGAACCATAAATGACCATATATTGGCCTTTAAAAAAGGTACTAAGTTATCTATTCTTGCTGTTTATGTTGATATTATTGTAACAGGTGATGACGTTGAAGAAATTTCAAAATTAAAAAGGAATCTTAACAAATTATTTAACCTGAAAGATTTGGCCGACTTCACTATTTCTTGAGAATCGAAGTGTTGTATTCCAATTAAAGTATCTTCCTAACTTAGAGAAAATATACTATGGATTTACTATAAGAAGCAATTATGCTTGATTGTAAACAGAGTGATACTCCTATGGAGGTGAATCAAAAATTGTTTATTGGAGATAGTGAAGGTTTCAGAGATATTCAAAAATACCAGAAATTGGTGGATAAGATTATTTATATGACTATTATTCGTCCATATATCACTTATGCCGTGAGAATTATAAGCAGGTTTATGCATTCACCAACCAAAAATCACATGCATGTTGTGTATAGAATTCTCATATATCTTAAATCTACACCTCGAATAGGCCTTCTCTATTCAAAATCCTACAAATTCAATATTGAACTTTATTCTGACGCAAACTAGACTGGATCGAAAGATGACTGAAAATCAACTACAAGGTACATAACACTACTTGGCGATAATATTATATCTTGGAAGAGCAAGAAACAAACCGTTGTTGCTAGATCTATAGCAAAAGCTAAATATAAAGCAGTAGCTCATGTTATGTGTGAAGGAAAGTGAGTATCATCCTTGTTATATGAGTTGGGATTTCTGTCTGATCAACCTATTCCGTAATATTGTGACAGCTGTGCAGCTATTCAGATGACTTCCAATCCAATGTATCACGAAAGAATCAAACACATAGAGATCGACTGTCACTTCATCTGAGAGAAAGTTTCAAATCAGGAATTCATAATGGAGTATGTTAAATCGAAAAATCAGAGGGTGGACTTTCTATCCAAAGTCATCACCAGCAAACAACTCAAGGATACTTTGTCCAAGTTGGGTGTTCTCAATATCTTTCACCCAACTTGAGGAGAGTGTTAGAGATTGTAATGAGTCTAATAGTAGACCCATTACAATACATATTAAGTCTCGATGTTCATTTAATTACAACAACTATAACTAAGCCTTTTCCCATACTTGATGTTCATTTAATTATACTTAATTAATAGTAGGGATAGTTTAATCTTTAAGTTAGAAGGTACTTATAAATAGGTAATTAGGGTTAGTGTTAAATAAGGAGAAAGAGGTGGAGTAATAGAGTCGGCTGCCCAGAGAGAGCCACAGGTAGATTGGAGGAAACCTGCACGTATGTAAGTGATTTTCTTTCATGTTAATGAATGTTCATTTATAACATTACAAGCTCTTCATCAGCAAGGCGTTCTAATAAGTGCTTTGCAATCTCATGCCTGAAAAGATGACGGAATGTAATAGGGAAACAAGCTAAAAAATACACAAGACAAAGTTTAGATACCTTACTGAAAGAGGCAGATCATTTCCTGAACTTGAACACTTAGCCACAAGTTCGGAAGCCACATCCATAGCATTTCTCCTCCGGATGTGATTTTTGGAATCAAGCCTTGTAAAAATTTCTTGAAGACATTGATCTGGATTTCTGTGTAGCTCATATAAGTTAATAGTAACTTCTATCATTTCATCAGTTATCATGCGCAACAACTTCCAAAGCAACAAGCTCAGTGAAACTTGATCAAGGATACAGAAAGCAATACTCTGCCACAAAAGAGACAACTGCTCTTGCCGCTACATCTCTTTCATCCAAAAGATTTAGCAACAACGGTAGTGCTACTTCCATCGGACCAACATAAGGAGGTTTGCTACCAGAAGCAATCAAGCTTGACTTGAAGATAATATGTCTCAGAATGCTCAGTGCTCCTTCTGTAATATCTTCAAACACGCACCTAATCTTTGAAAAAGAAAAAGATCACTCCATGAGATTCATGAGTCGAGGGAGGAATACAAACCACTTCAACGAACCAGAATATACTAAGAGGAATTGGAAAAGTGCATGGGTATGCAGTAATATGATAACGTATTGTACTCAATAATGCCGATCAAGAGAGGGGATAAAATTATTGCCAAGATGAGTGATTTACCTATGTTTGATGCAATCTATAATGCGTTAAATAAGGCCCATGAAAAGGAAGACTTGGAAGATTGCCCAGGTGCAGTTATTTAGTTAGGGTCTACTCTTTGCATCAGTGATTCACCAAAAATTGGAAGAATAAAGCAAGAACCTGTCAACCTGTCACAGCATCCACGGTGCGGTAACACAACCCTACATCAGGAACAGGTCTCACCAATATCCTCAGCCTGCCCGGCTGTCATATCACAAGATAGTTATCCTCTTACACACTATGTATATAAAAAAATTTAAAGAAATTTCTTAACTAAATATCTAAAACAATGCAGGTAGTTACCAACAAAAAAGGACACACTAGAACTCCATAATACAAAGAAAAGAATTTTATTTAGACCTCAAGTGATGATTCCTTGAAAAAAACTAGGTAGAAACATGCTTTGCTTATAAAAATTGCAAGACTACTCTCCCTGATGCACATAATCACCACCAAATACCACCAATTAGCTCCAAGAAGCAACCTTTCTTTTTTAACACAATACTGTGTATATGAATCACCATGGGACAAAATACGATACTTTCAACATTTCGAAAATAAAACATGCATCAACCTCATAAGATAGACTGTGTGTACACACTGTTTTCCTTTACACTAATCTTTTGTACAGTGTGCCACGCTAGTAAAAATGGAAACATCGTAACAAGTGACAATAATGTTTTAAATAAGTTAATGCTGCAGATGTGCCCATGAGGATACCTTTCCACGATTACACACTAACAGGTAGGGTCGTCCAACGAATATCAAGATCCTTTCAAGTAGAGCGTAAGATGCATAATATGTAGCATATAGCGTCACAAAGATCATAATTATTTTTATAATTCCACAAATTTTAAAAAAAAAATCAGAAACAGTTATGCATGACATGTTATTGTTTCCTATTTACAGTCCCTGACTACGTCCTAATAGGTAGGGCAGTCCAATGAATATAGAAAGAATTTCAGAGTATTGGAGGATGCATAAAGCAAATTACAACAACAACTAAGCCTTTTCTCATCCTAGACGGGTCCGGCTACATGGATTCGTTGTTTCCACAGAGCCCTATCATGTGCCATGTTAGCAGTTAACTCACAATAAGCTAGATCATTCTTTATTGCTTCTTTCCAACACTTTTGTGGTCGTCTTCTACCTCTTTTAATACTTTCCAAATTTAGTTTTTCATATCTTCTTACATGTTCTTCTTTTGATGTTCTTTCTATATGTCCAAACCATCTTAAATGATATTCTCTCATTTTATCCTCTATTGGTGTCACTCCTAATTTGTTTCAAATAACCTCATTATGTATACGGTCTTTTCTTGTATGACCATTCATCCATCTCAACATCTTCATTTCTGTCACAGACATCTTTTGTACATGTTGATGATTAACTACCCAATACTAAGAACCATAAAACATGGCAGGTCTAATTGCTGCTCTATAATATTTATCTTTTAACTTTAATGGTATCTTCTTATCACAAAGAATACATGATGCTCCTCTCCATTTTAACCAACCAGCATTAATTCTATGCGTAACATCTCTATCAATTCTTCCATCACTCTGAAAAATTGACCCTAAATATTTAAAGCTTTCCTTTTAGGAGATGCAATGTGTGCCAATTTTAATTTATATGTAATCTGAAGAAACCAAATGATCAAACTTACATTCCATACTATGTCACACGGTTGCGGGTGCGGGTGCGGGATACGGCAAATTTCAAAAAATTTGAGTGTGGCGACACGACTAGGATATATAATATTATATATATTATATATTCAACTAATTCAAGCTAAAAGCCTAGAACAAGTGAGACATCAATTAACATAAGAATATGATGACAACAATAAGTACACAACTTTATATTAAAGCAAAACAAGTAAAGAACTACCTATGTTATATCAACAATATTATCATAATATCATTTATCAACTATGAACAATATTAATGTTTGATAAATGAAATGAAGTAATGAACATGTACCTGATAAATTATAGATCTTCACTATCAATAATATCATCATCTGAAGGGACTATTGGATCAGTGAGTTCCATATTAAGAGTATGCAAATCTTGGTTGTCATCTATGTGATATTCCTCTAGGTTTGCATCCCAATATTTTGATGCTCCTTCACTGCAATATATTCAAATAAATAACAAGAAAAGATCAACAATAATCATCATGATGCAAGCAAAGAAAACAATTTTAAAAGATTAGTAATTTTTACCTGTACTCAGCATTAGATCGTAAAACCAATCTCAGATTTTAATGGACATAAACCAAGTCTTCAGCACGACTAGTTGACAGATTGTTCCTTTTGATATTGTGAATTTGAGAATATGTACTTCAATTTCTTTCACAACAAGAAGTAGCAGGTTAAGATAATAATTTTGATGCAAGCTTTTGAAGAAGAGGCATCTCAAATCCATAACATGCCCACCAATCTAGTGGATCTTGATAATCCCTTGCTTCCAGTGCTTCTAATGAATCAAGTCTGGCACAAGAAAACTTTCCATATTCAGAATTTACTTACCTAAGTAAGTATGAGTCACGATAAATCCTTCCCAAACACATTTGTCTCTTCTTTGCTATTTCAGGATCTTGATTAGGAGGACAACGCCCAATGCTCTCATCCAACCATTTCTTCCCATAATATCTTGGATTTAAAGAATGTGCTAATCAATGCAAGGGAGTGTTACTTTTGTCCCATCTTAAAACTAATATAGAATGGATATGATCATAAAATGTTGATGTCTCATGAAGTTCTTTTCCTTCATGCTTTAAAATTATTGACTCAACTTTTTCAATCATGGTATCCCACATTTCATAAACTTTATGAAGCATTGGTTCATCTTTATCAACTTCTCTCAACATCTTCTACATAGGCTCTATGAATTCAAGTAAATATGATACCTTGTCCCACCATAAATCATTAAGAATAATAGTCTTCACTCCTTGGGCCCTTGTTTGATCTTCAACCTTGTTACCACAGTATGCATCCCAGCTTGGATGAGTAATCATCTGAATCAATGATGTCTTTATTATATTGAATCTTTTTACCATCACAATCAAAGAAGCAAAACGTGTTTATGCAACCTTCAACAACTTTAAATGAGAATGTCTATTAAATATCACTGAAATTAAATGGTGATTCATTACAAAATTCCTTATCTTCATACAATCTGTTGTCATATCTTCAATCCATGAACACAATTCATATGCACGAAGATTATCTTTATCTTCTAATGGCTTACATATACGAGAAAGAGCTAAATTTAAACTGTGAGCTACACAAGGTATCCAAAAAATGTGTGGATACTCACCTTCCAAACTTAACCCAGCACTTTTGCAATTAACTGCATTATCAGTGATTATTTGTACAACATTATTTGGTCCAACACTCTTAATAACTTCTACAAATAAATCTTTCAAGTATCCTGTAGTTTTAATTTCTCCAGATGCATCAACCGACTTCAAAAATATTGGCCCACTAATTGAATAAGCAATGAAATTAATGAGTGGACGCCTTTGAATATCACTCCATCTATAATAAAAAATAGAAACTCCATTAGTTTCCCATGAAAACTTCTTATGTTCTAAAAGTCTTTTAATATTAGCTTTTTCTTCTTTAAGAATAATGGTTCGCAATCTTTCAAAACTTGGAGGAACATAACCATGTAAATTATAATTAGCCAATGAAGTGACAAGATCTTTCCAATATGGATTTCTTGCTACATTAAAAGGAAGTGAACTTGAAAAGAAAAATCTTCCAACCTTTCTATCCATCTCGTCCCTTCCAACTACATTAAATGATTTTTCAATTGCTACTCCTCTAAAACCTTTAAATTCACTTTGCATTAACTTTCTTTTCTTTTCTACATCTTCTTTCTATCCACCAAATAATGGAATATTTGTTCCTTTTTCACTCCTTTCGTTCTTCTTTCCATACTCATCTTGCTTTTTCATTAATTATCTTCGTAAATCCTCATCCACATTCGAACATGCTCTTATACCATGTTTTGATAATTTTAAAAGATGTACCTTCACTCTGGTATATGATCCTGTAAATTTCATGTTGCAAAATTTACACATAAAGTGTGTATTACCTCCACCACCTTCGTATAATTCTCCATTTTGTACGTGCATCCACAATGGTGCATTATCACGAGGTATTGAAGGTTTTGAAACTTTTGTTGTTGATCCTAACTTCAAGGAACACTTCCACCAGAACTCCCAGGGCTAGTACCAATTCATACTCCTTTTCCTTTTCTATTGTCGACCATTTTTAGGATCAACTCAATTCACAATTTCACAATCTGATTAAAAAACAAAATATCAAAAACAAACAAATAGGAGATGGAGTCAGTCATAGTCATAACTCATAAGTCATAACATTGACATTTGACAAATGACAATTGACATACCAGTAACCAAAAGGCTTACTTAAACAGTTAACAGTTAGCACTTAGCAGTTACCACAATATACACATAGAAATTTAGAATGAGTCAACCAAATTTGATGGGCACGTAAGAGATGCAATTCACAATTGACATGCTATGCTACATGCTGCAAATTAGACAATAGACGTGAATAAGCCAAATTCGAATTGGATGCCAATGCACACAAAATTTCATGCCTAAGGTGAATTGACGAATCAATGAAAGAGTACTTCTATATACAGTATAGTTTTCTAATAGGAATTTACAAATTAAAAGCATAACGACTTTGGAAATTTTATATAAAATTGTAATATTAAAAAAGGAAACTGCAAGCAAGCTAGAACTAGAAGTGCATTCTGGATCAAAACATAACACTGACTTTCCTGCATCATCATCAGTGTATTTTCGAGTCCTTGTAATTGGGCTGCCATTTATTAACCGTAAGAGTAACTACAAAGTCACTAAGGAAAATCAGGCCTTCCACAAAAATTAATCACGTGAACATGAACTTTTGAAGTATTGATGCACAACTGTTTTCCAAATTACGTTCAGAAGTATATAGTTATAGACACAAAGAAATATCAAACTATAAGAAAAATTCCCACAAGATCAAAATATCATTTTTAAAGCAGTTTTCCATGCAACGAGTCTGGCCACTTAAATAAAAGGAAAGCATTTTCACTTGTAGTGCTCAAAGTAGACATGAACCATGGCTTATGGTACCTTAAAAATGATTACATGGCGAATATGGGGTCCTTTAACATGAAACATGAAAGCAGAGAATCTTACAAGTTGATAAGATGGCTATTTAGGGCTTTGCTTTCTTGAATTATTTCATCCTCATCTAACAATTCATCCATGATACAACGACTTTAGAGACATACTTTACCAAGAAATCGAAACAAGGTGGACTTCGATCGCTCGAATGCCGAAAAAAAGAAAGAAAGGTGGACTTCGAAAATGAAAGAAAGTGAAACTTACCAAGAAATCAAAACAAGGATGAAGGATCTTCGGCCGCTTCAGTGGAGAACCTCGTCGCCTATCACCAACAGAGAATCGTGTTTCACTTTCTTTCACTTTCTTCAGCCATATTCGTCCTCTTTCTTCGGCCGCTTCAGTGGAGAACCTCATCGCCTATCACCAGCAAATGAAAAGTTGCAGAGGAAAGAGGACGTTGAATGGGAGCGGCGAGCCTGAAGACCTCATAACGAGTCTGCCCTAAATCATGGACGAATATGGCCTTGAGGACGTTGACCACACCAAAAAATCATCCAGACACGTTGATCGTGTCGATAAATGAAGACATTGTGTCGGTGCCGCACCGACACGATGTCGATGTCGCACCAGTGTCGACGCCGACACCCCACCTCATAGAGGTGTCTGTGTGACAAAGATTCCATATATTCTATCTTTGTTCTACTAAGCTAGAGGCCTTTGTTTCTAATGTTTCTCTCCATAGTTTCAATTTTCCATTAACTTTTTCCTTAGACTCCTCCACTAACACAATGCGGTCTGCAAATAACATACACCAAGGTACTTCATCTTGAATATGTTTTGTTAACTCATCAATCACCATTATAAATAAGTATGGACTTAAAGTAGATCCCTGATGTAACCCAATATTAACTTCATTAAATAGTCTTCTGAGATAAGTGATTCCTATTTCTCCTAGTATTTTCCAAACTTCTATAGGAATATTGTTTGGTCCTACCGATTTACCACCCTTCATATGTTTAAGAGACTCTTTGACTTCATTCTTTTGAATACGTCGGTAGAAATTGTGGTTTATATACTTTTCTGACTTGGCTAAATCTCCTAAACTAATACTAACGTATATATAATCATTAAAAAGATTATAAAAATAGTTTTTCCATCTATTTCTTATATCATCATTTGCCACTAAAAGTTTTTCGTCCTCATCTTTTATGCATCTAACATAATTAAGATCTTTAGTTTTCTTATCTCTAGCCCTAGCTATCCTAAAAATCTCTTTCACTCTCTTTTTAGTTGAGCTTTTTATATAAATCCTTCCAAATTTTAGCTTTTACTTCACTGACGGCCTTTTTCGCTTCGTTCTTTCCTTTCATATAAGCCTCTAAAGTTTCACTAGTTTTCTTAGCATAATGTAATTTGTAATATGACTTCTTTGCCTTGATTTTATTTGTACTACTTCACTTCACCACCAAGCTTCTTTTTGTGTCGGTACACCTCCCTTAGATACACCTAACACATCTTTCGCCACTTTTCTAATATATATAGCCACATTGTTCCACATATCACAAGGTGTACCAACATAACTCCAAACATCTCCTTAAAGGACTTTCTGTTTAAATATATCTTTTTCTCGCTTTTGAGGTTTCACCATTTAGTCTGAATAGCTCGATGCACTCTTTTCTTCTTTATCCATTTTTTTATTTGTAAATCCATATCTAAAAGTCGATGTTGGGTGGTTAAGCTTTCTTATGGAATTACCTTGCAATCTTTACAACACGCTCTATCTTTTTTTCTACAAATAAAGTAATACATTTGTGTTTGTGATAAGCTATTCTTATAAGTAATTAAATGTTCATCTCGAATTTTGAAGATTGAATTGACTATAAAGAGATCAAATGCCATAGCAAAATTTAAAATCTTCCTACCTTCCTCATTTATATCCCCAAAACCAAAGTTTCCATGAATACCCTCTTTACCGATGTCCATTTAAGTCTCCTCCTAAACAAACATCTCCCTTTATGGAATCCTTTGAATCACCTTATCTAACTCTTCTCAAAAAGTTGTCTTTATACTATCTTCTAGTCCTACTTAAGGTGCATAAGCACAAACTATATTCAAAACCTCCGCTCATAACACTAATTTCAGCATCATGATTCGGTCACCATATCGTTGTATGTCTACTACATTATCTTTTAAATCTTTATTTATGGTAATACCAACTCCGTTTCGAGCCTTTTCCTTACCTCAGTACCATAATTTAAAACGTGTATCCTCTATCTCCTTTGCTTTTTCTCTAACCCACTTTGTCTCTTGTAAACATAGAATATGAATCTTTCTCTGAATCATAATATCTACCACCTCCATTAGCTTACCGGATAATGTTATGAAATTCCAAGAACCAATATGAATCTTATTATCTAAGACTAGCTTCCTTACCCCACCATCCGTCTATATTAAAAATGTGGAGACCCTCTCTCTAAATTATTCACTACATTCGGGCGGTAATGTAGCGAGACTAATTTCTTTACCCACACCCGTCCATGATGTGAGAACCCTCTCTGCAATTGATTCACTACATCCGAGAGAAAATGTAGTGACCCTTGCTTACTTATCACTGCATTCAGCTCTACAGCGCGTCGCTAGGCGGGGACGCCCCAAAACAATGATCATAATTTGTGTAATCCATGGTATAAAAATTTGACAAAGTTTTTCACTGACTGTCAGAAGCCTAACACAGCCCTCCTCCTTTATTTGGGCTTAGGACCGGCAATGCAAGGGTGATCCCTTACATGGGCGAAGTTATTTAAAATGAACTATCAAATATCACTTGTAGAATCATTGAGACAAGTAGGATAAAAAATCTAGAGACTATACTTAAATGCAAATAACTTCATAGATTGAAGATCTGAATAAATTTTGTTGCATTTACCTTAAATTAGAAGTAAAGCATGTCTTCAAGGATCTCACCATACTTAAAGCACAATATTGAACAAAATAAACACTGAAGCATGTGAAAGGAACATCATGACAGAGGTTTGGAATATAGTTTGTGCTTATGTACCCCAAATAGGACTAGAAGATAGTGTAAAGACAGCTTTTTGGGAAGAGTTAGATAAGGAGTTTCAAAAGATTCTACAAAGAGAGATGATTTGTTTAGGAGGAGATTTAAATGGACATGTCGGTAAACAAGCATTAGGATATCAAGGGATTCATGGAAACTTTGGTTTTGGGGATATAAATGAGGAAGGTAGGGAGATTTTAAATTTTGCTATGGCATTTGATCTCTTTATAGTCATTACAATCTTCAAAAAACGATATGAACATTTAATTACTTATAAGAGTGGCTTATCACAAACACAAATTGATTACTTTATTTCTAGGAAAAAAGATAAAGCGTGTTGTAAAGATTGTAAGGTAATTCCAGGAGAAAGCTTAACCACCCAACATCAACTTTTAGTTATGGATTTACAAATAAAAAAATAGACAAAGAAGAAAAGAGTGCATCGAGCTATTCGGACTAAATGGTGGAACCTCAAAAGCGAGAAAGAAGATATATTTAAACAGAAAGTCCTTCAAGGAGATGTTTGGAATTATGTTGGCACACCCTGTGATATGTGGAACAATATGGCTATACATATTAGGAAAGTGGCGAAAGATGTGTTAGGGGTATCTAAGGGAGGTGTACCGGCACAAAAAGAAGCTTGGTGGTGGAGTGAAGTAGTACAAAATAAAATCAAGGCAAAGAGGCCATGTTACAAATTACATTATGCTAAGAAAACTAGTGAAACTTTAGAAGCATATAAGAAAGCAAAGAAGGAAGAAAAAAAGGCCGTTAGTGAAGCAAAAGCTAAGATTTGAGAGGACTTATATAAAAAAACTCAACTCAAAAGAGAGTGAAAGAGATATTTTTATGATAGCTAGGGCTAGAGATAATAAAACTAAATATCTTAATTATGTTAGATGCATAAAAAATGAGGATGAAAAAATTCTAGTGGCAAATGATGATATAAGAAATAAATGAAAAAACTATTTTTATAATCTTTTTAATGAAAATAAAGATGTTAGTATTAGTTTAGGAGATTTAGCCATTAGAAAAGTATATAAACCACAATTTCTACCGACGTATTCAAAAGAATAAAGTCAAAGAGGCTCTTAAACATATTAAGGGTGGTAAATCGGTAGGACCAAATAATATTCCTATAGAAGTTTGGAAAATACTAGGAGAAATAGGAATCACTTAGCTCACAAGACTATTTAATGAAATATGGAAAAACCAAAAGATGCCTGAGGAATGGAGAGCAAGTACACTTATACCCATATATAAGAACAAGGAAGACATTCATAATTGTGCGAATTATCGAGGTATCAAGTGAATAAGCCATACTATGAAATTATGGGAAAGAATTATCGAACGTAGGTTAAGACAAGTATCAAGTACAACAGAGAACCAATTTGGATTCATAACAGGCAGATCTACTATTAAAGCGATTCACCTTTTAAGACGTCTTATGGCACATTTTAGAGCAAAAAAGAAAGACCTTCACATGATATTTATTGATATAGAAAAAGCTTATGATAGGATACCGAGGGAGGTTCTTTGGAGAACTTTGGAAAAAAGAGGTATCCTATTGACATATATTAACCTAATAAGAGACATGTATAATGGTGCAAAAACATGTGTGAGGACTCATGAAGGAATGACAGACTTCTTTGAAGTTAATATTGGGTTACATCAAGGATCAACTTTAAGTCCATACTTATTTATAATGGTGATGGATGAGTTAACAAAACATATTCAAGATGAAGTACCTTGGTGTATGTTATTTGCAGATGACATTGTATTAGTGGAGGAGTCTAAGGAAAAAGTTAATAGAAAATTGGAACTATGGAGAGAAACATTAGAAAGCAAAGGCCTCCGACTTAGTAGAACAAAGACAGAATATATGGAATGTAAGTTTGATCATTTGGTTACTTCAGAGGACATAGAAATTAAAATTGGCACACATTGCATTCCCCAAAAGGAAAGTTTTAAATACCTAGGGTCAATTTTTAAGAGTGATGGAAGAATTGTGGAGATGTTACACATAGAATTAATGTTGGTTGGTTAAAATGGAGAGGAGCATCAGGTATTCTTTGTGATAAGAATATACCATTAAAATTAAAAGGTAAATATTATAGAGCAACAATTAGGCCTGCCATGTTTTATGGTTCTGAGTGTTGGGCAATTAATCGTCAACATGTACAAAAGATGTCTGTGACAGAAATGAAGATGTTGAGATGGATGAGTGGTCATACAAGAAAAGACCGTATACATAATGAGGTTATTAGAAACAAACTAGGAGTAGCACCAATAGAGGATAAAATGAGAGAACATCGTTTAAGATGGTTTGGACATATAGAAAGAAGATCAAAAGAAGAACCTGTAAGAAGGTTAGAAAAACTAAATTTGGAAAGTATTAAAAGAGGTAGAGGACGACCACAAAAGTGTTGGAAAGAAACAATAAAGAATGATCTAGCTTATTGGGAGTTAACTGCTAACATGGCACACGATAGGGATTTGTGGAAACAAAGAATCCATGTAGCCGACCCCAGCTAGTATGGGAAAAAGCTTAGTTGTTGTTGTTGTATTAGTAGTCTAGTCATGAGTCAAAAAAAGGATAAATTTAACTTCGAAAGGGCATGTTTCTTAAGATGTCTGGCATTCAAATCTGAATGAAGCAAGGAATGTCACTAACAAGGGCTAAGGAAATTGACAAATTCACCAAGACAGGTTGTCTTACTTGTGCAAATAAGGCATTGAGTATCTCTTGTCCACTTTCATATATCGCAAGTTCAAGACTTGTGCTTTCCAGACGACCCAAAGTTAAGGCTAGGCAATTCAAGAAAAACTTTCTGGTCTCAATTGCACTTTACCCTCCATCAGTGTGCTCGTGTCCATCTTCTTGCACATGCATCTTTTAAAAAAAATGCCGGTTAGATACACCCACAAATTCAAGCAAGATCAAGCATGGGGTAGAGCAACAGATAGTTCTTGCTAGTCGAACATGAATGAAACTAAAGCACCATGAATCATAGGGGTGCCATGGAAGTTCTTCTGGAAATCCGGAATTCCTACTCGGTCTCCTTTTCCGCACGGGGAAGCGGCTTGGGATCACATCCTTGGCTTTGATAATCTTAAAAGGAGACATGTGACCATGAATCGATGTCTCTTGTAAGTAGGAACCAAAGACAGTGGATGGAATTTGTTTTCAGCATGAGTTGATTGGGATTATGTGGATGATGAGTAGGAACGTGCGAGAGGAAAAGTGGGTATCGAGTTATTTCTTTAAGTACTAGCAAGAGGAATTGTTGGCACACTGCAGCGAGGAAGGAACAAAAGGATGATTGATTGATGGGAATATCCTTAACCAAGCTACTGGAAAGTTGGTATTTTTGTTTTTTCGGCACATTGGTAGTTATTTGGGGGTCTATCATGGATTCTGAAAAGAAAGTCATATATTATTCCATCTTGATGTATAGAGTAATCGAGCTCTATGGAGACAAAGAATCCACGTAGCCGACCCCATCTAGTATGGGGAAAAGGCTTAGCTGTTGCTGTCATTTTCGTATCTTGATGTATAGGGTGCACCCTCTTTGTTGCTTATCAATGGAACTTATATAAAAAAAAGAACCATAAGGGCGCACAAGAGGAACTGTTAACAATTATTTTGAATTCTGCACAAGAATAGAGAACCTCAAAATATATGAATAATACTCCCACGGAGCGAAAGATGTGAGAAATTGGTTTATTCCCTCATCCATGGTAAGCAGTCCCAGACAGAAACCAGCACAAGTTCAAGCCTAACAACCTTCACAGACACTATCTTAACAGATTTACCAACTAGCACCCCTCATGACCACTTTATCATCCTGGATTTTCTAGCTTCGCCTTGCCACACTAGTCTAGAACAATGTTAATAAATAGCCATTGTATCATACAACACAAAATGATAGCATAGCATATCAGTACCTGAACCACTATGACACAGTTTCCTACATTATTTTTGCCAACAATCATTTTGTATCTCACCATTATGCGTAATTAGATTCCTTTTTCTGATTTTTGCTTTTCCTCTGCGTCCTTTTATAGTTTGTCAGTTCCCTCTCTTTTTCTGCTGCAGTGAACACCAACAACGTATCCATCATGATTCATGAAAACTACAAGGCCCTGTAGAGCCCACCTCTCATGGGTACCTTTTCTGCCAAAGTGGGCAGAAGAACACACCTGATCCAGCAGCACACGCAGAGGGCATAACGCAATACCATTTAATGTTATCATTGAATAAAAAAAAGGTACCATTGCATTGTATCATATGATATGTTATACGCATATAGGTAGCCTATATGATAAAGGGTGTGATACAATATTTACAACATTGGCCTACAATATCAATACTTTTTGCACATCTAGTAGCTTTTTAAGTTCTAACATGTGATGAAGGGATTCTTGATTTATTCATTAATCACCAAAGCACATTCTAGAGAAGAAAAACAAAACAAGTGTGGTCATATGGTCAACTGTCTGACAATCCAAATGAATCAGATTCCAATCACAGTATAAAAAGGTTGCAACTCAAAGATCCAACTGAAGTGTGGCGAGCAAATATGTTTCATATTCTTTTCAGTGCAAAACAGTGGCAACAAGATTCCTTCTGGGATCCTAGATTGGAGAAGCAAGCATGGCTACCAAAACTTCTAACTGCCTGGGTGGTCTAGCCCTTAACTCCTGTCTATCATCACGGTGTTCAAAGTGCAAGACTTGTGTGCCCAACAGAAAGCCAGACCCCTATATGAAGGTGTTGAAATCTTGCATTGGGAATCATTTAGCATTCCTGAAACCATCCCCAATGCATTGTTTCTGCTGAATATTTAAAAGCATAATTCATGAAAGGAATACTGTTTCCGTGTTTCCTTGTGCTCAGATGGAGCCTAACCAATCCATGGAATTCATAAGCAGAAGAGTCATTCAACGCATGTTATTACGTCAATGAAGAAGAGCAAAATTCCGTTTATCGACGAGTCATAGGTGGTATTATTTGTGCGGATTCTGGACGGGTTATTAAAGGCGTTCAATCGTTGTTAAGTAATGTGTGTGTGAGAGAGAGAGAAAGAGAGATTACGCTTTCGATCACGGGAACGAGTAAATGATCCAACGGTTCCTTCCTGCGAACACAGTCCTTCACGTATTCATGCAAAACAAGAAGCGGCTCATCCAACGACCCTGTCGCAACCAAAAGAAAGCAGATATCCATGTCAAATATCTCCTGTATCAATGCGTGTGTGTGCTTAGAGTTAGAGAGAGAGAGAGAGAGAGAGAGCTGTCTAGGCGCGGGAGTCTGCGCGTGTGTGTGGGAGAGAAAGGGAGAGGGAAGAAGATCTGTTGTGTGTGTGTGTGTGAGAGAGAGAGAGAGAGAGACAGCTGTATGTGACTCTGTCGTAAGAGACAGATAGCGCTTTACGTCGGTGTGTTGTATGTGTGTATTTGAGTGTGTGTGTGTGTGTGTGTGTGTGAGAGAGAGAGAGAGAGAGAAACTACCTCTGGATTGCCTGACGGACTTCAACAAGTCAGAGCGAAAGAGGGCGGCATCGAGGTCACGCCGACGAGCACAAAGAACAGCATTGATAGACCGTGCAAGGAGCAAGGAGGACGACGATGACGCCCTCCAATCGGACTCCCAAATCTGATCCTCCATTTGCCTCTCAATCCTCTCCAAAACCCAAAAGTAAAACAACTTTCAACTCAACGAAAACTTCGACAAAAAGCAGAAAGACGCACCGAATTGTACTATCTCCGGCTGAGTTGAACTATCTTCAGCATAAACCAGACCGGAACCCGATTTTCTGCGGAGCTCCAGTGGGGGGAGAATTCGATCGACCGAATTCCCGCCCTATGGGTTTACCACAAAATGGCGGTGTTTCAGTTTGGCGGTAAGCAGTGAAAACCAACTTCCCGCTGTCTCGCTTTTAATGAATTACTTAAAGCGACCTCAATTTCCAACTTTTCCGCATATCCCCTAGACTCGAAGGTATTTTACCATAAATTAACGCATGTAAACGGATCGAGATGCTCGTGGTTCGTCCAGTTGGCTCGTGACGAGCTCGTTCATGTTTTTGGTTTGCCTTCTAAACAAACTGAAGAGAGCTGGATCGTAAAGCTTTACTATCTTAAGATGAAAAATTACGTGTTTGGTTCGGTTCGATTCAGATTTGCCCATTTAGTTAAGTATATAGTAATCAATCCGCGTTTAGTTCGGTTCAGCTGGTGTAATGCTGTTTAATCAAGTAAATATATCTTTTATACATACGTAGATACACATATACATGCACCTATGTACATAAATATATATACACATATGTGCATTAAAGTGTCGTATTCAGCCAGCTGATTGTGTCGATACGATATAATTAAATGAGCAAACGTTTCAAAACATACGAAAATTAATCTTGAGTAGGGCTTCATATTCGCTAGTTCTCTCTGCACCTAGGCAACCGCACATGGTACAGGTTCTCAATTATTTGGCCTCATTTTTCTGTGGATCATTTTGCCATCTTGAGTAAGGCTTTGTTGTTGTATTGTTGTGTTTCTAAATCCTCCTAGGAGAGCTCCATATATGATATGATACCATTTTTTTAACAGCTTTGAATGAAGCATTGAGGGAAGAAGTGCAACGGTTGAAGATAGCAGCAGGGGAAATCCCGCCGGCGAATGGCAATCCCTTTAACAGAAGCCCATCACGGCAGAGTCCGGCCTTCCATCACACCCAGGATCTGAATCCAGCGGGCAGACATGTACAGCATCCTCATGTTTCTCACCAATTCCAAATCGACAGCCTCTTGCAGATCAATCTAAACAAAATCCCATGGATTTCTTCGGAGCTTCCGGTATCCGTTAAGATCTTAAGCAGCTCCAACTTTATGCTCTAATTCAGGACCAGAAGATCCGTGTGAGAGAAGCTTACGTGAAACCAAAAATGGATCATCCATGGTGTACATAGTGAAAATGCTTCTGTAAAATAATGTATCGGTGATATTTAGCTTTTGGGACAGTTGATACCAAATATTTGCCCAAACTCTGCTTTTGGGAATTTAAAAATAACTAAGGCTTCGCATAATCTACTATGCGAGTCTACGACCAAGAAATTTGACTCTTGTAAAGAATTAGAATCTGGTCCGACTTGGATCTTTCTTTGTTGTTACAAAAGTCTCTTTTGTTTCTTCTCTCAGCAGATGTACCTGATCGTCAATTACTTGGTGTGGACCTTTATGCTATGGTCTCTCTCTCTCTCTCTCTCTCTCTCTCTCTCTCTCTCTCTCTCTCTCTCTCTCTCTCAGGCACGCGCGCACACACACATTTGGGTGCTGCTGCTAAGGTGCGTGCACAACAAACTTATGCACTTGGCTTGTTCAAGTTCTGGAACAAGCTGTAACATGAAGCTCATGAGGCAGGTGTGGGCTTTTTAGTCTGTCTTTCATGCACTTCAGTTGTTTCAAATTAATCTGGATTCAAGCTTAAGATCCTCTCAATATTTCAGCTTCTTCTTAAGTTAGCCAACTTGAGCTTCAATCGAGATCAGACTACATCTTCAAGCTTGGCTCATTCGTAGCAAATGAGGCGCCGAAGAGTCTCGAAAACATGGAAGCAAAATCATGTTTCATAAATAGAACAAGAAAAGAGTTCTTGCAAAGCAATCCACTGCGAGTCAGACTCTAAAAAAATCAACTCTAAAAATTGGCAAATTACATATACAAAAATTAGGTTTTCACTAGAAATGCATCTGAAAATTTACATTTTGAACTGTAACGAGCAGCTCGTGTTCAGTTCATGTCAGCTCAACTGTTGAGAACTATGAACCAAACATGCACGTGATTTAAGTTGGATTCTTCCATGCTATATGGTTCATTCATGTGCGATACGAGCAAACTAGGAACCAACTCTAAATAAGCTAGATCATGTTTTATTCTTTTCTTCCATCAAGTTTGCAATCTTCTCTTCGATTTTGAAAGGTAATGTGGGATCAACTTGATTTTGACACGACACGAGAACGGCAGAAACATGATATGGCTGCAGTTATCCTTACCAAATATAGACATAAAAAGTTTGTGTCAGTGTCCATCCAAAGCAACACGGGAAAAATTGGGTCGTGTCTGAGTTGTTTAGGGCAAGATTGCCAAATGAAAGGTACAAATATACCAAGGGAATATAAGTTCACCTCTATCATGTCCTCAAATTTCAGATGCTTGTATTATTTGTCATCTCATCCTTAGCATCTAGGCAACAAAACTACAGGAGCTTCACAGACAAAGCATCCATGGCAGCCGACTCCGAACCACTGAGAATTCGATGTGGGTTCATGAACAACGCAACAAGGTTTGACTCGGGTCTCTTAGGCCAACAGCTGCTCCTAAGGCTGGAGTGATCAAATGCGGGCATGATCGAGTGAAAACATACGGTGCCTTTGTACTTGAATTATACGCTATTGGCGGGTCGGAAAAATAATATAGAAAATATGCTAATCATACTCTTAAAAACTTAAATTTCCTTTACCTTAATCAACCTCTTTGGACACTAAGTGCGATCTGCCAGATGGTGCTTCTTAGGAAATTAGCCATCCTAGTATTGTTCTTGCCCAATTACACTGTTGGAGGCATACACAATCAAAATACAGTAGAGCGTCCACATATCAGAAAAAGATATTAATGTAACATGTATCATTTTTTAGGGGATTCCGTAGACATATAAAGCGACTCCCATATTCTACTATTGATTTTGAAATTCTTTGCCACGGCCATGGACGAAGGAGACGAGAATTCCTTGCTTCAAACAATAAAAACCCATCTTGATCTATACCGGTTTGGAACAGAACATGTAAAGGTGAACACTTGTCACAGGTAGAGTTTCTTCAAATTTTACTTTATATTAGTAAGAAAACAAAAAATGATAAGATTGCCTTCCATTGATTTAGTGTGCTTCGCACATCTTTCCTTTCATGTCTCCCTCTCTCTCTATTTTTTTCCTAAGAATGTCGTGCTCAGCACATCTATGAAGACATTTTGATCGACTCGGATCTCCACCTATTAAATCTGAGGACATCTTTCACTAGTTTGAAATAAAAATACTGATTTATTAAGGATAAGATCCTTCCAAAATCGCACCATGACCCTTCCGGCCGATGAACGGCTCTCAATAAACCATGGAAGGCCTGGACTGTTGTCCTACAGCACCTGCATCACTTTCTTGCGAATTTCTCGTTTCCCATTTTGGTACTCAGTCGCAGGCCACCTCCTTGATTTATTCTCTCCCTTGAACTTATATCAAAATACACAATGGTAGTAGACCTTTTCATGGGTGAGGCGAGGTAACCGCCTCTTTCAAAGCCCAAAAGTACCTGAAAAAAATCTGTACGCAGTCTGATTTTGAGAAGTTAGACGTCTTCACCTGAGTTTGTACCCAGCTGAGCTTCACCTCATCCTTTAGCCAGTGCAAGTCTCCTTCGTCTGAATTTTCCTCATGCAATTTCCTTTTATAGCATAGTATGATAGATTTAATCTTCTATAAATCTTTGTTGGGATTCAGAGTAAAATAGAACCAGGGCAACTTATGAAGAAGGGCGATATCCCCTCTTTCCACAACTATGAAGCAAACAATAAAAGAATACTGCAAGCAGTCAATGACAGTGGCCGGTGTAGAAGACTAATAGCCCCACAGAACTGTTTACAGTGGGACCATGTATTGTACGCCAAGGATCCAATCGTGGGCTATGTAGCTTTCTGTTGATTCTTCAAATTTCAGGTAAGGTGGGCATCCCACCTTGGCTCAATGTAGATCAACGGCTGATCAAAATGAGTCTTGGTGTTGCACTAGCCATTTCCTTTCTCAAGGTCTTTCAGAATATGCGAAACAGCCACTAGTTTCTTCATTTGACAGTGAGTTGCACGTTATCTACCCTCTTACAATTGAACGAATCAACGATTGCACTGAAGGCGCGAGTTTGCGCATCATGTTAAAGCCGTGTCCAATGAAAATGTGAAGACTGAAGCAAAGTTTTATGAAACTAAAACAACTGTATATACTGTCGCACTCGTACCATTTTCCGATGGACCCAAGAACTTGTTTGGAGAGTTTTGTTCGACACTTCGATGTCAACTCATCACATCCTTGGGTTGAAGAAGGTCCCAAGGGTTCAGTTTGCTAGCCAATACAAGAGGTACATGAGTTGGTTCAATAGGGAGAACCACGCAGAGTCAAACCTAGTAAGGGCAGGGTTGGAAGGACTGGCAATTTTACTGGCTCCACCAGTCAAATTCCAGGATATATCCATCGATGGGGTTTCCCTGAAGCCCCCCAAGAAAAAGAAACAGAAGAAAGCATGGTTCAAATCAGTAGAATATGCTGCCTCCACAGCAAAATTTGTCATGTCAAAGTTCAAAAAAAGATGATGAATGCATTTATTGTCTCTGTTATGAGTGTGATGCTATATTGACAGTGACCAGGTTCTTTGCTAGCTAAGAAGATGCTGTGTAGAATGTAGGTGAAAACTGGCATTCATTTCAGATACAAGGATAATAATTGCTTTGAATCGACGGGATAACAAAACCAAGCAACCGAAAAGGAAACCCAAGGAAACATCAGAAAACCTGTCCAAGCTAACATAATACCCAAATGAGGGGGATGCCATGGAAAAAAGCCAAGCGGAAACCATACCAGAAGGCTTACAACTTTTGTGATGGAAGGGAACAATGCACTCACGCCTATTTGCTTTAATGCCAACCTCTATTGGCAAATTGATAGCTTCAATTCCCCAAGAAGAATACCCCTTGCTAGGAATATATATACAAAATCTCTCATAAAATCCTTCTGTATGAAACAGTAACTGGGGAACAAAATCTTTAAGATCACCCTTCATTCTTCTACCATCCCCCTTGTTTGTTACTTGCTCCAGAAGCCAGATTACCTCCGGGAACAGACTCAGACAACTGAAGCAGGTCATCAAGCACAGTGAAGATCACTGGATCAAAACACTGTAACCACAAACCATGGGGAGATCAATCCCATCGGCTCCTCTGTCAAGCACCTCTGCAGAGATAATAAAGCATGATTTCTAACCTCCTCTCTCTGGTCTAAACACACTTTCCTTAGTCCCTGAACAAGCCTCAGCCACATCTCTCCAATATCCAGGGACAACTTAGACACTTGCTCCTCCTCCATTTCTTCCTTAGCTTCACTAGTCCACTGTGTCAAGCAATTGACAGACCCAGCCATAAGATCTAATGCCCGTACAGATCGCTCTGCCTGTCCATCACGAGATTCAGCAAACTGCCTAGCAGCATCTACACAGAGAACGTAATTAGCTGGCATCAAATGGGCGCCATCAGACATTATGAACAATAGTGCATCGAACCCGGCCTCAGATGCTTCTAGATGTCTAGCTGTGATGGAAAGTAGTGATGTAATTGTACGCCATCCTAACAGAGATCTGATATGAGAAGCATTTGCCTTCACAAGGCGACTGACTTCCTGTGTAATCTGCTCACAGTATGCATCAGCAACCCGGGCATCAAGCTTCAAGACAAGTTGCAATGACCTAAGAAGTTCATCAGCAATGTTCTCTTTGTAGGGAAGCAACCGCTGACAAATCCTCAGGAGTCCAAAAATAGCCTTATCTACCAGAGCACAAGGCATTACAGTTGACTGAACAATATTGGATATGTGCTCATACACACCCTGCCAAAGAAGCCCAATTCTATCCCTGTTATTCAAAGTGATTGCAATCAGCAACTCCAGGCAGAAAACTGCTGTATCTTCATCTCAGGTGTGCTGTTCCCTTTCTGAGGTCGACCTGCTGCCCAAATGAGTGCTCTTGCAAGCTGCAATAGAGATTCAGCTTGCAGAAATTTACTCTCAGTGAATATGCTGTCAATGTGACACTTCTGTATTGTTTGTAGGGTGCGCTGATGAGCAGCAAGTTGTTGTTCAGTAGGTTGTGATCTTGGCTCTTCAGTGTCAAGAGATAAGAGTTGACTAAACCTCCCCATCAATCCTGAGGATCTCCTTGGAGTACCAATAGATGGCATATGAGCTGAGGATAAAGAATTTGCAATAGGCTTTCCATGCCCAGTTTCAGCAGAAAGCTCTGAATCATCAGCTGCATCACTGGCTACTCGAGCTGGCAAGAGTCCGAGCTTGTGCAATCTCAAGATGCAATCAAGTATGTTTCTCCAACCACTACGGATGTAGTCACCATACCTATTTGCAATAGTGAAAACTGTCACAGTTGCCATTCTTGCTTTCATGTCATCTCCAAAGGCAAGGACTGGTTCCTCAACTGATAATGGGTTCAAAATGTAGTGAACTTACAGAGACACTACCAGATCATCAAGAACATCTTCAAGATGATGGCAAGCTGAAATCTTTGCAACAGCTAAGAATCCATCCATACATGTTTGGTATACCTCTTCATGCTGTGCATGTTCAAATACCACTGAGATGGCTGCGATTGTAGGGCCAGACATGATAGCAAACATATCATGATCAAGGTAGGCTTGGAATCAGATACAATAAATGGAGCAGTTTTCTTTGACTTGTGCATTAGATCAATCCAGCGACTTGGTGTCATTTCAGGAAATCCAACACCTTGTTCAGGTGTTGTGCGGATTTCATTCTTACAAATTGAATGGTAAATCTCTGACAGGAATTCTCGAGGCAGATCATTGCCACCATTTATATGCCGATTATTACGGATAAAATCATCTTCTGTCATCTTCTTTTTGACCTGGACATTGTGCTGATCTGTGTTAAGCATTATGATAGAGTATGACAAGACAAGAGCAGCATCTTTATCGGCAAGAACACGAGGATTGTGCTCATAGTATCTTTCCGAGAATGCTTCAAGCACCCTCTGTATCTTCTGTGCTTCTCCTGGCAGTCTGAAAGTCTCCAAAAATAGACGCAGGGCTGTGTCTAAATTCATATCTTGGAAATCAAATGTCCGAGCAAATTCATGCAGCACCTGAACACAGAAATCATCGTGATTCCCCAAAAAATCACCAACGAGACTCTTGTCTAGTCCGGCAGTGTACCTGAAAAAGCATGCCACACTTTGTGGGTCAAGCTTATCAGGTAACAAATGTGTGCCTTGGAGAAACTCCAGCCCCTTCTTAGGATCCCTATTGAAATGGTTGGCCCCAATCATTAATCTTCTCTTTATGTACTTTCTTCGGCGGACAAAAGGAACCCAATGATTTGGATCACTGTAATTCTCACATTTAACCATCCAGAATGGAGTATACTCTTCAAGATTCACTGGAGAATGTTCTGAACTTAAAGATCCATTGCCTATCCTTTCAGCCATTCCCTGTATAACAGCAATAAGTCCATCCAAAGCAAGAATATGCATGGCAGACAATGGACAGTTCACAGGAAATGCACTTTTTGACAACAAATTAGCAATGTCTTCAAAGACATTACTGCAAGTAATGTCACAGTCAAAGTTAGCATACATATCTACCATGAACTTTTTTTGCCTGCAGAAGTCAACAAGAGCCTCCATGGCTACCTCCTGCTGCTGATATGAAGCCCCATATTTGCTTTGTGCAAGTCTCAGAATTACACAAGAAAAAAATGCTTCTAGCTGTAATTTGAGTTCTGTTCGAAGATGATGATACAAATTGAGAACAATGCTACACACCATTGAGAGTACAAGAGGACTCATTGACAAACCAAATTGCATAAGATTACGGAATAATTCATCCTGAATTAAGCTCAGCAATCTTGGGTGACAGCCAATGGAAGGCCCTCCCAACTCTATGGCTGAATTAATTAAAGTTAAGGCAAAAGAGGCACGTCTTCATCAAATGCAGATGGAGGTGCATTTGGTTCAAATTTTCCATTCCCGTTGTCACAAGCTTTGTTCTCAAGCCCAACCACCTATGCAAGAGAACAGTTAGCAAACATGTTCAAGAAAATAAACAAGTCATACAGAAAAGGAGGACCCTCACCAATGCCTCCGGTTTATGGGTGTGACCATCCCCATTAGCCAATCTATATTCAGAGTGACCAATATTTGGCAAATGCGAAAAAATGCACCTAATGAGCTCGTGCATGGTATGACGGGCTATTCTCTGCAGCAACTCCCCTTTGGTTTCAGCTTGATGGACCACTCGGAAGCATGTGTTTACTATAGTGCAGACATGCTTATTCGTCAAAAGCACCGACCCTTTACTTTTCATGCATGCCAGAAGAACTTGAAGTATCTTCATCAACACAACCTCCTCAGACGCAGGGTCAGTCACCTCAAATCGGCAACTGGTTACCGCATCAACCACCATATGCATTGCATCTTCTACATGTACAGTGTTCAGATCAAATATCTCAAGAGTCAAAATCTTGTAGACAGAAGATAAAGCCACACCCGTGATGGGTGCACCAGTTTCATCCGATCGGATCACGTCCAAAAATGGCTTCAGGTAAGTAGTTGGATTGATGGTTCTCCACTGCTGTTGCCAAGAGAAGATCTGCTTCCGGAGTGTCTTTAGTGACAGGACAAGAGCATGCTCTGATTGATCATCACCAGCCATATATCTCCCGCCCCATCGCACATTTCTCCTCATGACAGTCAAGACTGCACCAACCTCTGAAATCACCATACATGCTAAAGCTGCCCTTCTGGACACACACTCGCCATCCTCTGGTTCTTCAGCAATTGCATTGATTCCCGTCTGGATCCTTGGACGCCCCATCGAAAAATAATATCTACTAGAGACTTCAAAACTTCCCAAGTCGAACCCCACCATCAATCTGAAAATGCATCCAAACCAGCTCAAACAAGCTGTATGACCATCATGTCTAGTAGTGAATCTCTGAAGATAAAAGATCCACACTCTTCACCGACTCCATTTCGGAAATTATCACTATTAACCAGGAAAGCACCGCAAACATTCACATCAAGCCCTGTAGCAAATGCAAAGCAGGAGGGAAAACAATATCATGAAAAGACATCAATCAGTGCCAGCACTCGGGAATAGAAAAGCCAACACCACAAAGACCAAGAATCACTCGTTTCAATTGAGTAACGAAGAAATACTGCCGATTGAGAAACAACATGAAAAGAATAACATCTACGACGAAAACTCTATCGATCTCACACAACAAATTATATGGATAAAACCATAAATTTTCCAGATCAAACTTCGCGCCAAACACGAATAAGAAAGATCTGAACTTCAAAACAAAATCAGGAAGTACGGACACTAATGAAACAATTTTGCGATCTTCAGATTTTAGATGGCAGATCAGATCGTAGACACTCTTAAACAATCAAATTCAACGTAAAACAACTCCACAAGGACACCCGGCCCCGAGTCCAAGTCAACCAAAAACGAAATGGCAGAATTCAGCTTACCCTTCACAACTAAGATCGGTGAGAAGAGTTAAAGGAAGACGCTGATTGACAAAATACATGATGGAAACAGGTGCAAAGATGATCATTTTTAAACGTTCAGATGCCGATATAAACCCTAATTTTTCACACTCCCACCCTGCAAAAAACCCCAAACCGTCCACTTCCAGTACGGAGCGGGAAATTATGAGCCGCGAAAGAGATCTGCATACCTGATCCAACCTGGATGATGGCTAACGCTGGAGTGACGGGAAATGCCGGGGAATTGCAGGAGAGAGAGAGAGAGAGAAAGGGAGAACGTTTTCCCCACTGATTTTGCCATTTTTAATTATGATGTAATCATTCAAGAAAATAACCTTCGTCCTTACCATACTTTCCACATATGCCATACTTAGGGTACAGGTCGGGTCGGGTCGGGTATGGGAGTTGCAACATCAAATCCAATCTAATCGGATGAGGCGACCGGTATAGACCCAATCCGGCGGTTAGAAGCAGACTCGAACTGTATCCCAAACCAGGGAGACTGGAGAACCCTGCTTGGGACCTTTCTGTTAAATTAGGGTGTATTCGATTTGTGGTTCTAGGCCTATGATACAAGAATTATAGACCTAAACTTATATAGACCGAGTTTTATGTTTGATTCGTGACTTGAATTTTTTTATAAAACGGGACAACAATACAAGAGAAGAAAGTACTTGGGTCTTCGTGCGAGCCCATGAGTTCATTTTCTCTAACTCATCTCTTTCTTATGCAAACATTTTTTATTGAAATTGGACCTATAAAACTATAGTTTCATACCAACCAACGATTGTATCTATGAACAACACAACTTAGAACTTAGAGCACCACACATAGAGATTCAATCATACACGCGATTCCACCTTCAGAAAAGCTAAATTGAGACCAGAATCAAAACGGAGTTCAGAACTAACGGTTCCAACTGTATTTTGGTTCTGTTCCAAAAACCGACCTGGTTTCTTCAAAAGGAACCATCATACAACCAGACTCCAAACCATGAGAAGGGGAGGGGGGCAGTTCCACCCGAGGCCAATGTTCTGTGGAAGTGGAGCAGCGAAGGGACAAGGAACAAGTCCTTCATGAGATGGCCTCACCTAGAGTTGGTAGAAAGGAATTGCTTATGAAGGGCTTTCAATAACTTAAAATGAACTTTGTTCATCTTCTTTGTTAAGAAAGCTTGTTTAAGGAGAGCAATAGCGAGTGCAGAACCCCTGCTAGAGTGAATGATACCTAAGCAGATGTCTTCCATTGTTTGGTCCCCCCACCGTCGATTTTTTCCGGTAACGGATCTAGAAAATATTTCAAGCAGGGCAAATTGCCGAAGCGAAGTATTTCATTAAAGCCCAAACATTCAACCGTGGGTTATACATTTTTCTGTTAATGTTTTGAATTTCAGGTTGGCTTTGCTCAATGTAGATGCGGCACTGAAGCATATGTTGGCCATCATGGGGGAGAAGTCTGATACCATTGCCACCTTCCAACTCCTACAAAGTGATGGACGTCTTTTTAAACTTTTTTTGTAGATTTATTATTGCCGTATGAACTCAAGTTCTTATGGACAGTGGTGTTTTAACAGTAACTCGGTCGAATCAAACTTATTCTGATATTGCTGAGAATTGCTCTCTTTTATATAAAAGAATATGGGGAATGGTGTTCGGTGGGATTCGAACCTGGGGCTTTTGACTAGTGGGGAGGGAAGGAGTGGCCTTGAAGGAACTCTGCTCGAACACCAAGTTAGTGGCTGTCAAGTGCAACATTTGTGGCATTGATTTGGATCTGGATTGGATCCCTTATCAACCAAATGCATGCCAAGTATACGTGACTGCGCATGCATGCACACACACACACGCACGTAATAAGCCCATGCTAAAGACCACTAATTGTGTCTAAAATATTGCACATTAAAAGGCGAGCACACAAAATATATACTTTTTGTAGAAGTACTTACTTCATATGGTTGGGACGAAATTGGTGCCCATTCAGACGCCTCAATTCTCTCTCCCTAATTTTTATGCTATGTCTGGGATTTGAAGATCGGCTTCACCAAATTTCGTTTGTATAATGCAATGCTAAAGCCATCTCCATCCATAGGAAAATCTTCCTTCTTATCTTCTTTTTTTTTTGTTACAATGCGGAGACGGAACGCACACCCCGGGTTGTTGAACTCGCAACGCGAAACTCAAGTTGCTTAGTCTGGTGAGCTATCACTATGAGTAGACATGACCAGTTCCGAACCAGCCCGACAGTTCCAACTGGAATGGTACTGAGCCAGGAAATTTTTAGACCAAAACCAAGAAACCAGGACTGCCCAATTCAGTTCTGGTTTCACCTTTCATGAAACCGGAACCAGCGGTTTCAAACCATTGGTTTCAATACTTTTTAAAATATTTCTTTATATGTTAATTTTTTAAAATAATTTTTACCGGTTCTGAAACCAACCCTGGTTCCAAGCTTCGAGAGAACCGGAACCGCCCATGTCTAACTGTGAGTGCATAAAAAACTTCCTTCTCTTTGACAGACTCTCTCAAACAACTATTTGTGGTTCAAAATACATATCCATATCCATGGAGATTATTACGCCTTGTAGCAGTTTATATACGTGGGCTATGAAAGGTTCTGACGAGACAACAACTTTTCATGTGGCGAGAACACACTAGGAAAAGAAGAAAAGGACCTCATAACAAGTACCGATCATATGTTGGCCATCATCTTTTTCATTCTTTTAATAGGCAAGCTGGGGTTAGTCGACCTCCCCCTACTATTATGTATAGAAGGTTTATGCCCAAGCCTAACTTAGGCGCATGCATGCACGTCCCAAGAATCGAACTCGCCACCAGAATAGGGGGGTTAGAGAGTCCTACCAGATGAGCTAACACTCTCGATATATTATTGTCAATAGATTTCAACCATGAACTTTACACTTTTTATTAATTTGCAAAGGTTTATACTGTTTGTTTGCCTCACCTTGGCTCAATGTAAACCCATTACCATTTACGTACCAACATTTATCGTATGCATTTCTATCGACATTTTGCTCGTTCCTTTTGCTATTATTTTTAAAGTGATCCAGTTAAATGAAATTAAAAAAGACTTATGCAAATCAAACAATAAAATGTTGTGAAGGATTTACGTGTCAAGATATTTGTTATAATAAAAGGGAAATATGTACATTAGCTCAACTCGTACGACGAATTGATGCCTTTGCTGTTGGTGGTGAGTTTGACTCCCACGGGGTGCATGGAGTGGACTGTGTGTGTGTTGCGGCACGCTAGACTGAGTGGGACCCACACTAAATCAAGCCGCTGAGTGTGAGGGAACCCGGAGGGTGTTAGCTCAAGGCAAGGTGCTCTAACGCCGTTGCTCCTGGTGAGGAGTTCGACTCCTAAAGGATGCATATGAGGGTGTTGTGTGGGTCGTCTTGTAACCAAAGAAAATGAGAGAGATTTCTGTAAATCCCTACCAAAAAGAATACCAATTTTCAAACCAGAGCATTAAGAACAACTGGCAGGACGGCGAGTTCGATTTCTAGGGACGCATGCGTGTGCATAAGTTGGGCTTCCGCCTCCCTTTGTAATAAAAAAACACTAATTTTGAGAAAGGAAAAACAAAGAAGAATACCATAAATCTATACCTTTAAGAATCCAACCGAACAGTCACCTCATCTAAGCCAGACATGACAGGTTTGAAACTGGCCGAACAGTTTGAACCACAATCATATGGAATCCAAACCCAATCAAACCACAGCACATCCAAACATTCCCCAGACTGTAATTTGGGGTTCAAACCATCACTTCAGACCCCATTTTATAGATATATGTTATTTCTTCACTTCTGATTTTTTTACTCTGGTAACAAACAGTTACAAATCATAACTAGAACCGATATATATATATATATATATATGAGTGTTGCTTCTTTCATTTTTCTATTGTTTATCTATTTTATTTTCCCTAAGTTTTAAAGCACTAAATAATTAAAAGCGATGATCGTACTGCATCAGCACCGACCTATACAGGGTCTGATATGATATTTACGACATGGGTTTTCTCCTCCTAATTTATCCTACAGAAAACCAAGTAACACCCCTATGTTCTGTTTGCCCCAGTCTTCATGTACCAAGAAGGCAATAACAGAAAGAGCAAAGATTCGGAATGGAAATTAAAAAGAAAAAAGAAAGAGGATCACAAAATCTCTGTGTGTCTGTGTGCGCGCCCGCGCGCGTGTGCTAAGTCTACGCATAAAACACAAGGCCACAGAAAAATTAACTAATTTCTAATAAGACCAACAAGATATTATAGAAATTCGTGATCTTTTTCGAGAGAAATTTGATATCACACAAATTCATAATTGATCCTCAACTCCCATAAACACATGATTCTCAGTCAGAAACAGTCAATCTCAGTATGTTCTACAGTTTTCCCCAACAATGAAATTTCAGCCGATTTGCTTAGAGATCGATTTGGTACCATTTTCAGCAGCACCAACAAATAGGAGAGAGAGAGAGAGAGAGAGAGAGAGAGAGAGAGAGAGAGAGAGAGAGAGAGAGAGAGAGAGAGAGATTTACTTTACTGTGTTGGTTGCGACAGATTTACAAAGATTGGCGAGTGGTAAACGCCGTGTATTAATTGACGAAGAGGCAGAGACCTAGTTGAGGGCCGACAGGGAGGAAAAGGACGGTGGGAACGATCCCGATCTTCTATCTTGAAGCCCCACAGACGGCGGAGATGATACGGGATACGCCTAGACGGAGCCGCGGGTACGCCCGGGAGAAGTGGAGCAGGGACTGCCGGAGGAAGGTTTCGAGGGTCTCCACGAAGATATTGAGGCTTCTGACGGGCGGAACGTACAGAATCAACGGCGCCGCGGAGAAGGCCAAGGCCACGAGGAGCTGCAACATCTTTAGAGAGAGAACAAAGGAACTTCTGCGATTGGTTAGAGAGAAAAGAGGAGTTCCTGCGGTTTTGCAGGCAACAGAGGAAGATGGGATTCCTCTAGACAGGATATTTGTCTTCGTTTCTGCAGAGTCTAGAAAGAGACAGAGAGGTGATCACTGGCCATTGACCGGTAGGTTTCTTCAATGCCGGCGGTATATACAAAGGTTTTAAATCTAACTTATTCAATCCCATCATACACGAAAAATATACGCTTATTTAATGCATTAACTATTCGGCTTATCCAATTTATTTATTTTTTATAAGAGAAGGCCGAAGCCCCTCTCGAAATCGAACTCCCCACCAACACCACCAACGGTGGAGCGCTCTGCCATTGAGCTAACGCTCAGAGTGCAATTTATAATTTAGAAGACCACAGAAGGAGGCTGTCGGTCGACATGTATGAGGTCGGTTTGGTTAGGTTAAATTCTAGCCTTAACCTCCCACAAAACCAATTTAATCAGTTATAATTTTGAGAAACAATGCAGTTTGATTCATTCATATAACACCTATATAATATATGACTACTAAAATTGCACTCAAGGCGCACAGGGCTCTCGACTCTGCCGGATTCAGGGTTTGAGTTCAATTCCCCGGCATGCATACGGGCTCCGCCTCCCCATCGTAACCCAGCCACCCACCCAAAAAATAAGTGACTAAAATTGAAATAAACTGATAGTGTATAGAATAGTACTGTACAAAAATTATGTCAATAGTTATATGTTGGACCATCTTATACTTGGACACTTTAACAATGACACAAGAAGTGGTGGACGGCAATGGTGGCGTTGTAGTCGTGATGAGTGACAGCCACAATTGTGTGGTTGTGGCGTTGGCGGGGCCAGGTGTGGCTCAACACAAGGAATAAAGAGAAAGTTGGATACAACATGTGACTTTAAATTTGGGGCCTAGAAAATTGACACTATAACTAATTTAGATAACTAGTTTTAAAGGCCTAAATCGGTTGTCTTAGTGGGCTTTCTGACCAGTCACCACTGCAAGCCGCCTCCCGAAGCCTATCACATACGCATGCACAGCCTTGAGATCGAACTCACCACGTGCAGCATGGGAGTCAGACCGAATGAGCTAATTGCTCTCATGCTGGGTTATGAAACTTCAAACAAACGGAGCCCGAGGCAAGACAGGAAGTCCCTCCCTCATGCATGATTGACTCTGGCACTGTCACAAGTTCGTCCCTCATGGGTAGTCGGCCAGGTGAGGGAATAGGTTACCTACTCAACCTGTGTCGCCGTTGCCGACTCACACACACCGAAGGAGGAAGACAACCTTTCAAGACTGTTACTTTGTAGACTCTCCAACAACTCTGTTGGATCTGACTCTAACGAATCAATAATTGGAACGGAATAGACGAATTCAATGCAGAAATAGAGATGGCAACGAGGGCGGGGGCGGAGGCAGCATACCAGGCCCCAGCCCCAACCTTAACAGGACAGGTACGGGTACCGATTCTCTTTTCTCCAACAGATACAAAATGGGTACGAGACAAAAACAGGTCGTATTTATATATATAGTGGATACAGGAAAGTATTGGGTCAGGTACGGGTTGGGACATCTTATTCATGGGCTATCACAAGATGGACACATCTGATAAAACCGAACCAAACTGAGGTTTGGGCAAGGGCGAGGAAGAAGAAAGCGAGCAGAAGCAGATTGATCCATTAGCTGTGCAGTTAAATACAGTTCAGTTTGAAGCTTAGAACCGAACCAAACCATCTATATGTATATGAAACTTGATAAAATCCTCACCCTAGATCTGATGGCTCATTGCGATCCTTCTTGAACACAGACTTATCTTTCCCAATCCCTAATACTCTTCTAACGTTTTCCCAAACCTTCTTCGTTTTTTCCCCCCTTCTCGCCACCTATTCCCTTTCTCTTCTACATGAACTGTGAAGAATTCTGGGAAAGTGCTGATTCCCCCCATGCATACTCTTACGTTTTGAATTGATCTATTATGACATAGTTTGGGTATGGTGCTGCTTGATATTGATTATTTGTTATGTTGTACTATACAACTCTTTTAATGGTTCTATGTACTATAACCTATTGGTCCGCTTCTCCGAAAATTTTGCAGTAACTATATTATTTTGGTTCGAAGTTGAGGCTAGAACAGAACCAATCTGGGCCACGAATACCCCTGCACAGAGCCTACGGTGTCACTATGGGTTATAAGACACCGAGGGATACAACCGTGGACTATTTTAACTTTGCCCTCAATAATCTAACAAGATTGGTCATGTATGCAGAAACATAAAGCCATAAGAAGACTTAAAGGGTTCAAAAGCTTATGCTTTCATTGATGAATATGGCACATATATGGCTCTAGAGACCAACTTGGAATTGAACGACTGGACTATGCACATATATGGCACATATATCAATCCGCACAACACTCTGCAACTAAGATATCGCTCTTTGACAAGAACCTACCAGTATCACTCATATATGTGAATCTTGAACCACAATCCCAGCAACAGAACTTACCTATAAGCTTATGCGCTACGGACTCTTATAATTAAGGTGCCTTATCAATGTCGACTCGGTAATATGGCAACACCGATTATGGGTGCGATGACAATCTCCCATGCATTATTTCAAATATTTTTTGAATAAGAACGCTGACCAAATATTAGTTTAGTTTAACATATAATTTTAACAATTATAAGTCCAAAAGTGTTCTTCTTTCTTAGATGTGTTCTTTATGCAGTTGAAATTCATAAGATTTGGTTATTTTACACGTATCTACATATACGTGTAATTATGTACTATATAGCATCTGTCCACGTGACCATGATGCTTTGAAGTTTCCATGCCATTTCATCGGTGCAGACATATATACACTTGACTATGTGATATAATCTAGAACTCTTAACAGATGAACAGATGAACAAATGAATATGGAGCCAACACATAATAAGCAAAATAAAATAGCTAACATTATGCTTAACCAATAGCCTTTTACTAGGAAAACTTGTTTTAAGTTTGTGTATCCAACTCATTGCAATACTGAAACATACCTTCAGGTTCCTCTCTCTTCTGCTGAATTTCTTGTATGGAAGAAGAGTTCAAATCATTTGACTTGGATTTGCTGGACTTCTCTTGTGAGCACTCAAGTTGCACCATAATCTTAACAGACTTATCCTTGAGTTTCGCTCCCTCCACTGCCCTCGAACAGATTGATGAACCATTGTCATTCCAAGAATCCAAAATTATGCCTGACCCTATGCAAGATCTTCCCTTGTAGAATGCAGCGAACTGGCCAGCAGCTTAACCTTGGTCATCTCTGGAGATGTGTACGGTAGCAACTTCTTGGTTGTCATCCCTTGACTCTATTTCCATACTGCAGCCATAAAATTCAGGGCCGTGACGAACCTGTTCATTGCACAAGTCATCAGTCTTAAAGAATGTCAGTATTTGAGCCAACTTGAAACCAGAAGTAGTTCTATCATGTTCTTGACAACTCAAGATCAAAGCTCCAAATCGTCTAGGAACTTATAGGTGCATTATTACTTTTCACACTGCCCAAGCCATTTGATATTGTTGTCAAGCTCACTTAGAGCTTCTAAATATCATTCTTGGTACGTAGACAGAAAAATCGAGGAGTTCCGCATTGAGAGGGTTCTCAACAAGGAATGACAGAATAAACATCGTACCTCCTAGTGATCCACAAAACAAAGTGGTTTCTCCTCATTATGAAGTTTTGAAACAAAAAAGATTTGGTGGGTCTGAGAAATGAGAAATAGATACCACAAACAGCATTGCCTCCAACTCTGAATGATAGAACCAGGATCTATAAGGTTCAAATAAAATGCCCACAACCTTGTTTTTGAATTGTCTATGACTGCAAATCACCTAATGAACAGGGTTTGACTCACACGGACTAAAAATCAGGAAAACCTCATGAATTTAAAACAGAAAAGAAGACCATGTGTCTGCACTTGAGGAAGGACATAATGTACCTAAAGACCAACTTAGAGGTAATGAACTTCTGTTACCTGTACGCCTTATTCAAATTAATTTCAACTATATCCAAGGTCTGACTTTACAAAAGAAAACAAAAAGAAAAAACAGAAAACAATATGGTAGGAGCTAAAACAACTTTAGAACAAAATAAGAGAAATTATTCCATGTTACAAGCATAAAGGAAAGAAAGAAAAAGTCTAGCATATCAACATAAGCAACCAAAATGGTATAAAAGCTTCAGATAAATCTGTATGTAATAGAACTTAACTTAATGACTTGTTTAAAACCTTAATCTCAAGAAGGTACTCCTAGTCAATGGAAAAACAAAATGGGTTGGATCCAGGTATGCGATAAGCTGGAACATAACATGGAAGGAAAACTTGGGATCCTGGATTCCCCACTACAATAGAATAAGCTGGTAACGAGAGAGTGCCTATCTATGTTGCATGGATACGGGTACGGGTACGGGGTACACAATTTTTAAAAAAAACTAAGGTACGGGTACTCCACTATTAAAAACATAATAAAAAAATAAATTTACATAAATATATACATAATTATATATAGAGCATTCTATATTTGGATGCATGTATGTTTATGTACATATATACATCCTTGTGTGCTAAGCATGCACCAAAATAACGTTAAACAATCACCTCAGATTGCAGCACTCACTTTTTTGCGAGTTGCCACTTTAATTTCCTCTTTTACTAGTCATTGTTGGTTGCTGGCAGCCTGGCACCACTCAAAAAGGATGCTCTTTGCATCGCAGGACTTGCCCAAGTTCACAGGCATCCTGTCATGAATATACAGAATATTGGGTTTGTTCTACCAATATCAATAGGCGTACGATTCTTCTGGGATTGACCAACAACACAGAAGGGGTTTTAACAAAAAAGGGGGGAAACTTGAATTTAAATGGCATTTATAATCACAGTTAAAGATCGACTTTGGCAACTTGTGCATTGAGAAAATTGCTACATTGTTGCAAGGAAGCCTTCAACAACAACAACTAAGTCTTTTCCCATACTAGACGGGGTCGGCTACAAGGATTCTTTGTTTCCACAGATCCCTATCGTGTGCCATGTTAGCAGATAACTCACAATAAGCTAGATCATTCTTTATTGTTTCTTTCCAACACTTTTGTGGTTGTCCTCTAGCTCTTTTAATACTTTCCAAATTTAGTTTTTCATACCTTCTTACAGGTTCTTCTTTTGATCTTCTTTCTATATGTCCAAACCATCTTAAACGATATTCTCTCATTTTATCCTCTATTGGTGCCACTCCTAATTTGTTTCTAATAACCTCATTATGTATATGGTCTTTTCTTGCATGACTACTCATCCATCTCAACATCTTCATTTCTGTCACAGACATCTTTTGTACATGTTGACGATTAACTGCTCAACACTCAGAACCATAAAACATGGCAGGCCTAATTGTTGCTCTATAATATTTACCCTTTAACTTTAATGGTATCTTCTTATCACAAAGAATACCTAATGCTCCTCTCTATTTTAACTAACCAGCATTAATTCTATGCGTAACATCTCCATCAATTCTTCTAAAAAATTGACCCTAGGTATTTAAAACTTTCCTTTTGGGGGATGCAATGTGTGCCAATTTTAATTTCTATGTCCTTTGAGGTAACCAAATGATCAAACTTACATTCCATATATTTTGTCTTTGTTCTACTAAGTCGGAGGCCTTTGCTTTCTAACGTTTCTCTCCATAGTTCCAATTTTCTATTAACTTTTTCCTTAGACTCCTCCACTAATACAATGTCATCTCCAAATATCATACACCAAGGTACTTCATCTTGAATATGTTTTGTTAACTCATCAACCACCATTATAAATAAGTATGGACTTAAAGTTGATCATTCATATAACCCAATATTAACTTCAAAGAAGTCTGTCATTCCTTCATCAGTCCTCACACATGTTTTTGTACCATCATACATGTCTCTTATAAGGTTAATGCATGTCAATAGGATACCTCTTTTTTCCAAAGTTCACCAAAGAACCTCCCTCGGTACCCTATCGTAAGCTTTTTCTACATCAATAAATATCATGTGAAGGTTTTTCTTTTTTGCTCTAAAATATTCCATAAGACGTCTCAAAAGGTGAATCGCTTCAAAAGTAGACATGCTTGGCATGAATCCAAATTGGTTTTATGTTGTACTTATACTTGTCTTAACCTACGTTCGATAATTCTTTCCCACAATTTCATAGTATGGCTCATTAACTTGATACCTCGATAATTCGCACAATTTTGAATGTCTCTTTTGTTCTTATATATAGGTATAAGTGTACTTGCTCTCCATTCCATATTTTATTAAATAGTCTTGTGAGCCAAGTGATTCCTATTTCTCCTAGTATTTTCCAAACTTCTATTCGAATATTATCTGGTCCTACCGATTTACCACCCTTCATATGTTTAAGAGCCTCTTTGACTTCATTCGTGGAAATTGTGGTTTATATACTTTTCTGATTTGGCTAACAAACTCTCCTAAGCTAATACTAACATCTTTATTTTCATTAAAAAGCTTATAAAAATAGTTTTTCCATCTATTTCTTATATCATCATTTGCCACTAGAATTTTTTCATCCTCATCTTGATGTATCTAACAAAATTAAGAACTTTAGTTTTCTTATCTCTAACCCTAGCTATCCTAAAAATATCTCTTTCACCCTCTTTTTAGTTGAGTTTTTTATATAAATCCTCTCAAATTTTAGCTTTTACTTCACTCACGGCCTTTTTCATTTCTTTTTTTGCTTTCTTATAAGCCTCTAAAGTTTCACTAGTTTTCTTAGCATAATGTAATTTATAACATGCCCTCTTTGCCTTGATTTTATTTTTCACTACTTCACTCCACCACCAAGCTTCTTTTTGTGCCGGTACACCTCCCTTAGATACACCTAACACATCTTTCGCCACTTTCCTAATATGTATAGCCATATTGTTCCACATATCACAGGGTGTACCAACATAATTCCAAACATCTCCCTAAAGGACTTTCTGTTTAAAAAAAATATTTCTCGCTTTTGAGGTTCCACCATTTAGTCCGAATAGCTCGATGCACTCTTTTCTTCTTTGTCCTTTTTTTTATTTGTAAATCCATAACTAAAAGTCGATGTTGGGTAGTTAAGGTTTCTCCTGTAATTACCTTGCAATCTTTACAACACGCTCTATCTTTTTTTCTACAAATAAAGTAATCAATTTGTGTTTGTGATAAGCTATTCTTATAAGTAATTAAATGTTCATCTCGTTTTTTGAAGATTGTATTAACTATAAAGAGATCAAATGCCATAGCAAAATTTAAAATCTCCCTACCTTCCTCATTTATATCCCCAAAACCAAAGTTTCCATGAATCCCTTGAGATCCTAATGCCTCTTTACCGACATGTCCATTTAAGTCTCCTCCTAAACAAATCATCTCCCTTTGTGGAATCTTTTGAATCACCTTATCTAACTCTTCCCAAAAAGCTGTCTTTATACTATCTTCTAGTCCTACTTGAGGCTAGTCCTACTTGAGGTGCGTAAGCACAAACTATATTCAAAATCTCTGCTCCTAACACTAATTTCAACATCATGATTCGGTCACCATATCGTTGTATGTCTACTACGCTATCCTTTAAATCTTTATTTATGATAATGCCAACTCCGTTTCGAGCCTTTTCTTTACCAGAGTACCATAATTTAAAACTTGTATCCTCTATCTCCTTTGCTTTTTCTCCAACCCATTTTGTCTCTCGTAAACATAGAATATGAATCTTTCTCCGAATCATAGTATCTACCACCTCCATTAGCTTACCGGATAATGTTCCGATATTCCAAGAATCAATACGAATCTTATTATTTAGGACTAGCTTCCTTACCCCCCCCCCCCGCATCCATCCATATTCAAAATGCGGAGACCCTCTCTGAAATTTTTTCATTACATTCGGGCCGCAATGTATCGGGACTAACTTCTTTACCCATGCCCGTCCATGATGTGAGAACTCTCTCTGCAATTGATTCACTACATTCGAGCGAAAATGTAGTGACCCTTGCTTACTTATTATTGCATTCGGGCTCTGCGCACGTCGCTAAGCGGGAACGCCCTAAAGCAATGCTCATAATTTTTGTAATCCATGTTATAAAAATCCGATGAAGTTTTACGCTGGCTGTCGGAAGCCTTCAAGGATGCAAAATAACTACTTTAAAGTTCCTTACCATAGCTAAAGGTCCCTACCATATCCATTATAGCTGTAGGAGAGAAGATCCATCTTTACAATTCAAAGGTGGGTGGATCGCACGATCATAATGGCCAGAACCGATATAGTCAAACCCTATATTCCTAATTGCATCCATGAAAGCACCTGAACAAGAGCAGAGCAAGAAGATTATGTTCCAACGTATAACCAAGAAAAGAATATTGTCAACATCATAAGAACTTCATACACATACCAAACTTTATCCTTGTATTGCAAATAACATCAGGATTAGGTGTGCGCCCGCTTCGATATTCAGAAATCATGTGGGATACCTATCGGTTTGAAACATGCTCTCTAGTGTAAGATAAACATGATTGTGTATAAAAAGCTAATACAAGTCATATATGATTCAGCAACAAACTATCAGGATTCAACACACGCATAGCAAAAAATGATCAATGAATTTCATCCAGAACCACAGAATCCTTCATGTGGAAAAGTATTGCAACTAAAGTGATTCCCAAACAGCAATAGATAGAGAAAACATGTGTACTTACAACATTATTCCAATATTCAAATGCACAACTTCCAATGGCACCTGATCCTAAACACACAAAAGTGGGAAACAAATTCTACGTGTATGAGTCAAGATATAGAATATTCTTTTGTCTTCTCTCTTAAAATAATCATAATAGGAAGATATTTGATTTTAGCATCAGTATTTTCAATTGTTTCACAACCTGGTGTCCAGTAAATCCAACGTTGGATTTATTGTAACCAATTTAGAATCCCAACATGGAATGTTAGATTTATACACATGAATACCAGCTAGTTTCAATCTTCCTAATGATAGGAGCTCTGTTACAGAAACATTATGGTACAGTCGTTAAACAGACATATGTCAACTATGGAAGTGAAAAAGACAAATATGCAATAATATGCGAGTTTTGTTCAGCCTCTTAAGTGTGGCCCGACATTCTTAGGGTAAGCAGACCAAAAGTTCTATGATTGAAGCATATTTTTTCTAATTGCCTCACCATTGAAGCATAAGAGCATAGTCAGAAATCAATTATATTTCAACCAAACAACAGAGTCAACACACAAAGAATATGACACACCTGATCGCACACAGATTTTGCATACTTCAAATCTTCATCCCAAGGGCAAGCAGACCAAAAGTTCTCGAAGTCTTCCTACATATGATAACATAAAAGAAAATCAATAAGCCTATCAGTAGTTTACATAAATCAATAACCCTATCAGTGGTTTACATAAGAAAGAAAAGCTACATACGCATTTCAGCAATGCGTTTATAATAAGAAATGCAGAATTGCAACGAGAAAAAGGAACACCTAACATCCACAGGAATTGTGGAAATGTCAGCAGTAGCAACAATAGAATTCAATTGTCCATAGGAAGCTTGATTGTGCTGACATTGGTGAACAAGCAGAATGCCTGCCGCTTTGAGTTGTTGGTTGCATCAAGACCCAACTCGAAGCAGTGTTTTCCACAAGTTGCCCCCAGGGAATCTGGGTTTATCTGATCCAGCCAGCGTTTGCATCAATCAATTCGAACTCACACTTATCACCACACCCTTCAGCTTTAAAGACGGATGAACTTTAAACTGGAAGCATTATGACCATCTTCAGTAGAAAACCTACAGTAGATCTGAATTCATGCATTCAAATTTTGTTTAACAAGATGGAAATTCGGATTTAACTGACCGAAATTAGAGATCTAGTCCTAACCTTTGGAACAATATGGGTGATACTTTCTGGACAACATTGGTCTCTACACCTCTATATATCATTATATTGTGATACCCACAAATGAAATAATAGGTGTCTGATTTTGGCGAGCCATATTTTCATTTGCATATTCTTTTAAGCTTCTCTAACGACAAGGAAATTGAAACAATACCCACGAAGCGTTTCGATCGAAGCATCGACCAAGAGAAGATCTTCACAAGTCAGATACCTTAATTTAAAAATTCACACACACAGAGAAAGAGATGCATCACAGCCTTTCCTAATCCCACTGTGGAAAAGAAAAAGGATTAAAGAGACCAAAAAACTAAATCAAAGAAGTTCCCAGAATTGAACCCAACCAATAATCTTGCTCTATCCCCAATCTCTCTATCCCCATTACACAAGCACTAATAAGAAACGAATGAAAAAAATGAAAACTCAACCGATTAGACAGAATATATCAAAAAATATGGAAAATTTAGATAGAATATGCCTTCAAGCAATATCCGTTCCTGCAAAGCAATCGAACCCTCTGAGACTAACTGTCGACGCAGAATTCATTGGCGAAGGGTTCTTCCTAAAGTACCTGGAACCAGATTTTGAGATAGAAGGCGGTGCAGGAGTGGCCGGCGGCGTGGAGGAGGCGGAGGGCGATGCTGCTGTCAACTCCGCCGCTGAGGAGGACGGCTACCTTCAATCTCTCCCCCGGAAACGAGCACTCCAGATGCCTCCGGGAGATGGCACTGCTCAGTGTTGCCGGAGAATGGTGGTCGCTGACGCCCGCAACGGCGGATAGGAAGTGTCTCCGTGTATTTATATGAGCTAGAAAAATATGGAGCCCGAGTGAGAGGGAAGGAGAAGAAAAACCGATGATGGTAGCTGTGGTGAGTCCGTAGGGAGAGGAGTTGAACAGGGTGAGGACGAGAGAGAACCGCCATGAGAGTACATCGTCTCACTCTCCCTCGCTCTCGCTCCCGCTCCCGCTCCCTCTGAGGGTTAAGAGTGGTTGGATATGGGAAACAACGTGATGTTAACGTTATTAAAACTTCAATGGCTTGAGAATATGAGGATCATTGCAGCAAAATCAACATATTAAAGATTTTGCACAACGAGCAACAGCTCGCCTGGGTAGGGGTCATCTCATGAGTTGAAGGTTATGAGTTCGATGCTGGGGGCTCTTTTGGCCTCGACATTATACGAGCAAAAAAAGTGATGTTGAATCCTTCATCAGTGTCTTTCACTCACATTTTTTTCCACCAAGACGGACTAGAACGCCCTTGTTGACGATCCTTTACTTTGCAGGTCGAAGGTTCCTTTTCCTTCCCCTTCTTAAATGCATTAAATACAACGTGGAATGAAGATCTTGATCACCACCTATACGAACGATATCATCAAATGATGACGATATAAAGCAAGAATGAAAGGCTGTGTAACAGCTCTCTCTCTCTCTCTCTCGGAGTAAAAGAAATTCAACCAAGTTGTTCTTGCTCTCGACCAGTTTGTTACTTAAGAACTTGTTTTCTGCTTGATTTATTTACAGTATATTGATATTTTTCAGCAGTTGGAAGAATTTATGGACTCTATATGTCGTAAACGGTCGCCCATGGGATGGAATTGAATCCCAAAAAGTAGCTGATCATCGTACATATCGTATATATGATGGCTAAGCATTGCATGCATGCAACTGACCATAAAATTCATCGCCAAAATTGAGTGGATAGCAGAATTGATTGGCCATGTAATATATCATACGTTCACAGGTGAAAGAATCTGAGCGTGGAGCTATTGCCTGAAACCAAACATTCATTCTCTATATTTCGAACTTCGCATCTTTGGATACAACGCAGGAATTAAGAACCCACGTTGTGTGAGAAAGGAATAGTGCGAGCACCTAATCATTTACACCTTGCATTTGATACAATGCATGAACTTGTATAAAATCGAAGATAGACGATATGCAGGTCATCACCAAGAAACCAAGAACCAAACCACCCTGCATTTTCTAGAGAATGTTTACTTCTTCGGATGCAAAAATTAGAGATCCCAAGAACCCCAGATGCTGCCCGCAACTAAATCACTGAGAGAGAGAGAGAGAGAGTAACTGAATGCATGGTGGTTCTGGGTATTAGGTGTTACTCGAAATCAGGGAAGAGGAAAGCCAAGATGAATAATATCACAGCCACCATGAACAGTAACGAGGAGAAGTTGGCGAAGAGCACGAAGAGTCCGTTCTCGCGGTTGATCACGAATGGAATGAAGAATGCTATGGAGCACATGGACAAGAATAATCCAAACAGCATTGCTGCTCCTTGCCCATGCTCCATTTCTTCTTGCTTCTTGGTTCTGGTAAGGATCCCGACGTAATAGCGAGAGAGAAAGAGAGAACTTAGATCAGTGCTGATCAAGTGATCCCTATTCGTTATTGGTTGAGTAAAAGAAGATTAACTGAGTTGTTCATGTCTTCAACGGTAACCAATCCGGTTAAGAACTGACGGAAACTGAGACTGGTTAAATCAGACCCAGAACTACAGACAACTCAGTTCGATTCTGACTCCATCTTTCATGAAAATGAAAGTGGACTCGAATTCAAACCGGAACCAACAATTTCGTGTTTTTTTATTTTAAAACTTTAAAATTTTTAGTGTATTTCTTCCGTTTCAAAGAGTTCAAAACTCAAACTGAAATTGGAATCATAACTGACGGTTCCAAACTGAACCCAAAACCGGCCGGTTCCCAGTTCCTCATGTGAAACCCAATTACTTGCAAAAAATAATCCACATAATCTCATGATAAATCATAATCGAATGAGCTTAGTTGATAAATGTTAATAAATTAACTTTTGAGATCATTACTAGATAAAAATATTATGTTAAAACTTAATTTATGTAAATTTATACTTATTGAATATTTAATAAGAGACTCCTTTAAAAAAATACTTTCAATTAATTATTCAGTACATTACATTATTAAATAAAAGGTTAAACAATATTGGATCCAATTCTAAGTATCTTTCGCTTCTAAGATTAGGTCATCTTTCTAATGATCGGATATCCATGTTGGAGAAGACGAAAATCCTGTTCCCCTTGAGTTCCAAACTTGATTAATTGTGAATCTCGTTTGAAAGGAAAACGAAAGATCTTCTAATGGAAAAGAAGAAGAGTCAAACATGATAAGAGTGTGGGGAAGCTTGATTCGATTGAGGACAATAGTAAAGTGCTTTTGTTTAAGGTTTTGTTGAACAAAAAATGGATTTGTTTCTCAATTGACCCATCCATGAACTCCCTAATTAGATGGTTTTGAAAGGGAAACCAAACCATATTAGCAATGCGACAATATTAAAAAGAGTGTGGTGGGTTGGGCTTGAAGGACACTAAGACTGTGAATGGTGCTTACTATGTTTAACAATTGTTGTTGAATGCTGTGGAGATGCAGAAATGAGACAATATTTGCAAGTGATAGACTTAAATTGAACCTATCAAATCACATTTCTCGCCAACATCAGTTTCGCATTTGATGCACAATGAAATTTTGAAATTACCTACACCAAAAAATCAAAGTTTAGTTCCTGTAAAACCTTGTGTCGAGTATATTGACTTGAGATGGATCGGGAATAGGTATTACGTGTATTCTGTCTTGACCCGAACCTCAACCGGGCTGGTACAAGATTCAGCTTCTCTTTCCCCCAACGGTAACGGGTAATGGGTAATGGGTTGTGTATCCGACAAGAACGGTGTATATATATGTGTATATATATATATATATATATATATAATATGGGTTGGGTGCCGTGGTGGGTATAGGTTGGGCACCTTATCCCCATGCTCAAACCCAAACTTGATCGGATCGGATATTTCTCAGCCATTCGGGTCGGGTTGAGTCGGGGTTGCAGGGGTCGGATCAATATTGCCATCCTCCAAGTGTACAAAAACCTTCGACAGAGTCGCGTACCGTTGGTTGGATAGCTAAGCGCGACTTCTCTCGCGACACTCCCGCGCCGAACGGGAGTCTCCCGCGACGATAACGATGACATCATCGTTCATCTTCTCTCCCGCTCTGACCACCGGCTGCATTGCCCCTTCTTCCTCTTCCCCACCAAAAACCCTAAACGCTAAGTTGCTCCGTCGCGCACTACCCCAAAACGGGGACTCTAGAAACTCCGTCGTCTCTCTGCTCGGACATCGGCTGAATCGTCGAAATCCTTCCTTCGTTTCCGTGGGCAGAATACGAACGGCTTATACTCGCGCTGTGTCACTGTGCCAGGCGTTTCTTTCGTTGAAGAGAAGCGAAAGTGGGGTTCGTGTCCGGTGCAGCTCCCGGGAAGAAGATGGGGAGACGGCAACGGATGGTGGGGGTGAAGTCGGAACGGGTGGCGATTGGACCACTTCGGTCCTTCTGTTCGCGTTCTGGGCTGGGATCATGTATTACGTGTTCATGCTCGCGCCCGACCAGACCCCGGTATGATTCTGCCGCTCCCTTGTTGGTTGGTTCCATGAAATTCTAAATGATATTTTTGCCCGTCGTTCTCTGTCTCTGTCTGGATTGGAATTCCGCAGTAAGTGCTTATAGAGTTCCACAAGATTAGGTTCGAGTTTACAAAAGGGTCTGATGTGGCATGATTGGAAATAACAGAAATAAAAACTCCTTAGTGGGTTTGGCCAAAGGCAAATGGCTTCGAAGAAGGGAGGGCCAATAACCGTTAGGGGAACTGTCTTCACATTATTCATTGCTTTCAGGATTTGTCCATGTAATGAGGAAGATCAACGGCTTAACTTTTGATTGCCGGAGAGAGTAACTCCAATTATTGCTAACTTTCTCTCTGCCAAAATTGGAAAAGCGTTAGCTGAAAAGAGAGGAATGTTGGTGTTGATAAGAACTGATAGAGGCAATAAAAACGTCTTGGTGGGTTGGGATGACACTACCTTCTCCAATACGGGGCAACCATGGATAATAGCGACTAAAAATCCATGTATCTCACCATACTTACTTAGTGTAGGAGTTGGTTTTGGTTTTGGTCATAAAATCCGATGTGATCTAGTGCCTTGAAACGTTTTTGACCATTTCAAGCTCATCTGTTTCCTTTGTTATGTTCTTGTCTGAGAAGAATCAAAGTCAGTAGAGTTATGAAACTGAGGTTATATATGTTTACATTTGGCGATTGCAGTCCAGAGACTTGTACTTCGTGCAGAAGTTGTTGAACTTGAAAGGGGATGATGGCTTCCGAATGAATCAAGTGCTTGTGTCTCTTTGGTATATCATGGGTTTGTGGCCTTTTGTCTACAGCATGCTGCTGATCCCAAGTGCTAGAAGGTGACTATAGATGCTCATGCTAAATCTTCTTGCTTTTTCTAACTATTGCTTGATTTCTCAGTAATTAACATTCATAGATAACAACTGCAACATTATTTGTTTTGTTTAATGTTCTGGAAAAAGGTCATGGAGGGCCCAAAACCCCGAATTGGTGCCAAATTTTCTTGCTGTTTGGTTTATCTATTGATTTCTCCCATCTGTAGATAATAACGATGCCATTCCATGTTTTGTTAAGTGTTATAAAGGAGGTGACGGAGGAGCCTGAGATGTGTGAAGGAAACCAGGAAAATACATAATCAGGGAGTGTTGGTTAAACCAGAATAGTTACCAAGAATTGGTGGAGTCGACCCCACCTAGTGTGTGAACTGCGAAGATCCATGGTTTTAGTTTTGAATGTTCTTTTGCTTACAGTTAATTAAAGTTTGTACAGAAGACAGTTCATTGCCTTTATCAATAAAAGGGATAAATATATCCGTAACTGTTATTCAACAATTCTAAGGATTACAAAGGTAAATTGAGGAGAAAATTTAACTATCTAACATTGACTTTTAGTTATAGATTTGTAAGTTAGAAAGTGGACAAAGTGGCCAAGAATACATAGTCACTCGGACTAAAGGGTGGAACCTAAAAAATGAGAAAGACAACAACAACAACAAACAACAACTAAGCCTTTTCCCATACTAGACGGGGTCGGCTACATGGATTCTTTGTTTCCACAGATCTCTATCGTGTGCCATGTTAGCAGTTAACTCCCAATAAGCTAGATCATTCTTTATTGTTTCTTTCCAACACTTTTGTGGTCGTCCTCTACCTCTTTTAATACTTTCCAAATTTAGGTTTTCTAACCTTCTTACAGGTTCTTCTTTTGATCTTCTTTCTATATGTCCAAACCATCTTAAACGATGTTCTCTCATTTTATCCTCTATTGGTGCCACTCCTAATTTGTTTCTAATAACCTCATTATGTAAAAAATGAGAAAGAATTTAAACAAAAAGTATATTAGGAAAGCAGTTAAAGAATTGTTAAGTGAATCTAAGGGAGGCGTATTTGCACAAAAGAAAGCTTGGCGGTAGAGCGAAGTGGTGCAAGATAAGATCAAGGTACTAAGAGGGCATGTTATAAACTGCATTATTATGCCCACGAGACTAATGAAACCTGGAAGACTTATAAGAAAGCAAAGAAAGAAGTAAGCTAAAATTTGGAAGGATTTATATAAAAACCTCAACTCAAAAGAATGTAAAAGATGTTTTTAGGATAGCTACAAAACTAAGGACCATAATTTTGTTAAATGCATCAAAGATGAGGATGAGAAGATTTTAGTAGCAATTGATGATAAAAAATTATTTTCATAAGTTTTTGACAAAAATATAGATGTTAATAGTAGCTTAGGAGAGCTAACCAAATCAAAAGAGTATATAAACCGCAATTTCTACCGTCATATTCAAAAGAATGAAGTCAAAGATACTCTTAAACTTATGAGGGTTAGTAAATTTATAGATAAAAAATCCTAAGAGAGATGAGAATCACTTAACTTAAAGACTATTTAATGAAATATGGAGAAATAAAAAAATAGAGAGGATGAGTATAGTTATATTCATATATAAGAACAAGGGGGCCATTCATACTTATGCAAATTATCAGGGTATCAAGTCGATGAGCCATGCTATGAAATTATGAAAAAAATTATTGAATACTTGTTGAAACAAGTATAAAGTATAATAGAGAACCAATTTGGATTCATGTCAAGAATATCTATCATTGAGGCTATCCATCTATTGATATTTATTAAAGTAAAAAAGAAGAACCTTCACATGCTATTTGTTGATCTAGAAAAATCTTATGATAAGATGCCAAGAGATATTCTTTAAGAACTTTAGAAAAGAGAAATATCTCTTTTAACATACATTAATCTTATAAAGACATGTATGATAGTGCACAAATATGTGTTAAAACCCATGAATGAATGACATATTTCTTTGAGGTTAATATTGAATTACATCAAAGATCAATTTTAAGTTCATATTTATTTGTATTAATCATTGACGAGCTAACTAAAGTAAAACATATTCAAGTGAAGTCTCTTGGTAGATATTTGTGGATGACATTGTATTAATGGATGAGTCTAAGGAAAAAGTTAATAGGAAATTGGAACTATAGAGAGAAATATTATAAGGTAAAAACATTCAACTTAGTAGAACAAAAACAACATATATGGAATATAAGTTTTATCATTTAGTTACTTCAAATAACATAGAAATTAAGATTGACATACATTGCATCCCTCGTAAGGAAAGTTTTAAATAACTAGATTCAATCTTTTAGAGTGATAGAAAAATTTATGGAGATGTTACGCATAGAATTAATGTAATTTGGTTAAAATAGAGTACATCAGGTATCCAATGTGACAAGAAAATACCATTAAAGTTGAATGGTAAATAGTATATACCAACAATTAGATCCGCTATATTGTATGGTTGTGAATGTTGGGCAGGTAATCATCAAACATGTATAAAAGATGTTCGTAGCAAAATGAAGATGCTGAGATGATGAATGATCATACAAGGAAAGACCGTATACATAATGAGGTTATTAGAAACAAATTGGGAGTGGCACCAATAGATGACAAAATAAGGAAAAATCGTTTAAGATGGTTTGAACACATAGAAAGAAAGTTCGGGTAAAAAGTTACGAGGAACTAGATTATGAAAATGTTGAAAGAGGAAGAAGAAGACTACAAAGTGTTGGAAGAAAACAATAAAGCATGATTTAGTTTATGTTGAGTTAACGGTTAGTATGGCATATGATCGAGCTCTATGAAAACAAAGAATCCATGAAGCTGACCCGTCTAGTATGTTGAGTTAACAGTTAGTATGGCACATGATCGAGCTCTATGGAAACAAAGTCCATGAAGCTGACCCATCTAGTATGAGAAAAGACTTAGTTGTTGTTGTTATTCAACATAGGCACGTACCTTCTTGTTTGTAAAAATGTTTTCCTCCCCTTTCCGGGAAATGTAAAAGAAAACATCTCTCGTTTGTTAGAGATGCAACTTTTCTGAAAACATTAGCATAAGGTGCAGTTTTACCTTTAAAGTTTTGACCTGAAAGCTAATTTACCAACATCAAGCTTGACTAAAAGATGTCCTTGATGTTAAGGTTTTGCTGAAACATGCGTTTGATGTAGTTATTATACCTTTTCTGAAAACCATAATACTGATGGGAAACCCGAATATCTATTTGGTCCAATCAGTACATAATCGAGGTCTCAGATTGACAACCATTATCGTCTTTCCTCAAATAGAGCAAAACTCCGACTACAAGCTTGCTCAGGATGTTAATTTGTGGCCTCATACTATGTATATTATCACAACGAAACTTGCAATTCGGGGATGAGGAGTCCGCTGACCCCAAAGGATGTTGAGCGATCCAGAGGACAAGATAAATGGCTTTGATTTCCTGTAGCAGAAGGTTCTTATTAAGATGCTTCATGGAGAGTGCAGGCAAGTTGTTGATACCAAAGGATAGGTGGAGCATCTAGAGGACCGCAGATGGCCTTGACACCAAAGGAGTTTTTTACCTTCGGAAAATTCACAAAATTAACTTTGGGAACATCAATGACATTTTTGGACGATAATTTTGAAGATGAGACAAATTTGACGTTAGAGCTAAAATAGCTCTTGTGACAAAATTGGTCCCTATCTCTTATACAATTTTTGTAGTTGTCACCTTCACACTTTTGTTTTCCTTTTCAAGGGAAAGAGAATGATTCATTAATAAATAAAGTAAGCATCTTGAAAGACATTTGCCGCACCCTGAAATGGCTCCTTGTTTCCATCTTACTGTTTGCAGTTTGTTTTTTAGCTACAGCACTCTATGCTTTTCATTTTACTTGTATAATTTAGATCCTTTAACGTTGCCTCTTGCTCCCACAAAATAAAATTGTAGCTCAAGAAGCAGTATTCCCATCTGGCCGTTTGCTGTCATGTCATTCTTTGGTGGTGCATATGCTCTTATACCATATTTCGTTCTTTGGAAGCCACCATCTCCAACTGTCAATGAACCAGAGCTTAAGAGATGGCCACTGAACTTTTTGGAGTCGAAGATAACAGCTTCAGTAAGTAGTCAAAGTGAAACCTTTGTTGTTTCTTACAGACAGTAGATTTGATTATGCTACAGGTTTTGGCTACTGTAAGTCTCTTTGTAGTTGCATATGGGTTTGTATCAAACGTTGAAGATTGGAAGGAATTTTATCAGTATTTTCGAGAAAGCAAACTTGTAAGTCTGAAAGACTTTCCTGCTGATGTCTCTATAAGAAAAATCAGTATATTTCAACATCTTTTATGGACTAAGATTTAACTTCTTAATGTAGGTACATGCAACATCCATCGATTTCTCACTGTTAACCGCATTTGCACCTTTCTGGATTTATAATGATATGACAGCTCGAAGATGGTAAGTTTTAAGGATCCGATCTTGACATGGCTTGGTGTGGTTCTTTTCGTTTCTCTAGAAGTTCAAACCAGTCTGACTTGAAATTTAAGCTTGCAATTCTGATAATTTGAAATGGTCTTGATTCCAATATCCTTTTGTGAACCATGCTTCTTCTAGGATCGTTATTCGAGCCGCACGACTGAATTATGTGGTTTTGAGTATTTAGTAAACTAGAAATAATGTACTTAGTTATTTGCTGAACTAGAAAGCTACGGTTTGTATTTGGTTTAACTACTATTTAAAGCATAGAGAGAGAGAGAGAGAGAGAGAGAGAGAGAGAGAGAGAGAGAGAGAGAGAGAGAGAGAGAGAGAGATTGCCATCTGTTTGTTTATCTGTCTGTGGAGTATGATGTAATCAGATACAAAAGGCTCGGATGAATAAATTCCTGCTTTTGAAATTGCCCAATTAATCTGAAATATTTCTTTGGCATTCAGTTCTTATAATTACCTCATTTCATCTATGCGCAAACTTATTGGCTATTTTCCTTTCTTTCCAAATGACTTTTTCTGTTGCCTTGGAAGGTATGACCGTGGATCGTGGTTGCTGCCCTTAACCCTTGTTCCTTTCTTGGGGCCTTTACTCTATCTGCTGTTGCGGCCATCTCTTTCTTCATCCTTGACAGAGGATGCTTAAGTCATCTTAAAGCGTGTATTTTTTGCTTCCTTCTTGTTTGTAAATTATGTCATTCCACTCCTTTTTGGGGTAAAGAGTTTGTTTTGCCAGCTCTTGTGGTATATTCAGGCTTTCTTTGCCATGAATCCTTGAATGACGAGATGATGGATCAGAAAAATGTTGACCCAGGAAGAGGATGAGAATTGGTGGCTGCTTGCATGGCAGAGGCATTGCAGCACGTATGTCAGGTGGAGCGCATAATGCGCGGAAGTCATCTGCCCCCAGAGTTTACCACTAGAAGTGTAGTTCATCATCAAGAAAAAATAAACTGAGAATGTGAATCAGTAATGTGTACTGGTATCATTAATTTGTGACAGTAATACATAGGTGCGTCTGTTCAGTTTGAAAGCGTCACATGTCTCTGAGCTAACCCATTTCATTCTACTCTCTGCTCCTTCTCAACCAGTTAGATGATTCGTCAACATTCCATTTGAAATACGCTATTTCAAAATCTAGTTCATCAGAATTTCCTAAATCTGGCCTCGACTTCCTACTTTGAGAGTGTTGAAGGAAGTAGAGAAGTACGCCAAATACAACAAAAAGTATGCATCGACTCCTTTGGTTTCTCAGAAGAAATCCAGCTCCATTGTTACATTGCATGTATAACCTTTTCATCCGCTTAAATTAAAGTAGAAATGCACAATCTATGACTCAACTTCAAGACAAAACTATGTTCAAGAAATCAATTAGAGGGGTCAAAATGAGCTTTCATGACTCATAATAAGAAAGCAAGGGCAGTTTTTTTCTTAAAATTCCTTTTACAATCAGGAGACTGAAGCTAGGCACGCCTGTCCTCACTGGATATCGAACTCGTAGCCTTCATCTCGTGATTTGAGTGCCCTTCCAGGTGAGCCTCTCTCATGTACTACTCTCTCTCTCTCTCTCTCTCTCTCTCTCTCTATATATATATATATATATATATATATGTATGTACATATGTTTTATCAGCACGCGCACACATATTCTCTAAATTAATAAAGTCTAAAAGATCAATACATCTCAAGTTTTAAATTTGTATTACATATTTTATGTAAATTATATGATAACGATTGAATTAAAAATTACTTGTGTGGGTTAAGGTTATACCGAGGTAGGTGCAGGGTTTGATTCCCAAGACCTGTAGGACAGGGTCTAACATAACGCTGCTAAATTTGGCTAACGTGGCACCATATCAGCATACACATCATGATATTATACTGCATTTTATTAAATAATAAATATTTATTCATTAGTTATTAACTTATATCACTTAACTACTTAAATCTAAATTATATAATAAAAGGAAAAGCTTCACTTTAGTACCCTTAGTTTCACCATCTCTCACTTAAGTACCTTGCATTTTTGTTTTTTCACTCTAGTTACTTGTACTTTGCTCCATCAAATCACTTAGAGACATTACGTTATGCTAACATGGACCTACATTCTGGTGACATGTCAGCTTGTTCTTAAAGCATATATGGATTGGGATTTCAATTAACTAATTATTAAGTTATATTGTTTAACTATTTAAATCGAGATGACAACATAATTAATTGGAAATTACATTATATTTGATATAATCACAATTACTTTAAATAGATAAATGTTTAATTAAATATCGATTAATAAAGTATTGGTAACAATTAAACTAATACAATCAATAACATATAAGATTATCACTGTTATAATATTGTAATATTAGTACCCTAATATATATTAATATTAGCTATTCTAATATTTATTTAATATAACCAATATGATATTTAATAGACAAATAGATTGTTTATTTAATATTTAAGTTCAACATTTGTCTAGTATAACATATATGATATATATATATATACAACTTTCCGGTCAGGGGAGAAACCTCGACTTAGTTCTGGGTCAACCAACCCAACCATATTCTGTAACATACGTATGATTTTGGAGTTGGGTCCGACTGCACCGAAACCAGCCTCGATTTTTTTTGGTTTGTTTAGAAGTGAACCTGTGGTCGGATCGAGACCCATCCCAAAATTTATACGTATGATAAATAATTGTTATTATATTAAATGTTGAATAAGTAAAATATAAATAATATTATATTAGTTAGAGGACTACTATGTAAGCTTTTGTTACGAGGATGACTATGAGAATAGATGCACGAGTAAAGCTATAATTTTTTCCTGAAAGTAAGCTTTTGATTTATTTTTTTGTCGTGCTTATGAAAGCAAGCATAAAACCATGTTATTATGGTGTTTAATATTGTTTTTTATGAAAGCAATCATAATACCATGTTAATATGGTGTTTATTATTGTTTATGTCTTTCTTTCTTGACATATAGATGCATACGTAGATAGAATCACCTGTATTTTGGTAGAGTGATAAAATTGCTTTATGTTGTATTCTATGCTCTAATGTTGTTTACAGTTCATGGACTTATTTTAATTTTTATTCGTTTTCATTCAACAATAGAAAAAGTAAATCTGACACTATCTTCACCCTTGTCAGAATTTTCATCAATTTTAAGGATTTTTATGGACCATGTATTTACGGTTCACTGGCTTAGGGACTCGACGAAGAAGTAGTTTTCAAGGTCTTAATAACCATAATACTCAATTATCTTGTGCACAATCAAAGGCTGAAGTTGTTTGCTCAAACATCTGATACTCTAAACCCTTGTCTCTCATCATCGTCCCTTTACCTTTCCATGCTTTATTGGTATCTTGCACTGGTATATAATATCATCAAAACTTTTATTTTTCAACATGTCGATCCTAAGTTTTTAAATTAATGTCCTTAAAGATATATAATCACACCAATTACTAGGATTTATCTTTCTATGAGTAGCATGTTCTTCACTCCAGATGTCCTCTGTTCTTTGTTAACACGATTGTTTTGTGCTTGATTGAGATGCATAACTCTTGCTAGCATTTCTTTCAGAGATTGTTGGCTTGTATCCCTGGCTTCTTCAGCATCGTTGTACTCGTCGTTCCGTAACTATCCATCTCGGCGAGAGAGAGAGAGAGAGAGATGGACAGAGGAAAGGGTAAGGAGTCCTCTAAAGTTTCTCTGCAGCAATTCATCACCACCATGATGCCCTTGATCGACATGGAGAAGGTCCTCTCTCTCTCTCTCTCTCTCTCTCTCTCTCTCTCTCTCTCTCTCTCTCCGCGAGCTCACGTGCATTGGACTATGGCAGCAAGTTGTGGCAGCTATGCTCGTGAATGAAGCTCATTTGGATACGATGATCATATACTTTTTGCGAGAGTTAACCGACTGCCGTCTATTTTAGTCCACCAATTATTTGATGTTTTGCCACTCGTGCCTCCTAGTTGTTATATAGGTGCCTTTTTTGGTGACGCATTTTTTTGTCGTCTGAAGTCCTGATGTTCACAGTTACAGCGGACTGCCTTTCACGGCATTTCACTTACTGTCTCAATTAACGAGAACTCCGAAAACCGCAGGTTGAAAATCGCAATCGTCCAACAAGAAAACCGTAATCTTGATGCTCTCTTTCATTTTGCTACATCTTATCCGTGTATTCGCGTGACTCCGATACACAAACTCTTTATCTAATGTATTCCTTGATTCTTATTGTTTTCCTTTACTTCCTCATCAGGCGTGTTTGTTTTTGTTATGCCTTTATCACTTATCTGTCTTCTTTCTGAAACACCTTGAAAGTACGTCAGTTTTGTGCACTTCATAATTCATGTGAACTCGAGACAAGACACTGTAGCAAGTTGAAGTCTCCGGGGAATATATTGCCACCAATAGGTCTAATTAAAAATCTGCTATATTGACTAAATGATGCTGAGTGCGGTTGTTGTACATATTTTTGTTAATTACTCTAAGTCCCAGTTGTGTATGTATGGTATAGGTATATCCGCAGTGGAAGTCCTGTATGTGTATGTGTTTATGCGTGGAATCAGGAATGTGGCTGACTAACGGCGTGTCACATCTGTTGCCTAACCACGAGAACAAAGTTTAAGAAAGCTAGTATGACAACTATCAAAATCTTTTGAGGAGTTGGAGAGTTTTAGCCAAGCCAGCTTATTGGGGTGCAAAACAGAAGAAAGTTTTGTATTGCTGACGAGTCTTGTTCGAAAAATGTCAACATAAACAGATTAAACAAAAACAACCAGGTATGATTTTTTATGAGGGTCAAACGTAAAAGCTAAAAAAGGAAAATGACGAGATCTTTTATGACTTGATAAAACACCAAATTATTGCAATGGGATCATGACATCTACATTTCAATGAAAACATCGTCATGTGGCATTCAAAATGTTCAAGTGACACACTGTACTTTTGTTAGGTTTTGGGAACTGCCAATATCTGTTCCTTAACTGGTCTAAGTTAAAAGCGTTCTTTTTGTTAAATTATAATTGATGCCTTGTGTGTATGCAAGTGGAAATTGTGTTGCGTTGATTTCTGATGCAAATCAGCATAGATCGGAGACGTTTTGAATTTTTAATACAACAACAACAGCAACTAAGCCTTTTCCCATACTAGACGGGGTCGGCTACATGGATTCTTTGTTTCCACTGATCCCTATCGTGTGCCATGTTAGCAGTTAACTCCCAATAAGCTAGATCATTCTTTATAGTTTCTTTCCAACACTTTTGTGGTCGTCCTCTACCTCTTTTAATATTTTCCAAATTTAGTTTTTCTAACCTTCTTACCGGTTCTTCTTTTGATCTTCTTTCTATATGTCCAAACCATCTTAAACGATGTTCTCTCATTTTATCCTCTATTGGTGCTACTCCTAATTTGTTTCTAATAACCTCATTATGTATACGGTCTTTTCTTGTATGACCACTCATCCATCTCAACATCTTCATTTCTGTCACAGACATCTTTTGTACATGTTAATGATTAACTGCCCAACACTCAGAACCATAAAACATGGCTGGCCTAATTGTTGCTCTATAATATTTACCTTTTAATTTTAATGGTATCTTCTTATCACAAAGAATACCTGATGCTCCTCTCCATTTTAACCAACCAACATTAATTCTATGTGTAGCATCTCCATCAATTCTTCCATCACTCTCAAAAATTGACCCTAGGTATTTAAAACTTTCCTTTTGGGGAATGCAATGTGTGCTAATTTTAATTTCTATGTCCTCTGAAGTAACCAAATGATCAAACTTACATTCCATATATTCTGTCTTTGTTCTACTAAGTCGGAGGCCTTTGCTTTCTAATGTTTCTCTCCATAGTTCCAATTTTCTATTAACTTTTTCCTTAGACTCCTCCACTAATACAATGTCATCTGCAAATAACATACACCAATGTACTTCATCTTGAATATGTTTTGTTAGCTCATCCATCACCATTATAAATAAGTATGGACTTAAAGTTGATCCTTGATGTAACCCAATATTAACTTCAAAGAAGTCTGTCGTTCCTTCATGAGTCCTCACACATGTTTTTGCACCATCATACATGTCTCTTATAAGGTTAATATATGCCAATGGGATACCTCTTTTTTCCAAGGTTCTCCAAAGAACCTCCCTCGGTACCCTATCATAAGCTTTTTCTAGATCAACAATTATCATGTGAAGCTTTTTCTTTTTTGCTCTAAAATGTTCCATAAGACGTCTCAAAAGGTGAATCGCTTCAATAGTAGATCTACCTGTCATGAATCTAAATTGGTTCTCTGTTGTACTTGATACTTGTCTTAACCTACGTTCGCTATTTCTTTCCCATAATTTCATAGTATGACTCATTAACTTAACTTGATTCCTCGATAATTCGTACAATTTTGAATGTCTCCCTTGTTCTTATATATGGGTATAAGTGTACTTGCTCTCCATTCTTCGGGCATCTTTTGGTTTTTCCATATTTCATTAAATAGTCTTGTGTGCCAAGTGATTCCTATTTCTCCTAGTATTTTCCAAACTTCTATAGGAATATTATCTGGTCCTACCGATTTACCACCCTTCATATGTTTAAGAGCCTCTTTGACTTCATTCTTTTGAATACGTCGGTAGAAATTATGGTTTATATACTTTTCTAACTTAGCTAAATCTCCTAAACTAATACTAACATCTTTATTTTCATTAAAAAAATTATAAAAATAGTTTTTCCATCTATTTCTTATATCATCATTTGCCACTAGAATTTTTTCATCATCGTCTTTTATGCATCTAACATAATTAAGATCATTAGTTTTCTTATCTCTAGTTCTAGCAATCCTAAAAATATCTCTTTCACCCTCTTTTGAGTGGAGTTTTTTATATAAGGCCTCCCAAATCTTAGCTTTTGCTTCACTAACGGCCTTTTTCGCTTCCTTCTTTGCTTTCTTATAAGCTTATAAAGTTTCACTAGTTTTCTTAGCATAATGTAATTTGTAACATGCCCTCTTTGCCTTGATTTTATTTTGTACTACTTCACTCCACCACCAACCTTCTTTTTGTGCCGGTACACCTCCCTTAGATACCCCTAATACATCTTTCGCCACTTTCCTAATATGTATAGCCATATTGTTCCACATATCACAGGGTGTGCCAACATAATTCCAAAGATCTCCTTGAAGGACTTTCTGTTTAAATATATCTTCTTTCTCACTTTTGAGGTTCCAATCATTTAGTCTGAATAGCTCGATTCACTCTTTTCTTTTTTATCCATTTTTTATTTGTAAATCCATAACTAAAAGTCGATGTTGGGTGGTTAGGCTTTCTCCTGGAATTACCTTACAATCTTTACAACACGCTCTATCTTTTTTTCTACAAATAAAGTAATCAATTTGTGCTTGTGATAAGCCACTCTTATAAGTAATTAAATGTTCATCTCGTTTTTTGAAGATTGTATTGATTATAAAGAGATCAAATGCCATAGCAAAATTTAAAATCTCCCTACCTTCCTCATTTATATCCCCAAAACCAAAGTTTTCATGAATCCCTTGATATCCTAATGCCTCTTTACCGACATGTCCATTTAAATCTCCTCCTAAACAAATCATCTCCCTTTGTGGAATCTTTTGAAACACCTTATCTAACTCTTCCCAAAAAACTGTCTTTATACTATCTTCTAGTCCTACTTGGGGTGCATAAGCAGAAACTATATTCAAAATCTCTGCTCCTAACACTAATTTCAATGTCATGATTCGGTCACCATATCGTTTTATGTCTACTACACTCTCCTTTAAATCTTTATTTATGATAATACCAACTCCGTTTCGAGCCTTTTCTTTACCTGAGTATCATAATTTAAAACTTGTATCCTGTATCTCCTTTGCTTTGTCTCCAACCCATTTTGTCTCTTGTAAATATAGAATATGAATCTTTCTCTGAATCATAGTATCTACCACCTCCATTAGCTTACCCGATAATCAACTGATATTCCAAGAACCAATACGAATCTTATTATCGAGGACTCCATGATGTGGGAACCCTCTCTGCAATTGATTCACTACATTCGGGCGAAAATGTAGTGACCCTTGCTTACTTCTTATTGCATTCGGGCTCTGTAGCACGTCGCTAGGCGGGAACGCCCAAAACAATGCTCATAATTTTTGTAATCCATGTTATAAAAATCCGATGAAGTTTTACGCTGGCTGTCGGAAGCCTAACACAACCCTCCTCCTTTATTTGAATTTTTAATACCATTCAAATAATTGTTTGTTATTGGATTCAAGATATGCCGAATGTTGGTGTCTCAAGTAATGGAATTTACCTATTGTCTGAGTAGATTTCAAAAGCCAGCTATCTTGAACATGCAACCATTATGTATGTGTTGGTGAAGTTATATATTAGCCTTCGTCAAATGATACCCAATACATGCATCCCATATTATTCCTATTATAAATCTCTGCTTTTGTGTGCAAGGTACCGTGCCTCATTTTCCTTTCAAGGGTACTTTACCTTTATCTATTGTTGTTGTTGTTGTTGATTCTCTTTATGCCTTCTGTTTACAGGAAGCTGAAATAGCTGCATCGCTAGATTCAGGATCATCTGTTAGTGCAGAAACTGCTCAGAAACGGGGCTCCATGCTCCTTAATTTGAAGTGCACTGATGTTCAGGTATCTGTGTGTGCGTACGTGCTTAAAAGAATATTAGGCTGAACGTAACTTATTCTGATGCCTTAGACAGGGTTGATGGGAAAGGCCCTTCTTGTCTTTCAACCAAATAAAGGAGATGTTCTTCCTCCTCACAAGGTGATGAAATTTCTATATTGTGAAATTAAGTATATTATGTTACTTGCATGTTATTATAATGTTGCATTGAATACTTTGCATCATTTCTAATGTCAGTTATTTATATTCTTATAGAGTTGCCCCATCTAGTATGGGAAAAGGCTTAGTTGTTTTTATTGTACATTCTTATAGAGTTCAGTTAATATATGGACGTGTAGGAAATGTGAGATGGAAAACTCCATATCAAAGTCGTCATTGGCACGTAGCTGAATAATACGAGAACAAGGTCATGGATTATATAAATGAGGAAGGTAGGGAGATTTTAAATTTTGCTATGGCATTTGATCTCATTATAGTCAATACAATCTTCAAAAAACGAGATGAACATTTAATTACTTATAAGAGCGGCTTATCACAAACACAAATTGATTACTTTATTTGTAGAAAAAAAGATAGAGCGTGTTGTAAAGATTGTAAGGTAATTCCAGGAGAAAGCTTAACCACCCAACATCGACTTTTAGTTATGGATTTACAAATAAAAAAGTGGACAAAGAAGAAAAGAGTGCATCGAGCTATTCTGACTAAATGGTGGAACCTCAAAAGCGAGAAAGAAGATATATTTAAATAGAAAGTCCTGCAAGGAGATGTTTGGAATTATGTTGGCACACCCTGTGATATGTGGAACAATATGGCTATACATATTAGGAAAGTTGCGAAAGATGTGTTAGGGGTATCTAAGGGATGTGTACCGGCACAAAAAGAAGGTTGGTGGTGGAATGAAGTAGTACAAAATAAAATCAAGGCAAAGAGGGCATGTTACAAATTACATTATGCTAAGAAAACTAGTGAAACTTTAGAAGCTTATAAGAAAGCAAAAAAGGAAGCAAAAAAGGCCGTTAGTGAAGCAAAAGCTAAGATTTGGGAGGACTTATATAAAAAACTCACTCAAAAGAGGGTGAAAGAGATATTTTTAGGATAGCTAGGGCTAGAGATAAGAAAACTAAAGATCTTAATTATGTTAGATGCATAAAAGACGAGGATGAAAAAATTCTAGTGGCAAATGATGATATAAGAAATAGATGGAAAAACTATTTTTATAATCTTTTTAATGAAAATAAAGATGTTAGTATTAGTTTAGGAGATTTAGCCAAGTCAAAAAAGTATATAAACCACAATTTCTACCGACGTATTCAAAAGAATGAAGTCAAAGAGGCTCTTAAACATATGAAGGGAGGGTGGTAAATCGGTAGGACCAGATAATATTCTTATAGAAGTTTGGAAAATACTAGGAGAAATAGGAATCACTTGGCTCGCAAGACTATTTAATGAAATATGGAAAAACCAAAATATGTCCGAGGAATGGAGAGCAAGGACACTTATACCTATATATAAGAACAAGGGAGACATTCAAAATTGTGCGAATTATCGAGGTATCAAGTTAATGAGTCATACTATGAAATTATGGGAAAGAATTATCGAATGTAGGTTAAGACAAGTATCAAGTACAACAGAGAACCAATTTGGGTTCATGACAGGCAGATCTACTATTGAAGCGATTCACCTTTTGAGACGTCTTATGGAACATTTTAGAGCAAAAAAGAAAAACCTTCACATGATATTTATAGATCTAGAAAAAGCTTATGATAGGGTACCGAGGGAGGTTCTTTAGAGAACTTTGGAAAAAAGAGGTATCCCATTGACATATATTAACCTTATAAGAGACATGTATGATGGTGCAAAAACATGTGTGAGGACTCATGAAGGAACGACAGACTTCTTTGAAGTTAATATTGGGTTACATCAAGGATCAACTTTAAGTCCATACTTATTTATAATGGTGATGGATGAGTTAACAAAACATATTCAAGATGAAGTACCTTGGTGTATGTTATTTGCAGATGACATTGTATTAGTGGAGGAGTCTAAGGAAAAAGTTAATAGAAAATTGGAACTATGGAGAGAAACATTAGAAAGCAAATGCCTCCGACTTAGTAGAACAAAGACAAAATATATGGAATGTAAGTTTGATCATTTGGTTACTTTAGAGGACATAGAAATTAAAATTAGCACACATTGCATTTCTTAGAAGGAAAGTTTTAAATACCTAGGGTCAATTTTTCAGAGTGATGGAAGAATTGATGGAGATGTTACGCATAGAATTAATGCTGGTGGGTTAAAATGGAGAGGAGCATCAGGTATTCTTTATGATAAGAAGATACCATTAAAATTAAAAGTTAAATATTATAGAGCAGCAATTAGGCCTGCAATGTTTTATGGTTATGAGTGTTGGGCAATTAATCATGAACCTGTACAAAAGATGTTTGTGATAGAAATAAAGATGTTGAGATGGATGAATGATCATATAAGAAAAGACCGTATACATAATGAGGTTATTAGAAACAAAGTAGGAGTGGCACTAATAGAGGATAAAATGAGAGAACATCGTTTAAGATGGTTTGGACATATAGAAAGAAGATCAAAAGAAGAACGTGTAAGAAGGTTAGAAAAACTAAATTTGGAAAGTATTAAAAGAGCTAGAGGATGACCACAAAAGTGTTGGAAAGAAACAATAAAGAACGATCTAGCTTATTGGGAGTTAACTGCTAACATGGCACAAGATAGGGATATGTGAAAACAAAGAATCCATGTAGCCGACCTCGTCTAGTATGGGAAAAGGCTTAGTTGTTGTTGTTGTTTGTATCTGATCATGTTCAGTGTAGGATAATGAATTAAAGACTGTTAGGACTTTTTTGGTGAATTGCCTTGTGAATGGACTTCTGCAACTCATGTTACATGCTTCAAAATTCTGTGGATGAGAAAAGGGAGCGAGTGAATTAAGATTACCAAACTCCGCTTTGACAAGTAGTGCTCATCGTTGCTTGGTAAAGTGCACCTGTTAAATAAATTTTTATATACAATTTCTAACGACGTATTCAAAAGAATGAAGTCAAAGAAGCTCTTAAACATATGAAGGATGGTAAATCGGTAGGACCATACAATATTCCTATAGAAGTTTGGAAAATCCTAGGAGAAACAGGAACCACTTGGCTCACAAGACTATTTAACGAAATATGGAAAAACCAAAAAATGCCCGAAGACTGAAGAGCGAGTACACTTATACCCATATATAAGAACAAGGGAGACATTTATAAATGTGCAAATTATCGGGGTATGGGAAAAAATTATCGAACGTAGGTTAAGACAAGTATCAAGTACAACAGAGAACCAATTTGGATTCATGCCAGGCAGATCTACTATTGAAGCGATTCACCTTTTGAGACGTCTTATTGAACATTTTAGAGCAAAAAAGAAAGACCTTCACATGATATTTATTGATCTAGAAAAAGCTTATGATAGGGTACCAAGGGAGGTTCTTTGGAGAACTTTGGAAAAAAGGGGTATCCCATTGACATATATTAACCTTATAAGAGACATGTATGATGGTGCAAAAACATGTGTGAGGACTCATGAAGGAACGACAGACTTCTTTGAAGTTAATATTGGGTTACATAAAGGATTAGCTTTAAGCCCATACTTATTTATAATGGTGATGGATGAGTTAACAAAACATATTCAAGATGAAGTACCTTAGTGTATGTTATTTGCAGATGACATTGTATTAGTGGAGGAGTCTAAGGAAAAAGTTAATAGAAAATTGGAACTATGGAGAGAAACATTAGAAAGCAAAGGCCTCCGACTTAGTAGAACAAAGACAAAATATATGGAATGTAAGTTTGATCATTTGGTTACTTCAGAGGACATAGAAATTAAAATTGGCACACATTGCATTCCCCGAAAGGAAATTTTTAAGAGTGATGGAAGAATTGATGGAGATGTTACACATAGAATTAATGTTGGTTGGTTAAAATGGAGAGGAGCATAAGGTATTCTTTGTGATAAGAATATACCATTAAAATTAAAAGGTAAATATTATAGAGCAGCAATTAGGCCTGCCATGTTTTATGGTTCTGAGTGTTGGGCAGTTAATCATCAACATGTACAAAAGATGTCTGTGACAGAAATGAAGATGTTGAGATGGATGAGTGGTCATACAAGAAAAGACCGTATACATAAACAACAACAACAACAACAACTAAGTCTTTTCCCATACTAGATGGGGTCGGCTACATGGATTCTTTGTTTCCACAGATCCCTATCGTGTGCCATGTTAGCAGTTAACTCCCAATAAGCTAGATCATTCTTTATTGTTTCTTTCCAACACTTTTGCGGTCGTCCTCTACCTCTTTTAATACTTTCCAAATTTAGTTTTTCTAACCTTCTTACAAGTTCTTCTTTTGATCTTCTTTCTATATGTCCAAACCATCTTAAACGATGTTCTCTCATTTTATCCTCTATTGGTGCTACTCCTAATTTGTTTCTAATAACCTCATTATGTATACGGTCTTTTCTTGTATGACCACTCATCCATCTCAACATCTTCATTTCTGTCACAGACATCTTTTGTACATGTTGATGATTAACTGCCCAACACTCAGAACCATAAAACATGGCCGGCCTAATTGTTGCTCTATAATATTTACCTTTTAATTTTAATGGTATCTTCTTATAACAAAGAATACCTGATGCTCCTCTCCATTTTAACCAACCAGCATTAATTCTATGTGTAGCATCTCCATCAATTCTTCCATCACTCTGAAAAATTGACCCTAGGTATTTAAAACTTTCCTTTTGGGGAATGCAATGTGTGCTAATTTTAATTTCTATGTCCTCTGAAGTAACCAAATGATCAAACTTACATTCCATATATTCTGTCTTTGTTCTACTAAGTCGGAGGCATTTGCTTTCTAATGTTTCTCTCCATAGTTCCAATTTTCTATTAACTTTTTCCTTAGACTCCTCCACTAATACAATGTCATCTGCAAATAACATACACAAGGTACTTCATCTTAATATGTTTTGTTATCTCATCAATCACCATTATAAATAAGTATGGACTTAAAGTTGATCCTTGATGTAACCCAATATTAACTTCAAAGAAGTCTGTCATTCCTTCATGAGTCCTCACACATGTTTTTGCACCATCATACATGTCTCTTATAAGGTTAATATATGTCAATGGGATACCTCTTTTTTCCAAAGTTCTCTAAAGAACCTCTCTCGGTACCCTATCATAAGCTTTTTATAGATCAATAAATATCATGTGAAGGTCTTTCTTTTTTGCTCTAAAATGTTCCATAAGACGTCTCAAAAGGTGAATCACTTCAATAGTAGATCTGCCTGGCATGAATTCAAATTTTTTTTATGTTGTACTTGATACTTGTCTTAACCTATAGTCGATAATTCTTTCCCACAATTTCATAGTATGGCTCATTATCTTGATACCTCGATAATTCGCAGAATTTTGAATGTCTCCCTTGTTCTTATATATAGGTATAAGTGTCCTTGCTCTCCATTCCTCGGACATATTTTGGTTTTTCCATATTTCATTAAATAGTCTTGCGAGCCAAGTGATTCCTATTTCTCCTAGTATTTTCCAAACTTCTATAGGAATATTATCTGGTCCTACTGATTTACCACCCTCCCTTCATATGTTTAAGAGCCTCTTTGACTTCATTCTTTTGAATACGTAGGTAGAAATTGTGGTTTATATACTTTTCTGACTTGGCTAAATCTCCTAAACTAATACTAACATCTTTATTTTCATTAAAAAGATTATAAAAATAGTTTTTCCATCTATTTCTTATATCATCATTTGCCACTAGAATTTTTTCATCCTCGTCTTTTATGCATCTAACATAATTAAGAACTTTAGTTTTCTTATCTCTAGCCCTAGCTATCCTAAAAATATCTCTTTCACCCTCTTTTGAGTTGAGTTTTTTATATAAGTCATCCCAAATCTTAGCTTTTGTTTCACTAATTGGCTTTTTCGCTTCCTTTTTTACTTTCTTATAAGCTTCTAAAGTTTCACTAGTTTTCTTAACATAATGTAATTTGTAACATGCCCTCTTTGCCTTGATTTTATTTTGTACTACTTCATTCCACCACCAACCTTCTTTTTGTGCCGGTACACCTCCCTTAGATACCCTTAACACATCTTTCACCATTTTCCTAATATGTATAGCCATCACAGGGTTGCCAACATAATTCCTAATATGTATAGCCATATTGGTCCACATATCAGAGGGTGTACCAACATAATGAGGTTATTAGAAACAAATTAGGAGTGGCACCAATAGAGGATAAAATGAGAGAACATCGTTTAAGATGGTTTGGACATATAGAAAGAAGATTTGGAAAGTATTAAAAGAGGTAGAGGACGACCACAAAAGTGTTGGAAAGAAACAATAAAGAACGATCTAGCTTATTGGGAATTAACTGCTAACATGGCACACGATAGGGATTTGTGGAAACAAAGAATCCATGTAGCCGACCCCGTCTAGTATGGGAAAAGGCTTAGTTGTTATTGTTGTATCGGGGTATCAAGTTAATGAGCCATACTATGAAATTATGGGAAAGAATTGTCGAACGTAGGTTAAGACAAGTATCGAGTACAACATAGAACCAATTTGGATTCATGCCAGGCAAATCTACTATTAAAGCGATTCACCTTTTGAGACGTCTTATGGAATATTTTAGATCAAAAAAGAAAGACATTCACATGATATTTATTGATCTAGAAAAAACTTACAATATGGTACCTAGGGAGGTTATTTGAAGAACCTTTGAAAAAAGAGGTATCCCATTGACATACATAAACCTTATAAGAGACATTTACGATGGTTCAAAAACATGTGTGAGGACTCATGAAGGAATGATGGACTTCTTTGAAGTTAATATTAGGTTACATCAATGATCAACTTTAAGTCCATACTTATTTATAATGGTGATTGATGAGTTAACATAACATATTCAAGATGAAGTACCTTGGTATATGTTATTTGCAAATAACATTGTGTTGGTGGAGGAGTCTAAAAAAAAAGTTAATAGAAAATCGGAACTATGGAGAGAAACAATAGAAAGTAAAGGCTTATGACATAGTAGAATAAAGACAGAATATATGGAATGATTGTTTGATCATTTGGTTACCTCAGAGGATATGGAAATTAAAATTGGCACACATTGCATCCCCCAAAAGGAAAGTTTTAAATACCTAGGGTCAATTTTTCACGAAGAATTGATGGAGATGTTACGCATAAAATTAATGTTGGTTGGTTAAAATGGAGAGGAACATCAAGTATTCTTTGTGATAAGAAGATATCATTAAAGTTAAAAAGTAAATATTATAGAGCAACAATTAGACCTGCCATGTTTTATGGTTGTGAGTGTTGGGCAGTTAATAATGAACATGTACAAAAGATGTTTGTGACATAAATAAAGATGTTGCAATGGATGAGTAGTCATACAAGAAAAGACCGTATACATAATGAGGTTATTAGAAACAAATTAGGAGTGGCACTAATAGAGGATAAAATGAGAGAACATCGTTTAAGATGGTTTGGACATATAGAAAGAAGATCAAAAGAAGAACCGGTAAGAAGGTTAGAAAAACTAAATTTGGAAAATATTAAAAAAGGTAGAAGACGACCACAAAAGTGTTGGAAAGAAACAATAAAGAATGATCTAGCTTATTGTGAGTTAACTGCTAACATGACACATGATGGGGATCTGTGGAAACAAAGAATCCATGTAGCCGACCCCGTCTAGTATGGGAAATGGCTTAGTTGTTATTGTATACAATATATATTCTGTGTATCTTTTAGCACATGTGACAACATTTGCTTGCATTGAGTATTTGATTTCTAATATTTCCAACATAAAAAAGGCAATTATAAATAAAATGCCAGCTCTGCCCTCCCTTCTCTAGTTCAAAGCTTGGGACTAGATTAAACAAGTTCAGTTCTGAAGTTGTAAGCTCAAGGAGAAGCAGGAGTGTGAAAAAATGACAGGACAATGTATCTTTAGCTTGCCAAGATTCATTTATTAAGCTGGATATCCTAAGTATGTGATATGTGCTAAAAGTTAGGAATGGTTTTCCAGATGAAAATTTCTGCAGCCCTTGCGGTTTATAACAGTGGTTCTATGTCCAATGGGCTTGATCCGTATAGGTGTCCTTTTGGGTTGTAGTTTGTACAAAATTGTCAAACATGGACTACGACCTGGTCAATATTTGTTTTGTGTTTGTCACCTGTGTCTTTCAAGTCTAAAATGCCAAAGCTGATATGCACATCCCGGTCTTTGACCTTTACATGGAAGTGATAATCTCTGGTTGATCGTTCTGAAATAAAGGATACAAACAAACGCTGTGTATTTGTTATGCAGCCATCAGAAGAAAACTGTAAACACAGCCATCAGAAGAAAACTGTAAACGATGTCGGCTAATGACTAAATGCATCTGCAGATGTTGACATTTGTCTTGGATGATATTTGCACTTGGGATTCTGAACGTAGCTTCTTTTCTATTTGAATGTGTACAGTGAAATTCATGCTTAGTGTTTCTTTCGGTCCTCTTTTCTTATTTGTGTGACTTCTGATCCTCTATAACTTCATAAGCCAACATGTTCCTGCTTATTTTATGCATCTTCCAAGTCCAATGGCATGCATGCAATCATGTTTATTTGTGTAAATATTGGCAACAAACATACATTAGATGCACAAACATGCACATAATGCCAATATAAAAAAAGCACACACTTACACAAACACAAGCATGTGTTGAGAAACGGCATGGAAACACAGCTAGCCATCAAGCATGGAAAACAGGGAAAAAGTGAAGGAAAAATGTGTGAGATCGGAGGGGAGGGCAGCCCTCCAATGGAGGCTGCCCCCTCTTTCTCTCTCTATTAATATGAAACCCCTTCCTCCTAATACAAACCATCCAGTCCTTATATAGTGGACTGTTAAACATAAAATGACCAAACTGTCCTTAGTCATAAGGACTATTACAATAATATCTAAAATCTAGAGAATTACTAAAAACACTAAATAAGCATATTCTTGAACAGCATGCACACAAAGACACATCCCCTTTACTTTGACACCATGATAACCTTCTTGAATCTTGATTTGAAATCTATATTGTTTCTTCCTGTCTCTTACCGTAATTGTTCTCAGAAAATGTATTTTCTTGTCTGATTCAGTTTGGGCCTCATGATGTGGTTGTTCTAAAGGCAAATAAGTCTGACTCTGGAAGTGCTTCTCTTGGACAAGGAGTGGTTTATCGCCTGAAGGTGTTCTCTTCTGCATGAATTGTTAGTTATCCATGTCATGTAATGATGAGAGATCTTTTCACCTTTGATGTTGCAAGAAGCATTTACTGGTTAATCGATCTCTCTTTGATGAGTTTGATCATCTTTCTTCTCCTTCTTAGGTTCTTTTCACTATTTCTTCTCCTTCTTAGGTTCTTTTCACTCTTTCTTCAGGATTCTTCAATTACAGTGGCTTTTGATGACATTCCAGATGATGGTTTAGACATTCCTCTCCGTCTTGAAAAAGTTGCAAATGAGGTGATGAGCTATTATTTATTAGTTTGCTTTTATCAAATGTTACTCAAACACGCTAGCATAAAGTAGTAACTTTTCCATGGGTGTTCTCTTGTCGGGTGCTTGATCTTCTTGTTGGTTGTGTTAGGCCTAGTAACTTCGGTGTGAGTGTTGAGCCTCCAGGAAAAGGAACTCAGTATATGATTCCAATGGACATCATCGTTGACTTTTCAGTGATTCAAATGATGCAAAATACAGAAATTTGGCCTTCTGAGTCCACTAAAGCATATCCTCTAGAACCCATCCTAGACGTGTGTCCATTCCATGCATTCATACTCTATGAATTAGTATGCAATATAAGTTACTACCTTTTATAGTTTTGGAGACTCAGTTCATGTTTCTTCTCTAGTAGGATTTTATCTAACTTTGTCCTTTCTTTGTTTCTGTGATGTGATCTGCAGTCAATAATGCTTCTTGCGTCAAATTAATGTACTACTCTTATAATCTCTTTGCATTGAGACAAAGAGATAGCAGAACACAATCAACAAATGCTGCATTATCTCATCAAGCCTCATATTTTGTACAATAGTTATCTATCTTTGTTCTGCCCCGTCTTTAGTTAAAGATCTGATGCAATAGCCTCCGTGATGTTGCCTTTGGTGTTTGTTTGGAATCCTTCAGTTTCTTTTGCTTCTTTTCTTAATGCCTTCCACTTGTTACATTTTTAGCTTTTCTTTTTCCTTTTTTCTTGGTTACAGTGGAAGGCTGAAGCCTAACACATACCCATGCATGCCCCAAAAATTGAATTCACCACCAGCGATGTTGGGAGTCAGAGAGCCCTGCCAGATGAGCCAATGCTCCACATGCACTGAATTAGCTTCTCTTGCTAGTAATCTTTGTTGTCATAAGTACCTAGAGCTGCCGTAGGCCCGAGGACACAGACCTCTCATAAGGGTGTCAGCTTGCTGAGTGGTGTACTCAATATCCTAAAAGAAATTAACAAAAGAGTAATAGAGTACAAGTGATTATACACATCCACACACAAAATGTTGAGTATATGCATGTGCAGAGAAGAATGAATAACCAGAAACACTTTTCAAAAAGGCGATGGAGCCGATCTAAATCTACCTTGTTCAAAGATTTCCTAAATATGGGGAAAGAAACAAAGAGACAAGGAATAATGACCTTTGCACTCTTTCCTTTATGAAAATACAGAAAGCCACTTAAGAAAGATTTTACTACTACTACTACAACTAAGCATTTTCCCATACTAGATGGGGATGGCTACATGGATTCTTTGTTTCTACAGAGCTCTATCATAATTTGTAGAATTCATGATAAATAAGTCCGACAAAGTTTTATGCTGGCTATCGGAAGCCTAACGCAACCCTCCTCCTTTATTCGGGCTTGGGACCAGCCATGCAAGGGTGATCCCTTACATGGGTGGAGTTTTAAGAAATATTTTATAAAAGAAAAAAAGAAAACTGCTTGCTTAAAATGTGAATAAGAACGTTAGGTATTGCTATATTTTCTGTATTCTATATATTTTATTGCATGAACTCTCTGTTAGAGCTACATAATGTTGCTTATAAGTTCAATGTCCATCAGAACATCCTTTATTTTGCTATTTTTATCTGTACATGAAGTAAATGAATCGATGTGCAATACGAAGTACTTAACAATGCAAAATGGGCATCTTTGATATTGCCTTTATAACTGTACAAGGGTTGCGGTAGCAGTGTTGTCCGTATCGCATCGTGGGCCACCACGATACGATACGGGCCCCCGTATCGCAGGTGCGGGCGTATCGCACCGTATCGTGCGATACGGCCCGTATCGCCCGTATCGTACGATACGGGCGATACGCCCTGGGACCCTTATAAAGGGTCCCGGCCCGAGAGAAACCCGCGATTTTTCGCGGGTTTCCTCTCTCCTTTTGGGTTCTTCAAGCTCCCTAAGAGTCAGTTTTCGCCTCCTTGGTGTTCAAAGCTCTAAAATCGTGCCCTACGGTGTCCGTCCAAGCCTCCAAACTCGGATTTAGGTATATTTTTAATGTTTTTTTCCTTTTTTTCCTTTATATTTATTGTTTTTTGTGTTATTTCAGGTTTTTTTTTTTGAATGACAAAATATGAAGTTATTAAGTGTGTGTATACGATTTTTATTGCATTCATGAAGTGGGAGACACTCGATTTGAGTGTTATTTGAAGATTGGGGGATTTACGAAGTGCTTTTATTTTCAGGTTTTTGTTTGAATTAAAGTACTCTATTGAGATGGCAGGAAGGGGTGGTAGAGACTCTCATTCAAAGTCTGATGATCCGGCATGGCAGTGGGGTATACCAGTTGAGGGTTCAAGGTTAAAAATCAGATGTTTATTTTGTGAAAAGGTGGTTAGTGGTGGAATTTCAAGGTTGAAACACCACCTAGCAGGAACCAGGAAAGAAGTTGCTCCATGCACAGGCAGAGTTAGAAGTGTGCCAGAAGGTATTAAATGGCAATGCTTGCAGATGATTGAGAGCATACAGGAAAGGAGACAACAAAAGGATGATTTCCAGATGTGTGAAGAAGCTGATGATGCTACTGCCACTGGAGTTGGATTCACTGATAGTTTGCCTTCAGATGCTAGAACAGATATTGGTAGTAGCAGTTCGCGAGCACCTAGCAGAGGAAAGAGGGTTGCATCTGAAGACTTTGGAGGTGGCAGAAGAGGAAGTTCAGGAAGGAGTAGAGGAAGAGCTTCTTCTTCTAGCATACATTCGTTCTTTCCTCCTTCCACTACACCTGGTGCTCAGCCAGGAATTCGTGCTGCTATGGCTTCAGAACAACTGCACGATCAAGCAGACCTTGCAGTGGGCAGATGGTTTTATGATGCATGCATTCCATTTAATGCAACAAACAGTTTTCATTTTCAAGCAATGGCAGATGCAATTGCTAACATTGGTCCAGGATACAGGATGCCCTCTTATCAGAAGTTGAGAGGGAAGATATTAGATCAGACCGTGATTGAAGTGCAGCAATACTGTTCGACTTTGAGACAATCGTGGAAGGAAACAGGATGCACTATCATGGCAGATGGATGGACCGATAGGCGAGGAAGGACATTGCTAAACTTTCTTGTATATTGTCCTAAAGGACTCATGTTTTTGAGATCTCTAGATATGTCAGAGGAGAGGCACACTGCAGAGATCCTACGAGAGGAATTTGATAAGGTTATACAAGAGGTTGGGCTAGAAAATGTAGTCCAATTGATTACAGATAATGCAGCTAACTACAAAGCAGCCGGAAAGGAGTTAGCTGATATTTATGGGACTTTCTACTGGACACCATGTGCAGCCCATTGTTTAGATCTCATCCTCGAGGACATCGGTGAGATGGATGAAATAAAGGCAGCAACTGAGTGTTGCCAAGATATTACAAAATTTATTTACAACCATGCATTTGTTTTATGTATGATGAGGAGATACACAGAAGGTGCAGAGCTTCTTCGCACAGCTGCAACTCGGTTCGCAACAAACTTCTTATCTGTACAGAGTATTGTGAGACAGAAGCAAGCTTTAAAGAGAATGTTCTCCTCAGATGAGTGGCAACAATTTGCAGAGTTGCCACAAAACAGAAGGAACAGAAAGTTAAATGAGATTGCAGAAACGGTTTTTAGAAGTTCATTTTGGAATGCATGTATCAGATTATTGAAAATTACTTGTCCTTTAGTGAAAGTTTTGAGATTGGCTGACAGCGAGGAGAAACCATCTATGGGCTACCTTTATGAAGCCATGGACAGGGCAAAAGAAGCAATCAGAAATAACTTTAATGGAAAAAAAAGAGATTATGTGCCCGTGTGGAAAATAATTGATAGTAGGAATAAACAATTGCATCAGCCTATTCATACAGCAGCCTACTATCTAAACCCATCATTGAGGTACTCAGCAACCTTCAAAAGGGACGGTGAGGTTAATCGAGGAATCATTGAATGCATCGACAGATTAGTCCCTGATGAGAGCATAGTAGATGCGATACATCGAGAGATGGAGATATATGATAATGCTCTTCACTTGATGGGTTTGCCTGTTGCAATTCGCAACCGCTCTACGATGCGTCCAGGTACATTGTTTATTTTCATATTTAAGTTGCATCTTACATTACTGTGGATTATTATGTCTCTAATGTTTATATTTTTTTTACAGATGTTTGGTGGAACAGGTTTGAAAGTGATTGTCCAAACCTTAGAGATTTTGCAGTTAGAGTCTTAAGCCAAACCTGTAGTGCAACAGGTTGTGAAAGAAATTGGAGTGTTTTTGAACACATCCATACAAAAAAGCGCAATAGGTTGGAACACAAAAGGCTTAATGATTTTGTTTATATTCGTTGTAACATGCGCCTTCGTGAAAGGTAATGTTGTATTACTTTCAAATTTTCAATTCGATATTATTTAACTTCAGTTTTCAATTGTTAATATTACTTACTAATTGTTTATCTTTGTTTGTGTCGTAGGCAATTAAAAAAAGTAAATAGAGAAGAAAGTCAGTTCGATCCAATAAGTTTGGATAATTTTGATATATTAGAAGATTGGGTTATGGAAGACACTGAAGAAAATGCCCTCCTAACAGAAGAAGACGTTGCCTGGATTAATTTGGAAGGAGCGCAACAACATTATGGAGATGAAGAATTTGATTTTGAAGAAGAAGGTGTGGGCGTGGCTGATGATGATGAGGATCTGCAACAAGGAGAAGATGAAGATTATTTAGTTGATGATCCTGATTACAATTTGTAAAATGTAACATTATATGTAACTGTAGTGTACTGTAAAGTGTAAACTATGTCTGTATTTTATTTTTTGGATTCAAAATATATAAATTTGGATGCAATTGTTCAATGTTGAATGCTCAATCTGTACTAAACTTACATTATATGAATTTAAAGCAATTATCAGATTTTTCCTGATTTTTCCTGATTTTTTTTCGATTTTTTACTATTTTTTATTAATTTTTAATTAATTTTACATTATTTTAATATTAAAGTACGATACGATACGATACGATACGATACGCCTGTATCGTGGAGCCCAGCGATACACGATACGATACGCGTCAGACAACACTGTGCAGTAGTAGTTGAACTAGTCTGATGGTTTAGGATGAGAATAAAGTCAGCATGCTGTAATTGTTCGGGTTCATCATAGTAATTGTACAACGTAAGATGGATCATATATGTATCATTTCAATATCATTTTCCTATTCATGTAGTTCTCACGTAAGGAAACAGTCAGCATCCCTCTGTCCTAAAGAAGAAATCATTGATGAAGGTGGTCAACTTATGTAGCAAATTGGTGGAAAGTAAGCTCCAAATATACATAATGGATACTTTACCTTAGGGTTCAGATGGCAAAGCATATTTGCTTCTTGTATTTCCAAAATATATGAGTCAGTACGTGTACCTGTGTTAATCGTATTATTCAAAGGGATGACTGGAGTTGTCTCTACTTATTTGCATCGAGTCTGCAATTAAATCCTTCTTGTCATAATGTATCACGTCTATGTACCTGCAGGCATATGCATGTGAAAAGTGTCTAGTGTTTATCTGTTTATGTTCATTCCAGCACGTGCAGTATATTTGCTGAATATATTCTTCGCTGAAATACACTCAACTAGAAGACTACTGGGTGTATTTTATAGATCAAACTTTTTATAGTTGCATGTCACAGTTTTAATAAACTCCGCTCAAGTAAGGGATCACCCTTGCATAGCTGGTCCCAAGCCCGGATAAAGGAGGAGGGTTGCGTTAGGTTTCTGACAGCCAGTGTAAAACTTTGTCGGACTTATCTATTATAGATTCTACAAATTATGATAGGGCTCTGTAGAAACAAAGAATACATGTAGCCGACCCCATCTAGAATGGGAAAAGGCTTAGTTGCTGTTATCACAGTTTTAATAATAATAACAAAAAAATTATTGTAACCAAAAGGAAAAGAATTATAATCATGATTGTAGTTATTATTGTTATGCTATTATTGTGCAATTTTGCAATCTTGTGAGCTCCCTATTGGCAGGGGATGTGATAATGATAAAAGATAAGTTGTCAGCATTTCTTTACAAGTTCTTTACCCGGTCATCAGGTAAGTTGGCTTTTGCACAAAAAATATTGTGAAAGTAATGCACGGCAAATATAACATGCTCAACTGTCAACTTCTCTTCAAATATTTCTTGGCATGTGGACATGGGCTATTACTTTTAAATTGTGCAATTATCTCCCTTCACATTTCTGCTAATGTTTAATTTCATTTAGAAGTTCTTGTTGTTCTTTTAGCAAGTGATTTACGAATTTCCATTAATGTAGGTTACCTACCGCAGGATGAAAGATGCCTTAATACAATTAAGCAAATCGGTTCAGGGACCTGCTCAGGATTTAATACCTGTTCTGTTTGGGGAGAGACCACCAACGCATATGAAAAAGGCCCCCTCCTTCACTCCTTTTAATTTTAGCCTTGATCATTCTCAGGTGCTTTAGATGATTAACCTTGTTGTACATTTTTTCATCGATTGGTTTCATTTGTTTTCATCCATGTATTCCCCCTGAAAAAAGGAAAAAGGATTTTACACCAACATATGGAAAATTAATTTTACCTTATTTTTTAGTTGTCTAAAATTAACCTTGTTGTGCTTACGCACCCCAAGTAGGATTAGAAGATAGTATAAAGACAGCTTTTTGGGAAGAGTTAGATAAGGAAGGAATGACAAACTTCTTTGAAGTTAATATTGGGTTACATCAAGGATCAACTTTAAGTCCATACTTATTTATAATGGTGATTGATGAGTTAACAAAACATATTCAAGATGAAGTACCTTGGTGTATGTTATTTGCAAATGACATTGTATTAGTGGAGGAGTGTAAGGAAAAAGTTAATAGAATATTGGAACTATGGAGAGAAACATTAGAAAGCAAAGGCCTCCGACTTAGTAGAACAAAGACAAAATATATGGAATGTAAGTTTGATCATTTGGTTACCTCAGAGGACATAGAAATTAAAATTGGCACATATTGCATCCCCCAAAAGGAAAGTTTTAAATACCTAGGGTCAATTTTTAAGAGTGATGAAAGAATTGATGGAGATGTTACGCATAGAATTAATGCTGGTTAGTTAAAATAGAGAGGAGCATTAGGTATTCTTTGTGATAAGAAGATACTATTAAAATTAAAAGGTAAATATTATAGAGCAGCAATTAGGCCTGCCATGTTTTATGGTTCTGAGTGTTGGGCAGTTAATCATCAACATGTACAAAAGATGTCTGTGAAAGAAATGAAGATGTTGAGATGGATGAGTGGTCATACAAGAAAAGACCGTATACATAGTGAGGATATTAGAAACAAATTAGGAGTGGCACCAATAGAGGATAAAATGAGAGAATATCGTTTAAGATGGTTTGGACATACAGAAAGAAGATCAAAAGAAGAACCTGTAAGAAGGTATGAAAAACTAAATTTGGAAAGTATTAAAAGAGCTAGAAGACAACCACAAAAGTGTTGGAAAGAAACAATAAAGAATGATCTAGCTTATTGTGAGTTAACTGCTAACATGACACACGATAGGGATCTGTGGAAACAAAGAATCCATGTAGCCGACCCCGTCTAGTATGGGAAAAGGCTTAGTTGTTGTCTTCAGTTGTCTAAAAATCCTGCTGTTGTTTTCAGACGGTTTTCAGGATGAGAGCCCTATTTCTTTTTAAACCCTACGATAATATCCTGAACAGATTGAATTCACTGAATTGTCAGCCTTATTTTGAAGTGGAGCCATTAGCTTTCTCCGACTGCATTCTGCTGGAATATGTGCAATATGTGAACTAGAAGCCAACACTCTCTCCATATATATATTAGAATACATTATTGTGGTTCAGCTGCTTATCCTTGTGAGTTAACATTCAATTTGCTTGCTTTTAGAGGGAGCCATTTGCTTTCTCCAACTGCATTCTGCTGGAATATGTGCAATATGCGAACTAGAAGCCAAGACTGTTTCCATATATATACATATATACATATATATGTATTTATATGCACACACACACATACAACATTACTGTGGTTCAGCTGCTTATCCTTGTGACTTAACATCCGATTTGCTTGCTTTTAGAGGGATGCAATCACGAGGGCTCTCTCTTCACAGAATGTGTTTCTTCTTCATGGGCCTCCTGGAACAGGAAAAACTACGACTGTAGTAGAAATCATCCTACAAGAAGTTAAGCGTGGTTCAAAGATACTTTCCTGTGCTGCTTCTAATATTGCAGTGGACAACATTGTTGAACGACTGGTCCCCCATAGGTGGTTTTTCATTACAAACATTGATCTCTTTTATTTGTTTCTTTTTATTGATGTTCAGAATGGAACAAGTTTGCGTGAAACTTAACTGTGTCGAGAGATCATCTGTTGTTTTTATTATTTGCCAATTTCTTGCTGCTGACATTATGAACGGGTTCATGCTAAGCATACAACTTAAGCTTGAAGAATGAAGGTTAATTAGCCTAGTCAACCATTTCTGCAATTGATCTTTCACTAGTCTGAAAAAAAAATTGTTGCCACTTATGCGTTCCACAGTGATATGCTGTACTCTATAATTTTTCTTCATTTGTTGCCGTTTATGCTGCTGTGTTGGTGTGGGCTTCTCATGCTCGATGTGTCTGCCTTTGTGCATGGTAAAGAATGACTTTCATCAGGAATTGTGGAGGCCATCCTATCTTTTAACCATTTTAATTATCTACATGGGAAACTTTCTGATGTGGCAAAAACATCTTTCTGATGCCAGGGTGTGATTTTGGCAGAAGAGGTCACTGCCAAGAAAGTGAGGCCATGAGATGGGCCATATAAATTAACTTACATATACTTGTTGTTCGTATGGTTTCTGCATTGATATACAAAATTTTAACCTCCCAATAAAACCAACAATAAGATTACCCTTCTCCCTTCTGGTTTCCTGTTCTTTGAGTAGAAACTATGAAGATACCATGTCATCTGGCATTACCAGAAGTTGGTCAAGAGGTAATTACTCGTAAGCTCTATCCCATCAGCTTTTATCAACTCTGTTTTGTTCATTAGATATTTATGAAGAATTCAGATATTGCACAAAATCTGCTATTCACAAACATCCACCGAGTATTTGACCTTTAATGCTTTAGAGACTGTCAAGTTTTATAATAATTTTTCCATTTCATATATAGCTATTCATCCCCTATAATCATGTCCTTTAATGAAGTAAAAATAGCAAACGATGTTTCTTTTACCAAATAAATTTCAACTGCCTGATCCTAGGATCAAGCATGTCTTTGGAAAACAAATCGTGAAAGCAGAAGGGTAAATGTGAAAATCTGAAAGTTTATGCAGTTTTTTAGGTGATTAGTTATGTTTCTCGTTTGGTAATTTTCTTTCTTCTATTATGACTTGCTAGAGTTCGAAGAATAATCTTTGGTTAACTTCTGGTTTCAAGTTGGGCCTTTGGGTTTTGAGCAGACTAATGATTACTAATCATGAAGCCAAGACATATGTTGGTATGAAAGCCTAATATTTAGTGTAGGGCTTCAACTTTCTCAAACATGCAGATGAAAAAGAGGGGTTACATGTCATACCATCATCTCTGGTTTAGCTGCGTGAAACAATTCTTTTTCTAGGCTTGGTAGGGCTTGTTATGGAAATACACACGGTGTTGGTGGAAATTCTCTAGGTTTTAAGGAATCTGGTTATCTGGTGGTCCGTCTATTGCTGTGCAGTAGAGGCTGTTCTTTCATATGGGAGTCTTAGATATGTTGGACACTCATGCGTGGATCAGGATGGTTCTATTTGGTTGTACAAAGCTTCCAGCTAGAACCATGAACGTTCTTTATGCTAATAGTTCTGTTGGCACTCGTGCGTGGATCTGGATGGTTCTATTTGTATTAATCTCCTTTTAGATGGGTGATACTTAGCCAATGATTTAAGCATGCAATAGTGAAGTTTCTTTCATAATAGATGGATATTTCGAAATCCATTGTAGCTGTGGTATTCATATGTGAATAAATTGTTAAGTTTCATGAATGTGCTTGTCAGCCATGTAGTTCTCTTGTTACTGTAGGAAACTGCATCCTGAACGGCCATTAGACAACAACAACTAAGCCTTTTCCCATACTAGACAGGGTCGGCTACATGGATTCTTTGTTTCCACATAGCCCTATCATGTGCCATGTTAGCAGTTAACTTACAATAGGCTAGATCATTCTTTATTGTTTCTTTCCAACACTTTTATGGTCGTCCTCTACCTCTTTTAATACTTTCAAAATCTAGTTTTTCGTACCTTCTTAGAGGTTCTTCTTTTGATCTTCTTTCTATATATCCAAACCATCTTAAATGATATTCTCTCATTTTATCTTCTATTGGTGTCACTCCTAATTGTTTCTAATGACCTCATTATGTATACGGTCTTTTCTTGTATGACCACTCATCCATCTCAACATCTTCATTTCTGTCACAGACATCTTTTGTATATGTTGATGATTAATTGCCCAACACTCAAAACCATAAAACATAGCAAGTCTAATTACTGCTCTATAATATTTACCTTTTAACTTTAATGGTATCTTCTTATAACAAAGAATACCTGATGCTCCTCTCCATTTTAACCAACCAGCATTAATTTTATACATAACATCTCCATCAGTTCTTCCATCACTCTCAAAAATTGACCGTAGGTATTTAAAACTTTCCTTTTTGGGATTCAATGTGTGCCAATTTTAATGTCCAGAGTCGATCTATCTTATTTGTGTGTATGCTGATTTGTCATTGCTATATTTGATTGAAAAGCGTCCACTTATTGTTGACCCAAGTTGCATGTTATTTTGTTTTAGGGTAAAAATAGTTAGAATGGGACACCCTGCTCGTCTGCTTCCACAAGTATTAGATAGTGCACTTGATGCACAGGTATTAAATTGTCTACCATTCGGTTATCATTGCATTCTAGAGTGATATTTTGAAGCAGACATTGACTGATTCAGGTGTAATTTGTAATTTGAATTTTTCTTGTTAGGTTTTGCGTGGTGACAACAGTGCCCTCGCAAATGACATTCGGAAGGAAATGAAGGTAATCCACTACATTGTACTGAACAGTCTAATCAAATCCATGAGGAACTTCTGAGATGTTGAAATGCATACCCTGATTTATATGTCATGGGTTAACGTTGTTATTGTTGATTTTCTTGACTGGATCGTATTAGGTTCTGAATGGGAAATTGTTGAAAACAAAAGATAGAAACACAAGACGGGACATCAGGAAAGAACTAAGAACTCTAGCAAAGGAGGAGAGGAAAAGGCAACAACTAGCTATTGCAGATGTTATCAAAGATGCAAAAGTGGTCTTGACAACTTTGACTGGTGCTGCTTCTCATAAACTAGAAGGCCATGCTTTTGATTTAGTTATTATTGATGAAGCTGCCCAGGCTCTTGAAGTGGCATGTTGGATTCCCCTACTCAAGGTATGGTAACCTCTGCCAGTTTGTGTTTTTAGTCTCATGAACTTTTTCTGCCAATTTTTTATACTCGTTCTTTCCATGTCTATATTCTGAATTTGTTTACATGATTCACCATGACAACAAACTTTTGGAGGTTGAATTTGATGAATGTCATAAATGACAAATAATCTTTTAAAGACTGATTAAGTTCAATTGTTGCTTTTCATGATGAGGAGGCCAACTTTGAATGGTTGGACTCGTTATGTGTCTTGCATGCACATATCTTCCTAGATATAGCGAAGGCACACAAGCAAATTGGATAACAAGTGAAACCTTTTATCTTTAGCTGATTTGAAGCGTCAATGAAATATCTTTTGTCATTATTCTACAGTCTACTTGGTTCTAGTAAATGATATAATTAGATCTTTAGCAACTAAATAACAATGTTTGTGCATCTCTATGCCTATGAATCTACATGTGCAATTTTTCACAGGGATATGCTGGATACGAAGTTACGAACTATGGTAGTGAAAGCATTCTTGAAATGCATCCTACTGCAAGCTCATTCAACAACATTAGGTTGAGATATTCAATGATCTTCAGTTGCTAAGCCTCACACATTGAGGGTCTCATCATGGATGATTTTTGAATTTATTTTCTGTTTGAAGCATGCAAATCATGTGGATGTTATGAAAATGTGAAATCGCAAGAACTGTCAAGATACTTGTTCGTCCTTACCCTTTCTTATGTACTCTTTGATAGATGAATATGTGTTTGCAGAAGCATTCAGGATGTTTTCAAAATGCAAGTCAAGGTTAAATTGTCACTGGTTTGCAGGGTTCACGGTGTATACTGGCTGGAGATCACCTTCAGCTACCTCCAACCATACAGAGTCCGCAAGCTGAGAAAAAAGGACTAGGAATAACTCTTTTTGAACGCTTAGCATGTCTTTATGGGGAGCAAATTACAGCAATGTTGACTGTTCAATATCGCATGCATAAGCTTATAATGGACTGGTCATCAAGAGAATTGTATAATAGCAAGGTGCCAGTGATGTACTTAACGAATCATTCCAAGAAAAAATGCTCATATACGTAACTTACTGTAGTTGCAAGACAGGAAGTAAGCTTTATCACAGAGCAGTAACATGTATCATATATGTACAGATTGAGGCGCATTCATGTGTTGCAGGGCATATGCTCTATGATCTAGAAGGTGTTCGGAGGACAGCTTCAACTGAACCAACTCTTCTCCTCATAGATACTGCTGGGTAAGCTTCTTTTGCTTATGCAAGTACATCTTTTAAAAAACATTGAGGAAGTCTCCATTTGTCCACTATATAGTTTCACTGTTTGAAGAGCTCAGATTTGAGGAAGGTTCAAAGTTTTAAATCTTACTTTTCCTAATCCAACCTACCAATCAAAATCAAGCCTTTTCCCACATTAAGCAGGGCAGGCTACACCAATTTTAATCAGCGTTGAGCTTGATCTTGCGTCATACTAGCTTTTAACTTCAAAAAAGCAAGATTATGTTTTACTTTGCCTAATGAGGTATCAAATATATTATTCTGCAATCACGACAAATCACAAGTACATGTGCATATAGAAGAGACTGCAGTACAATCTTTTTGTCCATGGGCAGCCATTCATATAGATGCTGCATACAGTCTTTGTGTCTATATTTACGTATTTGAATACATCCTGTAAATCAACGAGAGATTTCACTCATTGTCATGCCTTAAGATTTTTGTTGTAGAACAAAATGAAAGCTACTAGAGGCTAGTCCTAGATAATAAGATTCGTATTGGTTCTTGGAATATCAGAACATTATCCAGTAAGCTAATGGAGGTGGTAGATACTATGATTCGGACAAAGATTCATATTCTATGTTTACAAGAGACAAAGTGGGTTGGAGAAAAATACAAGGAGATAGAGGATACAGTTTTTAAATTATGGTACTCAGGAAAGGAAAAGGCTCGAAACGGAGTTGGTATTATCATAAATAAAGATTTAAAGGATAGTGTAGTAGACATACAACGACATGGTGACTGAATCATGACGTTGAAATTAGTGTTAGGAGCAGAGGTTTTGAATACAGTTTGTGCGTATGCACCCCAAGTCGGCCTAGAAGATAGTATAAAGACATCTTTTTGGGAAGAGTTAGATAAGGTGATTCAAAGGATTCCACAAAGGGAGATGATTTGTTTAGGAGGAGACTTAAATGGACATGTCGGTAAAGAGGCATTAGGATATCAAGGTATTCATGGAAACTTTGGTTTTGGGGATATAAATGAGGAAGGTAGAGAGATTTTAAATTTTGCTATGGCATTTGATCTCTTTATAGTCAATACAATCTTCAAAAAATGAGATGAACATTTAATTACTTATAAGAGTGGCTTATCACAAACACAAATTGATTACTTTATTTGTAGAAAAAAAGATAGAGCGTGTTGTAAAGATTGCAAGGTAATTCTAGGAGAAAGTTTAACCACCCAACATCGACTTTTAGTTATGGATTTATGAATAAAAAAGTGGACAAAGAAGAAAAGAGTGCATTGAGCTATTCAGACTAAATGGTGAAACCTCAAAAGCGAGAAAGAAGATATATTTAAACAGAAAGTCCTTCAAGGAGATGCTTGGATTATGTTGGTACACCTTGTGATATGTGGAACAATATGGCTATATGTATTAGGAAAGTGACAGAAGATGTGTTAGGTGAATCTAAGGAAGGTGTACCGGCACAAAAAGAAACTTGGTGGTGGAGTGAAGTACAACAACAACTAAGCCTTTTCCCATACTAGATGGGGTCGGCTACATGGATTCTTTGTTTTCACAGATCCCTATCGTGTGCCATGTTAGCAGTTAACTCCCAATAAGGCAATAAGCTAGATCATTTTTTATTGTTTCTTTCCAACACTTTTGTGGTCATCCTCTACCTCTTTTAATACTTTCCAAATTTAATTTTTCTAACTTTCTTACAGTTTCTTCTTTTGATCTTCTTTCTATATGTCCAAACCATCTTAAACGATGTTCTCTCATTTTATCCTCTATTGATGCCACTCTTAATTTGTTTCTAATAACCTCATTATGTATACGGTCTTTTCTTGTATGACCACTCATCCATCTCAACATCTTTATTTCTGTCATAGACATCTTTTGTACATGTTGATGATTAACTGCCCAACACTAAGAACCATAAAACATGGCCGGCCTAATTGCTGCTCTATAATATTTACCTTTTAACTTTAATGGTATCTTCTTATCACAAAGAATACCTGATGCTCCTCTCCATTTTAACCAACCAGCATTAATTCGATGCGTAACATCTCCATCAATTCTTCCATCACTCTCAAAAATTGACCAGCATTAATTCTATGCGTAACATGTCTATCAATTCTTCCATCACTCTGAAAAATTAACCCTAGGTATTTAAAACTTTCCTTTTGGGGGATGCAATGTGTGCCAATTTTAATTTCTATGTCCTCTGAAGTAACCAAATGATCAAACTTACATTCCATATATTCTGTCTTTGTTCTACTAAGTCGGAGGCCTTTGCTTTCTAATGCTTCTCTTCATAGTTCCAATTTTCTATTAATTTTTTCCTTAAGACTCCTCCACTAATACAATGTCATCTGCAAATAACATACACCAAGGTACTTCATCTTGAATATGTTTTGTTAACTCATCCATCACCATTATAAATAAGTATGGACTTAAAGTTGATCCTTGATGTAACCCAATATTAACTTCAAAGAAGTTTGTCATTCCTTCATGAGTCCTCACACATGTTTTTGCACCATTATACATGTCTCTTATAAGGTTAATATATGTCAATGGGATACCTCTTTTTTCCAAGGTTCTCCAAAGAACCTCTCTCGGTACCCTATCATAAGCTTTTTCTAGATCAATAAATATCATGTGAAGGTCTTTCTTTTAGGCTCTAAAATGTTCCATAAGACGTCTCAAAAGGTGAATCGCTTTAATAGTAGATCTACCTGGCATGAATCCAAATTGGTTCTCTGTTGTACTTGATACTTGTCTTAACCTACGTTCGATAATTCTTTCTCATAATTTCATAGTTTGGCTTATTCACTTGATACCTCGATAATTCTCACAATTCTGAATGTCTCCCTTGTTCTTATATATGGGTATAAGTGTACTTGCTCTTCATTCCTCAGGCATCTTTTGGTTTTTCCATATTTCATTAAATAGTCTTGTGAGCCAAGTGATTCCTATTTCTCCTAATATTTTCCAAACTTCTATAGGAATATTATCTGGCCCTACCGATTTACCACCCTTCACATTTTTAAGAGCCTCTTTGTCTTTATTCTTTTGAATACGTCGGTAGAAATTATGGTTTGTATACTTTTCTGATTTAGCTAAATCTCCTAAGCTAATACTAACATCTTTATTTTCATTAAAAGGATTATAAAAATAGTTTTTCCATTTATTTCTTATATCATCATTTGCCACTAGAATTTTTTCATCCTCGTCTTTAATGCATCTAACATAATTAAGATATTTAGTTTTCTTATCTCTAGCCCTAACTATCCTAAAAATATCTCTTTCACCCTCCTTTGAGTTGAGTTTTTTATATAAGTCCTCCCAAATTTTAGCTTTTGCTTCACTCACGGCCTTTTTTCGCTTCCTTCTTTGCTTTCTTATAAGCCTCTAAAGTTTCACTAGTTTTCTTAGCATAATGTAATTTGTAACATGCCCTCTTTGCTCTACCTTGGTGGTGGAGTGAAGTAGTGCAAAATAAAATCAAGGCAAAGAGGGCATGCTACAAATTATATTATGCTAAGAAAACTAGTGAAACTTTAAAGGCTTATAAGAAAGCAAAGAAGGAAGCAAAAAAGGTTGTTAGTGAAGCAAAAGCTAAAATTTGAGAGGATTTATATAAAAAACTCAACTCAAAAGAGGGTGAAAAAGATATTTTTAGGATAGCTAGGGCTAGAGATAAGAAAACTAAAGATCTTAATTTTGTTAGATGTATCAAAGACGAGGATGAAAAAATTCTAGTGACAAATGATGATATAATAAATAGATGGAAAAACTATTTTTATAAGTTTTTAATGAAAATAAAGATGTTAGTATTAGCTTAGGAGAGTTAGACACATCAGAAAAGTATATAAACAACAATTTCTACCAACGTATTCAAAAGAATGATTTTGAAGAAGAAGGTGTGGGCATGGCTGATGATGATGAGGATCTGCAACAAGGAGAAGATGAAGATTATTTAGTTGATGATCCTGATTACAATTTGGAAAATGTAACATTATATGTAATTGTAGTGTACTGTAAACTATGTCTGTATTTTATTTTTTGGATTCAAAATATGTAAATTTGGATGCAATTGCTCAATGTTGAATGCTCAATCTGTACTAAACTTACATTATATGAATTTAAAGCAATTATAAGATTTTTCCTGATTTTTTACTAATTTTTATTGATTTTTAATTAATTTTTACATTATTTTAATATTAAAGTACGATGCGATACGCCCGTATCGTGGAGCCCAGCGATACACGATACGATACGCGTCAGATAACACTGAGGTGTACCGATACAAAAAGAAACTTGATGGTGGAGTGAATGCAAAATAAAATCAAAGCAAAGAAGGCATGTTAAAAATTAAATTATGTTAAGAAAACTAGTGAAACTTTCGAGGCTTATAAGAAAGCAAAGAAGGAAGCAAAAAATATCATCATTGAAGTAAAAGCTAAAATTTGGGAGGATTTATATAAAAAAAACTCAACTCAAAAGAAGGTGAAAGGGATATTTTTAGCAAAAAATATGTACAAAAGATGTCTGTGACAGAAATGAAGATGTTGAGATGGATGAGTGGTCATACAAGAAAAGACCGTATACATAATGAGGTCATTAGAAACAATTAGGAGTGACACCAATAGAAGATAAAATGAGAGAATATCATTTAAGATGGTTTGGATATATAGAAAGAAGATCAAAAGAAGAACCTCTAAGAAGGTACGAAAAACTAGATTTTGAAAGTATTAAAAGAGGTAGAGGACGACCATAAAAGTGTTGGAAAGAAACAATAAAGAATGATCTAGCCTATTGTGAGTTAACTGCTAACATGGCACATGATAGAGCTCTGTGGAAACAAAGAATCCATGTAGCCGACCTCGTCTAGTATGGGAAAAGGCTTAGTTGTTGTTGTAACAAAATGAAAGCTACTAGTGAAAAATCTTGGAACAAGTAATTGTTATTAAAAAGTGTTGTTTAGCACCTTTCCTCTTGTTCTGGTTCTTGGTATCCAAATTCATTCATCGTTGTTTACATGGTCCATATATATGCACAGTAAGAACAGCAGAAAAGTACTTATTACTTGAGTTGGTTGTTAGAGATGAAACTGATTAGAAAGCATGAACTCACTGTTTCTTGTTTCTGATCACAGTGCGAAGTTTATCAGAATCAGATAGTTTAATTCTTTATTCCAGTTCATAACCTAGTTTTACACTCCTGAGATGCTATGATCGTACCTTCTGGGATGGCCCCCAAGGGTTTCATCCTAATGGATAGGGCTCTGGCTGCTAGATGGCTGTTCCAGTTCCACTCCCATGGCCGCTACTTCCTTGCAAAGTACTTCCAATGCAAGTCAACACAGCATAGGGCCAGGTCGAAAGTCCTAATCTTTGAGTTTTATTCTGGGCTGTTCCGACTCCTCAATAGGTGGTTTCCCCTAGTTAAGAAAAATAGCTGCTGGGTTGAACCCAAATCATGGTGTTCAGCTGAAATTTAAAGTTGGCTTCTGTCTCCATGAATGTCATCAATATCTATGGTAAATTATATTGGTTTTTGTCATGTGACCTAACAGGTGCGATATGGAGGAAAAAAAGGATGAAGAAGAAAGCACGATGAATGAAGGTGAAGCAACAGTAGCAATGACTCATGCAAAGAGACTTCTTGAGAGCGGTGTTCATGCTTCTGACATTGGCATCATTACCCCTTACGCAGCCCAGGTTATAGATGGTTTCCTACCTCAAAGTTGATTGTTTCACAGTATTTAGGAAATCATACATTTATATTTATTTGTGGATTGCCCACAAGGGCATATTGTATGGACTAAATGGAACTTTAACCCAAATATATATGATTCCAGTTCATATACCTAATCAGAATTGGATTCTGGTATCTGTTGTCATTGATTCTTGGAAACTCATCTTCTCAATTTCTTGTTCCAGTTTGAGCCATACACATGCATTGCTAGCCCATGGTCCAATCATGTATAAAGTGATGCATATATTCCCCCATGTGTATGGTGTTACATGAATTAGAATTCATGAACAGGCGACATACGATCTTGCATCTTATTCATTCTTTTCTCATATAGTATCACGCTATTTTCGAAAAGCATTTTCTAAGTTTTTCTATGTTTCTTCCACTATTGTAAGAGACTCGGATTGGCAGTTTCCTTGTATTTTGACCGCATTGTGAGCATATTGCGGTTTGTTAGGTGTGTGCATATATAACGTGTATAAGGAGTTGTGGATTCCACTGTAATGCATAATCTATTTTGTGCTATGACCCATAACCTAGCGATTACATGCATTATTAGGTGAACTCACAAATACGTCTTTCCAAAGTATTTTTGGAACACTATAAATCCTTGTTGCCGATTTTCATAAACACGCCTGTTCTCATCCATTCCCACCATGTTATGGTTCCATAGGTTGTCTTGTTAAGGATGCTGAGAAGCAACACTGACAAGCTGAAGGAGATGGAGATTTCTACTGTCGATGGCTTCCAAGGTCGTGAAAAGGAAGCGATTATCATATCAATGGTCCGCTCAAATTCTAAAAATGAGGTATTATGTGGACTTCCTTTTCCCCGTATCTTAGATCTCATAGTGTACATCTAGCACGTAAAAGGACTTGCATGCATGTGTGTGTGTGTGTGAGAGAGAGAGAGAGCAATGATAAAATAGCCGAACACCAGAGACAAACACTGGAGCTGTCATGCTCTCTTGTTGTCTTATATGTGAACATTCTATGGCTTAGAGAAATGGTCATGGGGAAAGCTTTAAGTTGCTCAATAACGGGTGTAGTTACAAGGTCTGCACGAGAACCAACGCAACCTGGGCAGATGACCAAGGTTGAAGTCAAGCTTGGTCTAGCTGAGCTCTAATGACTGACTAAGTTGACTTTGACTTTATTGAGCTAGAGTTTCGATAAGATGCCTTTCTGTAAGGGTAACCATGTCCTTACCTTATTCTATTTGATAAAATTGTACTTTTTTCCCTTGACTGTATTGCTTACTATGATGCCTTGTTACCTTCCCTTTTTGTTGTTATTAGTGTGTCTTTTCTAACAAAGGGTTTTAATTAAAGTAGCCGAAACCCGATATCTGCCTACGTATAACAGCTCTAGGCTCAAATTCGGGTTCAGAATTACACTATGAGAGTGACCTCATGAACACTCTCATATAGCTCGATTCATAAGGCACCACTTGTTCCCCAGTACCGCAAGTGGAACTCTGTAGAACCCAGCTCGTACTTTACTGCTCCCACGCCGATGTTGAATCCAAACCTTTAACTGTTTTTCCTGCATTCTGCTTCTTGAATATCATCCTCAACTCTTGCAATTATGCAGGTTGGTTTCTTAAGTGACAACAGACGCATGAACGTCGCTGTGACTCGAGCAAGAAGACAATGTTGCCTCGTCTGTGACTCGGAGACCGTTAGCCATGATCGATTCCTAAAGCGCTTGGTCGAGTACTTTGAAGAGCATGGAGAGTATTTGAGTGCTTCTGAGTTTACCCAAGATTAAATATTGAGACTGCCAGATCCACAATATGAATATCTTCATCCATGAACAATTACAACAATGGGATGTTCGTGATCTTCAATGGCATATTGGGCGTCGCTGCTCATTGAAGACTGAAGGAGTTGATCTTCATGTGAATTGGATGGCTTCTATTCACATCAAAAGTCGGACTCGGTGATTCACTAAAATATTTGGGCCAACAATGAGTTAAATTTTCTTTGAAGATTGACTCGGTGTGTGTGTGTGTGTGTGTGTGTGTGTGTGTGAGAGAGAGAGAGAGAGAGAGAGAGAGAGAGAGAGAGAGAGAGAGAGAGAGAGAGAGAGAGAGTCTCCTGTATGCTTCTCGTGAGGGACTGCAAGGGAGGGTGTGTCTGTCTCGGGTTTCTTGGCCGAGTAGTAGAGAGGAGGCTTGCAGAGTCCAACATGTGAATTTTGAGAGCTCGTGAGGAAACCAAATGAGAGGTGGTGGAGCAGAGATAGACGAGAAACACGTGTGATGCTCCAAAACGATGAATTATGCATTTGATAACCCCAATTAATGACGATCTACATTACTGTGAGGCCGCCCAAACTCGAAAAATAAGCAAAAAATTCTATAATTCACGGCTTCCAATAGCGTGTTTGGATAATACTCATCGGCTTAAACCGTGAGCTATTCCAAACTGCCACTTCACGTTATTGGGGTTACAGTAAAGAGGCCAAATCCAGATGCACACCCCGATATAGAGCTTGTGACCTTATTTTGAGTCGACCACCTAGCCAGGTGTCGCTCATTGTGCTGCAACTTCATCTCATATTAGATTTCAATTCAAGAACTTCGTTGGTTTTAACTGTGACACATAATACAGTAAAGTGTCGAGTTATTGATCTCACTATAAATTCTTTTATCTGTCAATGTTGCCAGTAAGAAAAAATCCAAGTAATTTAAAGCTAAACAAACGACCTTGCGATCATCTGGATGTAATCTGCAAGCTGCGTGATTCATCTAGACCTCTTTTTTTGTTACAAAGGGAAGCTGAAGCCTCACACACGCATGTTAAGCCTGGAAATCGAACTCCCCACATGCAGCAGAAGAGTCAGAGCTAATAGGTTGTTTTATCATTTAAGATGGAGGACATCATGGTCCTCACAGAGTCCAAACTTCGACCTCTCTCCACTAACCAGCTGCCTAGACAAGGGAGAGCGCACCGGGCAACATGCACATTCGAAATATCAACGAGCAAACAACGGTCACATGCAAAGCTTTGAACGTGAAATCATTAAACACTTGCACTCCTCTCACACTACATATGGAGCACCCCATTCATCAAAAGATCCAACGAGCAAACCAAGCCCTTCACCCCTCCTCCCCACCACCCATCACAGAGGGAGAGACTACGCTGAGTGGAGCTCCAACGAATCGTAGAAAGTCATTGTCTTTCTACTTTTCCATTCACTGAGAGAGAGAGTACTCACATGGAGAATTTCAAGAAATCTCCACTAAAATCCTGGAGGAAGGGACCTACAAGGGGGAAAGGGGGTCCCCAGAACTCCACTTGTGAGTACAGGGGAGTGAGACAGAGGACCTGGGGCAAGTGGGTGGCTGAGATAAGGGAGCCCAAGAAGAGGACTAGGCTCTGGCTGGGCTCATTTGCCACTGCAGAAGAGGCAGCCATGGCCTATGATGAGGCTGCACTCAGGCTCTATGGCCCTGAAGCCCACCTCAACCTACCTCACCTACACACCAATCTCACTCCAAGTTTGATCAAGCCATCAAAGCTGAGTTGGGTTCCATCCAAAAGCCTCTTGTCCATGTCTCATTCCAGTTGTATGCTCAATCTGAGTGCGCAACACAATGTGCATGTTATACACCAAAAACTCCAAGAATTCAAGAAGAAACACAACAACATGGCCCATGCCGAATTGCACCGACCTGTTTCGAGTCCTGTTATCCAAACAAGACCGGCAGATTCATGTCAGGCCAGCGCCGAAGAAACCATTTCTTCAGTTACTGAATTGACTTCTGATCGAGGGGAGGTAAGTGCGCCGCGGATACAACTAAAGCAGATTGACCTCAATGAGTTTCTCCAGCAACTGGGATTGCTGAAAGAAGGGGGTGGTGCAGATGGAAGCGAGACCACGAGGTCGTTGATTTCGGCAGCGTCAGCAGTGGAGATCGACCAGCCACAATTCGAGGTATCCTTGTTTGATCAGCAGCAGCCTCTCAACTGGGATGAACTGTTGGAGATGCATCCTTTGGAGCATAAGTTTGATGACCACCATGATGTTCAGATTGATATGCAAGAAGACTTGAGTTTTTCTGCTTCAATCTGGGATTTTTGAAGATGTGAGGAGTAACTGGTCTACATGTGATTATAGAACTGATGTTTGTTTTGCTAGAGATCTTTACTAGTTTAGGTTTAGTGTGATCAAAGCTTTACTTCTTGCTGAGTGTTGCTTCTCCTCCTATCTTTTATAATAACATAAATCATGATGCTTACTTGCAATATTGTTTCTATGTTTATCAAATTTATATTCTTTATATGTATGGCGCAACCCAACCCTGCTGTAACTCCTCAACTTGGAGTTCCGCCTGAGGACAGAAGAGTACCGGTGGCTGCCCAATCTTCCACCGGTAAGGGGCGAGCCGACTCCGGGGTTAAGTCGCTCTTCTCCCGCTGCAGTAAGGATGGCTCCCATTCGCTTATTGGCGTGGCCAACCACTAAAAGGCAGGAGGTGAGCCTATAGACAAACTTGGGATTTGGGATCTCAGGAAAGATCGATTCAGGAAGATCCTTTTCTAGGAAGGGCTATTGCACAAGATGTACTTTTAAGTAATTGTTCTCGAACTCGAATGGATTAGTGAGGTGGCAAGTGGTTGAAGGCGTAGCATTGCTACGTAGGCTTTTGTTTACCGAGGGTTCCAATCCCTCTCCTTACGTATCCTCGTCTAATCCACCAACGGTACACTAAACGGAAAATTCATGATGTTTCATGACTCCACCGTAGGAAGATAGCAGGGATCGAACCCCACATCTTCTCCTTGACAAAAAATTTTACCCTCACTTGTAAATGAACTTGTAGGCCTCTCAAATCTCTTTCAAGTCATGACCAATGTCGGTAATTCATACCGAACCCAAAGTGTAATGCTAGAGATGGTTTTTTTTTTTAAACAGGAGGCCGAAGCCATGTACCCTCTAAGAGTCGAACTCTTGCCTGCGGAAACGGTGTCAGAGCCCTCTGCTGTTGAGCTACCGCTTTGGGTGCAATGATGTTTTAGGTTAACGGACTCATGGTGCATGTTTCTCTCAATTCATTTTAAGATGAAAACACTAATTAATAACAGAAATTATCTTTAATTGAACGCGCACAGAATGCACCTGTGATAATGGTTTGGATTCAAACCTGAATCCAATTGGTCAGATATGCAAAACAGGATGGCAATCTCTTCCAAACAGGATCTATTAGTAGTGCGGATCAGATTCAGTACCTGATTGCTGCTTCCAAACATGAATCTACTGGATAATGCTAACTTGATCAGATTATGTTCATGTAAAATATGACCGGATGCAGACCCATCCAAACCAATAGATTTGTAAAATGAGTTTATGTTAATTCTAACTGGTCAGGTCATTGTTTCGTTCATGAAAACCAACCCAATTAAGCTCGTCTTCAAGATGATCTGGGCACTGCAGTCTGCACCCACAAAAGTACATGAAACAGGGCAGGTATCTTCAGCTGAGTTTGATTTGTGAAAGCTTCCTAAATAGTAGGACAACTAGCCCTTTTCACATAATAGATAATACTTTTAAAAGTTTTGCACTTTAAGATGTTGAGGTAACTAAAAAGTCATTTGTTTTTCCTATCTCTATTCAACATACAACGACTTTAAATTAAATGAAGAGTCTTTTTTTATAAGAGGAGGCCGAAGCGTAACTTACATATGAAAAATTTGTTTTTATAACCTTTTTAATGAAAATACAAATAGTAGTATTAGCTTAAGAAAGTTAGCCAAATAAAAAAAGTATATAAACAGTAATTTTTATCAACATATTCAAAAGAATGAAGTCAAAGAGGCTCTTAAATATATGAAGGTTGGTAAATCTTTAGGAACAGACAATATTCCTATAGAAGTATGTAAAATCCTATGACATATGGGACTCACTTGGCTCATAAGTTTATTTAATGAAATATGAAGAACCTAAAAAATGTCCGAGGAATGAAGAATGAGTACACTTATGCTCATATATAAGGACAAGAGAGGCATTTAGAATTGTATGAATTATAGAGGTATCAAGTTAATAAGTCATACTATGAAATTATGAAAAAGAATTATCGAGCATAGGTTAAGACAAGTATTGAGTACAACAAAGAATAAATTTGGATTTATGCCCAGTAGATCTACTATTGAAATGATTAAACTATTGAGACGTTTATGAAATACTTTAGAGTAAAAAAAAACGTATGATATTTATTGATCTAAAAAAAGTTTACAATAGAGTGCCAAGAGATGTTCTTTAAATAATCTTGAAAAAGAGAAGTATCTCATTAACATACATAAATCTTATAAGAGACATGTACGATGTGTGAGGACTCATGAATGAATGGCATACTCCTTTGAATTTAATATTGTGTTACATTAGGGATCAACTTTAAGCCCATATTTATTTATATTGGTCATTGATGAGTTAACAAAACATACTCAACATTAAGTAACTTGTGTATGTTATTATATGATATTATGTTAGTGGATGAGTCTAAATAAAAAGTTAATAGAAAATTAGAACTATGAAGTGAAACGCGAGAAAGTAAAGGCCTCTGACTTAGTAGAATAAAGACATAATATATGGAACGTAAGTTTGACCATTTGGGTATTTTAGAAGATATAAAAATGAAGATCGACAAACATTCAATCCCTTACAAGGAAAGTTTTAAATCACTAGAGCCAATTTTTCAAAGTGATGAAAAAATTGACGGAGATGTTATGAATAGAATTAATGCCGGTTGGTTAAAATGGAGAGAGACATGAGGTACTCTATGCGATAAGAAGATACCATTAAAGTTGAAAGATAAATATTATACAACAACAATTAAACCTTTTATATTTTAGAACCTAAGTGAGGAGATGCTTGGAATTATGTTCGTACACCTTGTGATACATGGAACAATATGACTATACATATTAAAAAGGTGGCGAAAGATGTGTTAGGTGAATCTAAGTGAGGAGTGCAAAATAAAATAAGGGTATGTTACAAATTGCATTATTCTAAAGAAACTAGTGAAACTTTAGAGGTTTATAAGAAAGCAAAAAAAGAAGCAACCGGTAGTGAAGGAAAAAGGAAAAACTAAAATTTCCTTATGTTCTTTATGTTGCTTAACTAATGGAATCTGTTTTCCAGAAGTACCGTCTTATTGATACAGCTGACATAAAAAGAAGGGCTGCAGTTGCTTCTGTTGGTAACCAGACAAAAATGCTCTCAATGAATCTGGCATTCCGTTCCATTCGTCGTGCAGATATTGTAGCCCTGGTCATTGAAGCTATGACATTCATTACATAGCAGGTGCTTTTCAAAACAATAAAGTAATTCAAGTTTGTAATTTTTGGTCTCTAGAAATGGGTGCCTTCAGATTCATCATAGTACATTATTTGATCTGGTTTCAGATGATAGGAAACCAGATCAAATATAATAGGAAAGTCTACCTTTAGCATTGTTATTGGTGACAGCTAAGGCCACATAAGAGAGGAGATAAACTATCCAATTGATTTAGGACCGAGTAGAGTGCTGAGCATACTCGTACTTGTGAACACTTAGAGTTCGACTATAATCTAAATGCGGAAATCAACACATCGTTTCTTCTTCTGCCTTTCTTGCATATAAAAGGGGTAAATGGTTCTCTTTGTAGAATTGCAGTGTTTTACATACTATCTATTTCTGATCTTGCAGTGTTGCTTTCGGGTATCAAATAAGTTACACGACCATGTTGTGAATGTTTAGTAGGAAAGTGCTTAATGTCATGGAGAAATTCCACACGTATTTCAAGTCTACAATATAATTATAGTGCAATTTGAATTCAACGGAAACTACACAGAGGAGCTAAATTTTGAGACTTCCAATCGGACAAAGCTTATAAAATTGTTGAGCTGAGTCTGCAGGGATTCCTAATTTTAGGCTAAAAAACAAAGATATTAATTTTACTAAAAATAAAAAGGAGAAAAGTTTCCTCTACTAAGTCTGTGCTTATGTTTCCAAGTTGGCATCCATCATGTAGCGGTATGCACATGGAATGTGCAGCCACACGAGGTGTGTCATCAATCTCTAGATTTGGTTGTTCTGCTTGTCTATTTGGATGAATGTTATGACATCCCCAATCTGTTCAGAATGAAGTTCAAATTACCAGATTTGAGTTGCAAACTAGGCTATGGACAGAACAAAAGAGCTTGAAAGAAATGTTTCGCTTCAGATGTCCTATTCATGGTGATAACATGGCTAGAAAATGACGAAAGTGGAAGGCCCTCAACAACAAAGCTTAAAATCTTAATAAAGTAGAACTGATTTTCTGCTGTGTTCATAAAAAATCAATTTATTTGGTTTAAGGAAGTTGGAATTCATTTCTTGATTTGTATGACAATCTTTTTAGCATCTTGGACAAATTTGAAACTATTTGTGGACTTTTTATTCGGTTTGACTTGTTTGATTTGGTTGTTCTAGGATTGCAGGATAGCAGAAAGAATAGAGAGAGAAGGAAAGGGGTGTGTTATTGTGGTGAATAAATGGGACACAATACTCAATAAAAACCACCAGACAGCCATTTATTATGCACAAGATGTCAGGGAGAAGCTTCACTCTCTTGCTTGGGCACCAATCGTCTATTCAACTGCAACAACCGGTCAGAGTGTGGAGAAGTATATTAATCAATCGATACTCGATGTATTGAATTCATCTTGAGCCTTATGACAATGAACCTGCGGAATTCTATGTTTTTAAGAAAAATAAATGAAGCTTATAAATGTCTTAGTAGTTTTAACGAACATGTATTCGTAATGAAAATAGAAATGCTGATACACAAACTGCATAGGCTTTTGAATGTCAATTGCAAAGTTTAAGCCCATTAATAAGAAGTATTTGTGATGTCTCAATAATCTTGATGTAGTTCTTTCATGCAATGCATTTGGTTCTATGGCCTTGAAAGTTTTTTCCTTATTGCAGTGTGTGGGATATTTCGTATAGTGATTTCTTTTAGTAAAAAGTTTGAGGGGTAACGCCCTAATTGTCAAGCAGTAACATGCGTGTGATGATTAGATGAAGCAATCACAGTAAAACCATGTAGGCTAAATTTTCAGGTTTCTCATGTTTATTGACCTTGTTTGATCTCATTCCGCACCTATATAGTAAGCTTTCTGACTAAGTAAAAGGTCAAAAATCTGTTGGAAAACCACACAAATTTATGATTCCTACAAGGATGGATATTGTAGGCGCATCATCATGATAAAAGGTTGCATGACTGGTTTTTCTGTATGTAACAAATGAATTTCATCAGTTTATGCATGATCCACGGGGTCAACTTTTACTAGCAATTAGAATGAATGCTTAGAAGGGTGATGGGAACGATGGATCATGTGGCATACAAAGGAACTTCCAGTTCTTCGTGGTGGGTTCTCAATGCAGACCAGCGAAATGGTCTGAATATGGGAAGGTTGATTTAGTGCTGAACTTCAATAAGAGCAGATGCTTCAGTAATTATTACATTATGTGGATGTTACAACTTATAAGTGATCTGAACATGAGAATCGTGAGATTACTCATGCGTATCATAATCAGGGTATTATCAAGATTCTGTTGAATCACATACATCATGATATGGTACAATCACTCGTAGATACATGAAGGCTGTTAAAATGCAATCACGATTTGTGAATGGGATTTTTTTTAATAACGATACTGGATTATCAAAAGCAAGAAAGCAACTTTTCCCACCCCAATCTCCTTTCAGGATTATTGCTGCTGCAAGCATGGTTGAGCAAGAGAGATCCCGGCGTCTAAGCACTTCAATTATGAATCAGGTGGTGCAGGAAGCATTGGTTTTTAAGTCCCCACCTAGGACTAGAGGAAAGAGAGGAAGAGTTTACTACAGCACTCAGGTATTCTCTTGATCCATTCTCCTAACATGATTGGATTTCTGTGCTTTACTGCAAGCAGCAGTTTTGCCTGGCAATTAATGTTTATGTCATGCGTATGCCTTTCTGTTTTTTGACACTTGTAACAATGTTCTATCACATTCTGGGACTCTTATGGCTGTATAACGTGTTGTATTAATTTTTTTCTGTTGTCTATCAGTAGGTTCATGTGCATGACGCACATAAGGACCATATTCATCGTAAGTTCCTTCTTTGTTAAGGTAACATGCGCTCATCATCTCATTATGTTCATAATCGCAGTGGGTCCGTAAGGGTGTTGTAGCTTCAATCAGCCTAGAGTGACTTCCTCCATTATGCTTGCCCACGACTCTTCTTCTTTTTTCTTTTTTGCTTCGTTATTTGTGGCTAGTTGCATCTACTTGGATCCTTCTTGTATAGGCTAGCTTTATCGCTAGATCTTGCCTGTTTAATCCGGTAAAGCCTTTCTCATATTAGGTTGATTGATGTACTGAATCCTTTCCTCTTCCTGGAGAACGAAGAAGGTGGGTGCCGTCTCTTCTGGAACATGATATTATTCTGAATCAAAACGAAACCACATTTTACTTTCCCAGCTTACTGAATGGCCAATTCGCACCTTGATCAACCTTGTCAGCTCCACTTTGTGCATTCTGTTGCACCCAATAATATTATAAGATTGGGTGTTGAGATATTTTCAGACTCATTTGAATGCCATTTGTGTTTTATTCTTCGTGTTAGTTTTGCTGACTTTCAATGAGCTTTTGCAAATTGTCATCAATGCAGGCCGCTTTTTGTCCTCCTACCTTTGTCTTCTTTGTGGATTATTCAAAACTTTTCCCAGAGACATACCACCGCTACATGGAAAAGCAGTTGCGCACAAATGCAGGGTTTCCAGGTACTCCAATCCGCCTGCTTTGGCGCAGCAAAAGGAAAATGGAAAAGCCTGAAGGTGAGATGAAATCTCGCATTTAGATTTGCATGCTTTGGTACATGAGAGTCTTGCTTCCTGACTTTTATTATGTCTGCCCGATTGTTACGTGCATCTTAGAATCAGAATATAGGAGAGTTTTATCCAACTCAGAAAAGTGTTATTGTTGATAACTCAGAACTGCACTTGGTTGGATCTGATTCTGTTAGGCTTGAGTCATTTTTCATTGACCGCAGGCTGTCGCATGCCTCAAAGTCACCCTGGATGTGGGGATCGACCAATCCTTCAGGAGATCCAAATGAAATAGTAGAGGATTCCAGGAAAGTGATGCTTTTTAATTGATGGCACCAATAGTTTTGTCGGTCCAATGTTTCGAGTTATAATTAGTTTTTGGGTTCGAGTTGCATAGCCATATGTTTCGTAGCACATAGCTTTATAGCAGTGATTGCTTGGGAAAAGGTGGTGTGAGCAACATAAAGGAGTGTCCAACCTCTAGATGTTCCATGACACACAACAGAGAAATCAACCTCTAGAAACCAAGTTGACTCTTGCTGTTTGTAATAACAAGATCTGCACTGGGTAAGCATTTGTAGTAATTCAAGAAACTGAGATGCAGTGCCGGTTGCTTTTTGAATTTTTTATTAATCGCGAAAACTAATTTTAAGCATATAATATGCATTTGAATATAAAATACATTGATAAAATATTGCAAAAAAATAAAATAGTGACCATCTGCTTCGGTTGTATCCACGGCACCCCGCTATGTCAGGTTCTATCACAATAGGATTAGGTCATGCCATCAAATGGGCTTCCTTATGTCAGGTGGTGGCCTTTTATTTTGGAAACATGATGACATAAAGTAGTTGTGTTTCCTCTGGTGGTTATGCAGGCGGTATTTCTCGTTCCTTATGAATTCCTCCTCGTTCTCACGTGCAGGAGGCACTGTTGCTTTTTGTTTGTGTTATTGAAAACTCACGCATGAAAGTTAATTCATGAGCTACTGTTATTCCTTTTGCAGCAAAACTTGCAGCAGGTAGCACTCAACCGTCTAAGGCTAAGGCTTCAATGATGGAAATGTCAAAATGAAACCATGGAAGCCGACCACGATCCAGTCTCTCCCAGCACGAGCTGTTTGCATCAGAAGCAACTGTCCAAAAACAGGAAAGATAATCCCAATAAAATGAGCACTAAATGTTGTTGGGGTGTCTTTGTAACATTGATTTCCTGTGAATATATCTGATTTTGTTTCTCGTGTAAAAAACATGGCCTTCTCTTTGGTGAATGTAACACCAAGTTTTTCTATAAACTTCTTTTTGGTTTTGGTTTAAAAGACACACAACTTTCCCTTCGAGTGATCACAAACGAGTGTCATTTTTGTAAGAAACAGGTCGACCCGACCAAAGCCCCCTCTCCGGGTGGTTTTTATCGACGCGAGAACGCCCATCTCCTTGCATTTGAACTTTCGAAGGCATGATGGTGAGGACAGAACCCAATGAAAATATCCGAATTCGGACATGGTCTCTCTGGACCTGTCGCCGGTGAGGTTTCTGAACTTGTTCTGCGCTTCCCTTCCTCCTCCGGTTGGCAGCGTCCTTTTCTTGGGGGCATGGTATTGTGTAATGAGCTCCATGAGTGACAACCCTAGCATGGACCACCTCCACGCCTCCACAAGAAGTGCTCCCTTCGAACGAGAATGGGGAATGAATGCATTGGGTATCGAACTCGTGACCTTAGCTCTTTAACTCCTCTGCTGCGGGTGGGAGTCCGATTCTTGAGGGGTGCATGCATTGGTGTTAGGCTTCTGCTTTCTTTGTAAAATAATAATAATAATCAAAATCAAAATTTTAGCATACCCTCTGAGAAAATAAAGTATCTGAACATAGGCTTGTTCATTTAAGATAGATGTACAACCTTTCTTTTTTTATGGCTACCTAGCTGCTGTCAAATACATGCCCATGGATATCGAACTTGTGAACTTCGACTTGTGAGTCGGCCTCCTTGCCAGGTGAGTTGTTGCTCTTCAAGTGCAAGATTTTGAGCTTGTATTTCATGCAACCGTCCAGCTATTAGGCTTACATATACTAGGTTTTCTCTCTTTGTATGTACCCATGAATAGACTTACACTTGAGTTGACTTACATATACTAGGTTTTCTCTCTTTGTATGTACCCATGAATAGACTTACACTTGAGTTGACTTACATATACTAGGTTTTCTCTCTTTGTATGTACCCATGTATATACATGTGCATTCACTTCGATGATTCCAGCTATTTGGCTTATTGTATTGAATTTGATTCACACACACACACACACACACACACATATATATATATATATATATAGCCAGAGAGAAAGAGAGGCAATGCTAAATATATAATGTCCTTAGGTCTATTTAAGCATTTCTGTGCATCTAAAGACATTATGCATTTAGCATTATCCTCTCTCTATATGTTCCAATAAAACTACTCTTGATATGGATATCTCTAGATAAATTCATTCTCGTTACTCTTGGTTGGTATCTAGGTTGTCATTCTTATGGTCATTGATTGACATTAAAACCATCTCCTTTTGATGACCCCATGAGGGGCGGACTCATGTTAGGGTGGGGTGAGAGATGCGTGAATCTTACTTGAAATTTGAAAAATTACGAAGGTGCATTGTAATTTAAAAAAGAAAATAAAGTTGGCTTCACTTGAAAACTTGAAAATTTGAAAAAGAAAAGTTGGTGACATAAAAATACTTGAATTTAAGCATTAAATTTTAAAAACTTTATGAGATATCAGTTTTCACAAATAAAACCAATCCAACAAAGATATCCAAGATTCAAACCAGAAAAAGGTTATGATTTACAAACACCTTTCAGGAGATTTATGCAAAGCACCATCTCATGGCCTTCTCACCTCGCTATCTGCATGATCATCATGCTGTTATGTCAAAACCGTCATTATTCTTTTTTTTGTTAGTCGGCGACTATGTTTGACAGTTTGAATCCCATTATTGTTTATGGTTGAATGTGAAAACATTGTGATTTGTGGGCCGTGGCACATTAAAACCCACTATTTCACGTTCAATATTCTGCTATATTTGCCTTTTTTCTTACAATATAAAGGTTGAAGCCTTGAAAACAACTTTCCCGCCATTTCCAAAAAGCCAAGCCATAAGACTGCCGATGGCACTCCTCTTTCCTGCTTCTCAGAAGTGTTCTCTCTGAGAGGGAGAAGGAATGGCGAAATCCCCCTCAAAATCCAAATCCTCGCCGTTCGGGATCCCTGATTTCCACGCTCCGATCACTCCTAACCGCTTCACCCCTCGTCGATCTCCCAGATTCGATCCCTCACCGCTTTCGCTTCCATCTAAAATTCACGAAAATCTGGCCATTACCTATGATGCAACGAAATTGGCAGAGAGTTCAGATTCTGATGCCCTTTTTCCGGTTACCCCTGTTCCTGCGGAGTTGAAAAAGCGGAAGAATGCCGGCAAAGAAGCAGAGTCCGAAAAGAAATCACGACGCTCAATAAGAAGGAAACTCGCAGTAGATTCTGAGGAAATGGGAGCCCTAGAGGAATCGATTGAAAGGATCGACACAGATCGCCGAAGGCAAAGAGCAAAGAAAGAAAGCGAAGCTAAGGTTCCTCAAAAGGAGAACGCGAAGAGAAAGCGTGTGTTCTATAGGCGGGTTGTGTATGACGGAGGCGAATTCAGTATAGGCGATGACGTCTACGTGAAGAGGAGTGAGGATACGGAATCAGACGGGGAGGATCCGGAGGTGGAGGAGTGCAGGATTTGCTTCAAATCCGGGAAGGCATTGATGATCGAATGCGACGATTGTCTCGGAGGATTTCATGTCAAATGCCTGCGGTTGAAAGCGAAGAACTTGCCGGAGGGTGAGTGGATTTGCCCGTTTTGCGATGTACAGAAGCAGGGAAAAGCGATAGAGCTGCCTAAGCCGCCCGAGGGGTGGAAGAGGCGGAGAACAGCGAGGGAGAAGCTTCTTTCCAGCGATTTGTGGGCTGCTCGCATTGAGAGGTAAAGTGAATATATTGTCCATGAAGATTGCGTAATGATCAAGAGCTATTTCACCTCTCATCACCTCTTATGTCTTTTTCAAATTCATAATCACCGCAGTGCTCATATCTTGAAAGTACTATAATGCAAAATCTCATTGCAATATAGTCATTCCTCTCTCTCTGTCTGTATCTATCCACCTATCTATTTCTCTCCTCGTTTTCTGCGTATACGGAATGATGAGTTTAATTGCAAATGCATGTTTGAGATGAATTATTGGATGTATTGCAGTATCTGGAGAGATCCAGATGGTACTTTCTGGTTCAAAGGTCGATGGTACTTGATCCCAGAGGAGACCTCAACAGGGAGACAGCCACATAATCTTCGGCGGGAGCTTTTCCGGACAAATCATTTTGATGACATAGAGGTAGAAAATCGTCAAATGGTATCTGAGTTCAGCACATTACAAGTGCATCATGTTGCATCGATGATAACTGTTGTTATTGCATGATAAAATATAAATTTAGGTGAATTGATTAATGTGTAAGATTGCTTCCCACATTCACATCGTACTTGGACTATTTCTGCCTTATACTTCATGATATTGAGAAACCAGTGCCAATCAGGTCGTTCAAGTATCCTCCATGAACTGATGTAGACCAGTGTTTCTAGTAATGCGGCGAGTGTTGTGATCCCTCTGAGTGTCATTGGACCATTTGACTTGTTCATTAAATTCCGTCTTTATCATAGTTAAGCTTTCTTCACCAAGAACATTCAAGCATGCATTTGTCACTTGAGTTCTAAGCACTACGAGATGAATAGAAGTTAGAAGTCAAACAGTATAAGATACTGCTAGTTTTTTGTTGCCAACATTCATGACTTCCTTCTCTCTCTCTCTCCATATATATGTGCGTGTGTACATAAGTATGTATGATTTTAAAGTTTGCTTCATCATAGCTTTTGGAGACTGAAAAAGATTACAGTTTAAAATGCTTCACTTTTCCCCTCATTTTCTCATTTGATTGCATATGCAGATGAGTTCGGTCATTAGACATTGCTATATTATGGATCCCAATGAGTTCAAGGCCAACAATGAAGGAGATGATATCTTCCTTTGTGAATATGAGTATGATGTCCACTGGCACACTTTCAAGCGCATATCTGAGACGGGGAACGATGATGAGGTCCGCTTTCTCCAAGCTCAGAATGAATTTTCAATCTGAATTTTGAAACTGATATTTAATTAAGAGATTGCAAAAATGACGAAAGCTGAAGTGGGATGCGTACCCTCCTGTACTAGATTGACAAAGAAGACGGCAGTGATAATGATTGGGACTCTTCCAAGGATTCAGGTTCTGATTGGGACAATGAACACTATGACCAGAATCACTGCAGTGCTTCCAAAGGGCAGTCAGCTGCTGAATCTGTTGCTTCAATATTTCAAGCTAAGAATTTGGCAGCGGTATCATTTTTCTCTTTTTCGCATCCATTTTCTTTAACTGTTCTTTTTGATGGTTTTCTACTGAATGTGATTAGTCAAACAGAACTCAAGGAAGGGGAGAGTATTTGGGCTTCAAAGAATAGGTACAAAGAAAATCCCCGAGCATGTGAGATACCACAAACAGACAGAGATTGAAAAGGCAAAAGGGGCTCTCCTGTTGGCATCTCTGCCTATGTCACCACCGTGTAGATTCAGGTACGCTACAAATTTTACCTCCTTTGTTTTCTACCTTTGCCTTGCTCAAACTTTTTGCGGTATTGTGTACCAGGGAGATGCAGGAGATAACAACATTCATTAAGGGTGCTATTTGCGGAGAAAAGTGCCTTGGTCGTTGTCTTTATATACATGGTGTTCCTGGAACAGGCAAGGTAGAATCTTTTGCTTTCTAATCCATCATCGGTAGTATTTATTTTCTTCTTATACCAGGATAATTGCTCTCTAGTTTTTGTTTTTTGAGCATGAGATTGTATCGTGTCTTAGATATGCTAAGATCACACTTTGGTCAATGACTGCAGACAATGAGTGTACTTGCAGTGATGAGAAACTTAAAGTCTGACGTTGACACGGGGAAGATTCCAGCCTACCGGTTTGTAGAGATTAATGGCCTAAAATTGGCATCACCCGAGAATATTTACAGGGTACTACATAGTGCCTTTGGGATAAACTTTTCTGTGTTTAATCACCATTTGCTAATTATTTGTTCTTTTTATAGGTAATTTATGAAACATTAAGTGGACATAGAGTTGGATGGAAGAAGGCTCTTCACCTATTGAATGAAAGATTCTCAGAAAGTAATGAGACCAAAAATGAAGAAAGTCAGCCTTGTATTCTCCTCATAGATGAACTGGATCTTCTTGTAACACGGAATCAGTCGGTAATCAATTAGGGCTTGTCTTGTTGTTGTTTTACTAGAAAAAATGACATACGGAGCGTTGGGCTTCGTTCCCTGGCAAAAGCAATATTTTATTGTCACATGGTTGTGGGTACGGGTGAAACGAAGGTTGTGACACATCTCAACTTTAAAAATCATGATAACAGGCATGAACTGTGTGTCTATCTATCTATCTAGCTCTCTCTCTCTCTCTCTCTATATATATATATATATATATATATATATATATATATATATATACACGGATATATCCGCGTGTGTATGTATGTAGATGTGTATACACATATAATATAAGTTTTTAATTTCAATTAGATGATCATAGAAGAATAAAATTTTAACAAATATTTTCCAAATTATAGCACAATAAAATTCATTTTAAATTATCTCCAAGTATTTTAGTGAAAAATTACATCCTAAATGCTGAGTCGGACATATTGAAAGTACTAGTGTTGTATTTTTGGTTTTTCCGAGACCCTATTGGGAGTGCCTGACAACGTAGGCATTCTGAGGCTTCTGAATAAGAATGGGGTTTGGCCATTCTGCTGACTTGAAATAGTTTCCACTTTCCTGATAACAGATATTGTACAACATACTTGACTGGCCTACTAGAGCACGTTCAAAGTTGGTTGTTATTGGTAAGATATATTTTTTGTGCCCAATTGCACTTTTCATGAACTGTGGATAGCAACTCAAGTAGCTATCTGTAACTATGTGAACAGGCATAGCGAACACCATGGATCTGCCAGAAAAATTACTTCCTCGTATATCAAGTCGTATGGGTATGCAGAGGCTCTGTTTTGGACCATATACGCACCAGCAGCTGCAGGAAATTATTTCAAGCCGTCTTAATGGCATTGATGCATTTGAAAAGCAAGCTATCGAATTTGCTGCGAGGAAGGTATGCTACTAATCATCTCAGATTCAAAGTGTGTCAAAATCTTTTCTTTTATTAACTGAATGGCCAATCCACAATTTAGTTTGATGCATATGCATCAGTATTACTGGAAAAATTTTCTGGAATGCTCATAGCCATCAATATGCAACACTTGGAGATTTGCACAAAATCCATTATCTGATTTAAATTTCATTGATGCATTTGAAAATCGAGCTATAGAATTCCACCAAGGATTTTTTCCATATTAATCATCTTATATTCAAATGTAACAAATTTTTTGAACATCCACAATTATCACCCATACATTGATAGTATGGGAACAAGTGTAGTGCTAAACTGTCATTGAACGTGGTCATGCCCATGCACATAAAATACTTCAAAGTTTTCATGAGTTCCATGGTGCTGGTTTAAATGAGGTAACATAATATATGTACAAACTGATCAGTACTTAAATAGTAATAGTATCGATCTGCAACATCTACAGTCAGACTACACCCACTATCTGGACACAAATCTTGACACTGTTCAGTTGGATTCATAAAAAAAAAAAATGAATCTTACTAATAATCAGGATCAGTTCAGTTATTTGCATAAAAATAGTAATAGTATAAAGACGGTTTTTTGGGAAGAGTTAGATAAGGTGATTCAAAGAATTCCACAAAGGGAGATGATTTGTTTAGGAGGAGACTTAAATGGACATGTTGGTAAAGAGGCATTAGGATATCAAGGTATTCATGAAAACTTTGGTTTTGGGGATATAAATGAGGAAGGCAGGGATATTTTAAATTTTGTTATGGCATTTGATCTCTTTATAGTCAATATAATCTTCAAAAAACAAGACGAACATTTAATTACTAATAAGAGTGGCTTATCAAAAACACAAATTGATTATTTTATTTGTAGAAAAAAAGATAGAGTGTATTGTAAAGATTGCAAGGTAATTCCAGGAGAAAGCTTAACCATCCAACATCGACTTTTAGTTGCGGATTTACAAGTAAAAAAATAGACAAAGAAGAAAAGAGTGCATCGAGCTATTCAGACTAAATGGTGAAACCTCAAAAGCGAGAAAGAAGGTATATTTAAATAGAAAATCCTTCAAGGAGATGCTTGGAATTATATTGTACATCTTGCGATATGTGGAACACTATAGCTATACATATTAGGAAAGTAGCAAAAGATGTGTTAGGTGAATCTAAGGGAGGTGTACCGATACAAAAAGAAACTTGATGGTGGAGTGAATGCAAAATAAAATCAAAGCAAAGAGGGCATGTTAAAAATTAAATTATGTTAAGAAAACTAGTGGAACTTTAGAGGCTTATAAGAAAGCAAAGAAGGAAGCGAAAAAGGTCATCATTGAAGTAAAAGCTAAAATTTGGGAGGATTTATATAAAAAACTCAACTTAAAAGAAGGTGAAAGGGATATTTTTAGGATAGCTAGGGCTAGAGATAAAAAAACTAAAGATATTAATTTTGTTAGATGCATCAAAGACGAGGATGAGAAAATTCTAGTGGGAAATGATGATATAAGAAATAGATGAAAAACCATTTTTTTAGGAGAGTTAGCTAAATCAGAAAAGAATATAAACCACAATTTCTACCAACATATTCAAAAGAATGAAGTCAAAGAGGCTCTTAAACATATAAAGGATGGTAAATCGGTAGGACCAGACGATATTCCTATAGAAGTTTGGAAAATTCTAGGAGAAACATGAACCACTTGGCTCACAAGACTATTTAATGAAATATGGAAAAACCAAAAAAATGCTCAAGGAATGAAGAGTGCGTACACTTATACCCATATATAAGAACAAGGGAGACATTCAGAATTGTGCGAATTATTGGGGTATCAAGTTAATGAGCCATACTATGAAATTATGGGAAAGAATTATCGAACGTATGTTAAGACAAGTATCGAGTACAACAGAGAACCAATTTGGATCCATGCCAGACATATCTATTGTTGAAGCGATTCACCTTTTGAGATAACATTTTAGAGCAAAAAAGAAAGGCCTTTGCATGATATTTATTGATCTAGAAAAAACTTAAAATAGGGTATCGAGGGAGGTTCTTTGAAGAACCTTGGAAAAAAGAGGTATCCCATTGACATACATAAACCTTATAAGAGACATGTACGATGGTTTAAAAACATGTGTGAGGACTCATGAAGGTATTGGATTACATCAAGGATCAACTTTAAGTCCATACTTATTTATAATGGTGATTGATGAGTGAACAAAACATATTCAAGATAAGTACCTTGGTGTATGTTATTTGCGTATGACATTGTGTTAGTGGATGAGTCTAAGGAAAAAGTTAATAGAAAATTGGAAATAGAAAGTAAAAGCTTTTGACTTAGTAGAACAAAGACAAAATATATAGAATGTAAGTATGATCATTTCGTTATTTTATAGGACATAAAAATTAAAATTGGTACACATTGCATCCCTCAAAAGGAAAGTTTTAAATAGCTAGGGTCAATTTTTGAGAGTGATGGAAGAATTGATGGAGATGTTACGCATATAATTAATACTAGTTGGTTAAAATAGAGAGGAGCATCATGTATTCTTTGTGATAAGAAGATACCATTAAAGTTAAAAGGTAAATATTATAGAGCAACAATTAGACCTGTCATGTTTTATGGTTCTGAGTGTTGGGCAATTAATCATCAACATGTCTGTGACAGAAATGAAGATGTTGAAATGGATGAGTGGTCATACAAGAGAAGATCATATACATAATGAGGTTATTAGAAACAAATTAGGAGTGACCCTAATAGAGGATAAAATGAGAATATCGTTTAAGATGGTTTTGACATATAGAAAGTAGATAAGAAAAAGAACCTATAATACGGTATGAAAAACTAGATTTTGAAAGTATTAAAAGAGGTAGAGGACGACTACAAAAGTGTTGGAAAGAAACAATAAAGAATTATCTAGCTTATTGTGAGTTAACTGCTAACATGACACATGATAGGACTCTGTGGAAACAAAGAATATATGTAGCCGACCCCCTCTAGTATGGGAAAAGGCTTGGTTGTTGTTGTTGTTGTAGTTCAGTTATTTGCATCTAAATCCATAGTTAATTGTCAGAATCTGATTAGCAGATCCAGAAAAGACCATACTTGACCTATGTTTAATTTCATTTGTGCCTAGGTTGCAGCTATATCTGGAGACGCTCGGCGTGCCTTAGAACTCTGTAGACGTGCTGCTGAAATAGCAGATTACAAGATAAAAAATTCATTTGGATCTAAAACCAGCCTCGGGGGTGCTGCAGGTAACCTAGATAATGTTCCATCTGAATTTTCTGATTACAGTCCAACAACGCTGCACAAGTACTTTGCAGTATGCTCTATTTTTTCAAGGAATTCATGCTTTACTTGTTTTATATGCAATTCCTGACAAAGAAATCTATGAATTGGGCCATCCATTCATTTCTCATTCATCTTCTTTCATCGACAGGGAAGCAACTTATAGGCATGGCAGAAGTTGAAACAGCAATACATGAAATGTTTCAGGCACCACACATTCAGGTGAGGCATCTTGGTAGTCAGTGGCCATATGCTTTCTGGACACTCTTAATGCTAATTAACATTGTGCTTATAACTAGATGAAGTCCAGCATTGGTTCTACAGCTTGATGGACATTTAATCTTTTCAATTTGTAATGATTGCCACATCCTTCATCAAATGTTGTTAATGTCATGAGAGCCAAGAAGTCAAACCTCAAGTTGCCTCAGCATAAGCTGCCAACTTTCTTTGATTTATCTGATGAAGAACCTTTAAGGAACCAAAAGTGAAGTGACATCTACTTAGCTATTCTAGTGAACATATGTTTCCATGTACCCTTCATTGTTTTTAATGATTTAGGTTAATTTGTGGCAACTGCATGTACAATACTTTTTCCAGTATCAACCTCAGGTTTGAAGCATCTCCTAGAGTTACAATACCTATATGATGGCACCTATGTGATTGTTGTGCAACTCTGTCTGTTACAGATGATAAAGAGATGTTCAAAACTCGGAAAAATCATGTTGGCAGCTATGGTTCATCATCTCTACAAGACTGGAACAGCTGAGATCACGTTTGGAAAGGTTATTTTCCCCTCCCATATTCACCTTTGACTAAACAGCAACTCCTGCAAATTATGTTTTCAGGTAAGAAGGTAATTGCATCCGATTCACAGGATTGGATGAGGCTACTTTGTTGAATGTGTTGGTGTGTGCAGGTATGCATGTACACCGTCAAAGCCTATGAAGATTGCCAGTGTCTTTACTGTTGATGCACCGATTCATAAAAGTTAGGAACTAAAAAATCATTCAAAAAACGTACAAGGGAATAACAATAAGTCATATCTGGATATTTTATTTTACGTTCTCATTCCACGGTCTAAAGGATCAGGTTTACCTGGGAAAAGAATGGATCTACTCAACAGAAAACGAGCCTACCATCATAATGCAAAAAAAAAAATCACTACCCACCCCAATATTGCTATGGTAACAAGCATCATCTAGTAATTACGCATGAATTACAAATTTAGCTTTGCTAACAGAAGAGTATCCCCACAAAACACTGTAGTTGGCAAAAAAAAAAGTTATTTTTTTTGGTAACTCATGGATAAATGGGTCCGGATAATGAGGATTGATTTGTGTATTATGATGAAATTAGTAGTTGTTTACCATTTATGTGTTTTGCTTTAATATAAAGTTGTGTACTTGCTATTGTAGCTATATACAATATTACCTTGAATGATTTTGGGTGCGGACAATTGGTTTCTTATTTCTCAATCTGATTGGATTCTTGACTCCATACTGTATGCCTTTGCACTGAATAATCCGTGTCACCAAACACATTTGAAGACCAAGAACATTGCCAGATCAATAGAACAAAAGAGTATGACATCACTAGTGGATCCTAGGACAAATACGAGTATATGCTATATCCTACAAAAGATCTGGAAACTCTTTGAATCCATAACTTGGATATTTTGCAGCTCGTAAAATCATTCTAAGTTTCAGATCATTATGAGGGAACTTGCTAATTGATACCTACATGCACCCAAAATTAGCAAATACTAGTTGTATTATGATTGATTTATGTAGCTTGAATATTATATATAATATATAATATTATATACTCTAGCCGTGTCGCCGCACCCAAAATTTTTGAAATTTGCCGTATCCCGCACCCGCACCCATATGACATAGATTATAAATGTCATTCGTGATTCAACATCTTTTGTGAATATATTGATAATCTCAATGCATCAGCAATGCCAAACACAGATCTTGTTAGGCATGAGCTAGTGGAAATTTTGTTGTTTTTCACTAACGTCAGACCAGTTGTCATATTATAAGGACTACCATTTCTGAAGTGAATGACAGTGTCACAGTTGTGCTGTTAAACGTGCAAAAGTGCGGAAGCCAGTTTTGTTGCAAAACTGTGACATGCTAGATCAATGTTAAAGCTGACAGTTCCTGGCGCTTATGCTGAGACTGAAAGCTCCGACAAGTACTAGCCTATCTAATCAGCTACACCATGACTCCCTACCTTGATAGATGCTGTTCTCAAGACTTAAGAGTAGAACATAACAACAACAACTAAGCCTTTTCCCATACTAGACGGGGTCGGCTAATGTTAGAGTAGAACATATTTGTAATAAATACGAACAGCAAATAATTGGAAGAATAAATGTTTGCTTTTACAGCTACATAATCCTATTTTTCCCATGAGCATGAAAGATGTTCCTAGGATAACTGCAATTCATGAATACATAAGAATCAAGATCACTGTAGGATGTAATAGTAGCATGGACAAGAAGATAAAACAATGTTGAGAAAGTTAAACAGTTAGACCATCTTATGAAGAATGTATGACTGTTGTGTAAAGAGGATTGAAGACATTTCATACAATGGTAGAAATACTAATCAAGTGGATAACATCCACTTCTCCACATGTAAATGAATTACATTTTTCAAAAAAGTTTGAGTTGTTGACTTCCAAAAGGAGTTTCATAACTTGTCCATCTGATATGTTGTTGGTTAAGCTAAATCTTACATATCTAGGAGCAGAATCAGATCGGCAACAGTCGCTTGATGTGGCTACCATGCATGTGGGAACCTGGCATGTTCCAATTCTAGGTCTTCTATACATATACCAGGCTGAAACTTGTGTTTGGTCTGATCCAGTTAAGAAATGTCGAGACTAGACCATGTTGATCTCATATTTTATAAGGTAAGACAGGCTGGCTGTTGTAGCATTACAATAGAGGACATTACCAGGTTTTACAGAGACCCCAATTCAGCATGTACTAGATGCAGATAATCGGAGCTGGCACTTGAGCGATGGTCAGGTCAATTATGATAACCGCACTCATTACCTGCTTGCCTTTAATGATTCTTAACTGATGAGTTTTAAGTCTTTTATGTCCCAAGTATTATTTGAACTGCTATTCTCGTACACAATGACCGATAGTTCTCATTTAATGGACATTGCCTCAAAGATCTTTGTCACAGGTTTTCTTCTTTGCAGGTTGCATCGATTGTGTCTACATTTTGTATAAGCACTGGAGAAATATTCCCCGGTTGGGACATTCTATTTAGAATTGGGTGGGTCTCCTTCATTTAGTGCTTTCAAAGTACCATTTTAGTTTGTGACGAAAGAGACATTTGGAAGAATATCATATGCCAGAGAATGCCATACTCTATGGTCTAAGTATCAAACTCTTTCAATAAAGAGAATTTAGTTTTGGTTTTCCATTACATGGTAAGATGTTCTGTTGCTATATTTTGCAGCAAATGGCCAGTAATATTATTAATAAAATGAAATTATTGAACACTAGGATGCTGTTCCCAGTTTCCTCTTCAGGGCAGTTTTGATACATCAATGGTTACTACTGCAGTTCTTGGTCAAATGTTAAGTGCCTCAAGCTTTGAAGGAAATTCCTTCCTGGAGGTTGTTGTCATACTTCGGGACCAGGGGTGTTGTCTATCTTTGCCACTTGTTTACAAACACTAAGTTAAAGGCCTACTGATAATGTGCATTTTAAGTGCAAATACTTGCACGGTGCGTGAGTTATTACATGTTTAGTAGCTGCATTGGTTTGGCATTACAAAGCCTGTGGGTGCTGCCTTTCTCTTTTGATGGTTACTGGTATGCCACAAGAGTGCCATTCGAATTACCAAACCTTAAAATGAAGTGTGTTGCATCTAAAATCAGGGTCTTGGTCTTCATAAGTTAAACTATAATTTGCCTTCCTTTTTTTCTTTTGAGTTAAATATATTACCATTTGCAGTTGCAAGCTTGGCGAATGTCGTCTGTTGCTATGTGAAGCTGGTAATCGTCATAGTTTGCAGAAACTGCAGCTAAACTTTCCAAGGTGCGGCAGCTTGATTTTATTGATTCACGTATCATTATTTCATTTGAGGCCTTCAATAACAGCTATTGTAAAACTCGTTTTTGAAAGTAAAGCGCTTAACATATTGTAATATCTATATTATGTGATGAAAATAATGCACTTCTCTGAGAACAGTATCATGGTCCTAAATTCTGATAAAGGTCATTTCTATTTTTAGCTGAAAATAAAGATGTAGTGTAAACAAATTCTGTTTGGTCATGATACCAGGGGATGATACTAGGTTTGAATTTCACATGGTCCTGAGCTGGAAAGGCCTTCCTATATATATATATATCAAAACTTTATAGACTACTCGCTGTCATTGGTAGCTCAGTCTCATCCAGCAATTTGGATTCTCAAAGGAAGTGAAGATTCCCAATCACTCAATCCTAACAAAATGGGTTCCATGTACAGCATTGTGTTGTGGAGTCTCTTCTAAATGTGAATCCATTTCTGAAGAACTGAAAGACCAGGAACCACCTACTTACTCTCGCTTTATCTTTTATGAGCCCTAGACTTTTCGAGATCATGCATATACCATTTTCCATCATCGAACAGAACCATATCAACATGGCTTGTTGATACTAACATGGTTTGCTGATACCCCCAGTCCTTTGGTATGAAACATAGCTAAAGCCAATACAAACTGGATTTAGCTGTTTCATGATTTCATCGATCTCCTTCCAAATGGAGGATGCGAAGAACAATCATCTTTTTGTTTAAGAACTTAAGGTTTGCACTGTATATGATTGCACATCTATGAAGTGCCTTTCTCGTTATCTTGGATAAACATGAGGAATATACTAGAAGTGATCCTTAACAAACTCATGGATGCAATATAATGAAGAACTTAATGCCTTCAGATGTGAGGATATCTTGAATAATTTCTGGTTGTTCTTTGTTCTGATGTGGTTTGTTTTGAATGCCAGCGATGATGTTGCTTTTGCACTGAAGGACTGTGCGGAGCTCCCTTGGATACAGAAGTATTTCTGATTTAGGAAACGAGTGAGAAGATGCAGCATTAGCAATACTTCAAGATTTTTGTTTTGGTTGGATTCGATTCTTTTTCTTGTTTAATGGAAAAGTCAGCATCTGATGGCTTCTGCTCTAGACTGTCATTCAATTTGCCGTTTACCACAGGATTGTGTGGAAACGTTGTTGTTGTCACAGAAGGTTGAAACGAAGGTAGGTTGAAGATTACATTTGGTAGTACCATTATTGTGTGTGTGACGCACAAGGCTCTATTATAACAGTGATTATGATAATTTTGACCATTTTAAAGCATATCTTCGTTGATATGTGAACCTTTGGTTGTCAGGATCTATATATAAATATATAACGTAGCTAGTTTGCTGCTTTTGGTGCTCGATTGATTAAACAGTAGCAAGATATGGTAGAGACTGATATATTAGCATGTAATGTTGCTAGTGTATGCTAAGCTTCATATATATATATATATATATATATATATATATATATGATGGTGCGCTACCACCACATCTTACTCTCTTCAATCATTCAGGAACATAAACTAGTAAAGTAGCTATTATATCATTAACAACATTTATTAATGTATTCATGTATTAAATTGGTGAAAGCATGATAGTTTTGACCATTTTAAAGCATTCTCTTCACTGATTATGTCTTTGTTTTTCATGACCTTAACTCACATCTTACGAGCTGTTGTTTTTTCCATGATAAATATTCTAGCATAACTTGTTTCAAAACCTTTCATTTATATATGGAGGTAACTTGGTCTTCCTGGGATTCTTTGCTCTCTCCCTCATTGATCTCCGGCAGCGTGTGACCTCTTCTTACAAAGCTCAATGCTAGAGTGTGCATGAAATTCTGTTGACGCTAGAGGACTGAAGACATCGCTTTAGTTCACTTATCCAGTCTTAGCTACCTCAGAAAAGATGTGAGAATCAGCAGCAAGAGACTTACGAATCGGAGGCTATTTGATCGATACCCAGGAAGTGCATCTGACTTTGCTCTCCCCATTGTTTCAGCTGTCCAGGAAGTTTGTGTTGTATGGGATGCTTGAGAGTCGATTTGAACGATGAAAACTGTTCTCAGTACAAGAGTTTCAATCCCAACGTAGTTTAGGTAGAGGTAGGTGGTTGTCGCAGAAGACACGATTTGAGCACAAAGCTTACGCACAGTCGAATGGCTATCATCCCTTCGGACACTAAATTTGCATGCTGAAAACATCATCTCTACTTGGGGGCCCGACAATACGAGACACGAGATGAAAACCCGAAATGAACACAATCTGAAAAGTTCATGCTCCTCTATGTGCAAAGTAACTTGAAGAGTTCAGGTTGACTTGCTTTTGACACAGCAAATGCATTGCAGACGATAAAGCGGTCAGCATGGTGCCCTATATGAAACTACCTGAAATATGTGTTCGGGTCCAGCCAAATGTAACATGAGAACCAATCAGGTCGTGTTTGAGGTATCAAACGACATGAAACGAACGTAACGAGCACGAAAATTGCCACTCCTCTTTTCGTGTCTGTTCTTAAATGGATCCATCTGTTTCAGTTGTTACTAACAGGGAAACCCTGACTGAATTGGTTTGGTACCCAAACCCGATCGACTGACACCCTTTAGAATGTCGAAAGGGTCCCCGTTTCTTGTCGGCATATGATAGACGGGTCCCCGATTCCATTGCCCTAAACTGTGTGATGGATGCACACTGACTGTTTTCGTCATTTATGGAAATGGATATGCCCCTAAAGGAATACGGAAACCCCTTTGATCTAGGGCAACCGCCTCGACCCATTCCCTACAAAAGCCGTTCTTTTTGCCTCTTTTTCCCGTGGTGGCTGCGCTCAGGGGAGAGAGAGAGAGAGAGAGAGAGAGAGAGAACGATGAGGGCTAAGGTAAGTTTCTTCGGCTTCTGGTCTTTCATGGGATTGATCGCTTTGCTATCTCTACTCGTTAGGTTTTCGTTGGGATTATCATGTAATCGCTCCATTGTTGTGAATTTGCCAATGTAGATATGATTGGTTTCATTTTTCTAAGTTCCTTCTCAGTTCAACGTCCTTTTGATCAGAGTCGTTAGGTTGAGGTTAAAGTTCTGTTGCACTTTACTTTAACGAGTTTGAACGGTATATAGATGCATTTTTTTATCTTGTCTTGTGCTGATACCTTTGCATGACCTTAGATATTCCGTCTTAGTGCATGTGTGTGTGGGCGAGGGAGGGGCTCTCGTCCTGTTGGTTCTGCTTTCCGTTGATAATCTTTCGCCTTGTTGTTCGAGGTATTATTGTGAGATTTTCTCCCCGTCTTAGTGCAAGTCATAGCCTTTAGAGTTTCGCCGTTTGCCAAGTCTGTAGAGTGTTGTATAGTTTTATTTTGTGTTTGGTCCATTCGAACGCCATATTTGGTTGTTGAGTTTCTTATCATGGGCATTCCCTCCCAATATCTGCTTGTGTTTAGTATTTCTACTGCGATTCCAGAAAGGATTATAAGGCTGAAGTTTTAGGACGATACCCATAGGGCATCATCTGCCTCTCTTTTAGAGATCACAGTGGGACTATCCCTTGGTTTGGTTCCACGGTCTCAGTATTACCGCGCTTATTGTTTCATCCGGCGGATACTGGCTTTGGTTTCTTTATGGCTATCATTACTATTCTCTTGGTGGTGATCGTCTGATCCTATTCCCATGTTGAATCTTATCGATTCGCTGGATTGAACGATGATTCTTTTGGAACGGTGAATCCGAGGTTCCCCTGTGCTAGTATAGACAGCTGTCACTTAAAATGCTTTTGGTATTTGTAGCGTCTTCCCATCGGCGGCGTGTATTGACCCGATTGTCAGTTATTCTCATCGTGTTAGAAAATCGTTTCAGCTCCGTTTGATGTGAAAATGATGCCAGTTAATTCTGATTTTGTTTGTTAGGCAATAGTTTGAGCTTCCTTTGATATGAAAATGATGGCGAAACCTTGAGGTGTTTTATTTTGCAGTGGAAGAAGAAGCGCATGAGGCGTCTCAAGAGGAAGCGCCGAAAGATGAGGCAGAGATCTAAGTAGTTGCAAGTTGGACCTGTGGGATGACCATTAGCTCCGGCTTTTGCTCATCCCGTTTTGTTTTCTTTCTTTCTGCAGTTCGTCTAGTCTAGAGTGATTCTGTTTAGGCTGAAGGCTTCTTTGATGAACCCTTAATTGATCGAGTTGAATGGAGTATTGAACTATTTGATTGGAAAATGCATACGTTTTGTCATGAGCTTCTCGTTTCCCTTTTTCTTTTTATCTTGTCGGGACATTTTGGGATTAAACTTTTACATGAGGCAAGGTACATTGTCGAATTGATCCTAGGAGTTCGCTGTAAGCTAATGAGAATCATGTTGGAGGAATTTAGAAATCCCAGTTGAGAATGATTTTTAATGGCATATAAAGAAGTGTTATTTGAAAAATTAGTATATGGATGCGCCAAACTAAGGTCTATCTCGGAACCGAAAATTATATTAGGGTCATGTTTAAGTGGGGACGAGTTTTATCTATTATTGATAAACAGAAGCTGATTGGGAGTCCGGTAGGTTTTTGTCTTTAATTTTCTTTGAGAAGTCTTGGCTGCTTCCCGATGAAGCCGTCTCCATTCAGACTTGTGCTTCTCACCTTGGATGCACCTTCCCTGCAGATATGGTTAAAACAATGTCCGGTATACTGGAAATTAGTTCTCGTTTGTGATTAGCTTTGGTAACTACTTTGGTTTATATTGAAAGCTGTTTGTTTGATCTCTGACCGGTAAAATTTGCCCAGATGAACTAACAAGTTTTCTAAGCCGGTTACAATTTCTAATCATACTCGCACAGACGGTTCAATGGGCGAATTTGTGTTTGTGAGAGAGAGAGATGAACCTCGTGTGTTCTCCTTTTTAGAGGCTTTCGGCTTTAGAGAGCAAAACGGTGCTGAAAATTAGAATCCATATGAATCCACCAGATAAGGTCCATGTCATGGGCGGACCATCGTATTGAATGTCTACACATCCGCGTAGTCCGCCCTGTCTCCTTTGTGATTGTTTCCGTTGGAGGATTATATTTTGGAACCTCGGAAATCGTCGAGATACTGAGTTCCATCAAAGGGGGACAACATGATCGCGGTCACGCGCCTTTACGTCGTGGGCATCCCCACAAACTTTCTTGCAAATCAAAGACGAACAAGAGCATTTGATATATCTAAGAAATTTGTTTGAACTAGTTCACCAGCGTAAGATCTAGAAGGCAGCATCGTAAGATCCAGATGGGTTCAGGGCGTCATATGGAACGAATCTAAGGCCCTATATTCATGTCCTAAAAGACGTGATGAAAATGAGGCATCCTCCAAATATAATGCCCGCTTCTGGAAGTGACACAGATTGTTTGTGCATCTAAAGTAGCGGGGATGTCAACGGTCGGATCCTAGCATTGCTGAGGTGACTTAATTGGATTCTGGATATTCATACTTGAATCTGGGTAGGTTTTTATAACTAAGACGAATTCAAGCCCAACCACAGATCGTATTCAGCTCATGAACCAACTCTTACATTATAGAGTGTACAAATGATCCTATTGGCGGAAAACGTGTTGGCATACAAGTTCGGTAAATAGATTAACAGTTGAGGTAATTTAGAACATTTTAGCATGTGCTTGCAGCCTAGCTCATCATTAAATGTATAAATGGTAGCGGTCCGGGATTCAAACTTAGCTTTACATACCCATAGGTCTTCAATCGTTTACATATCTTTAGGGATCTGATCCATCACTGGGACTCTCATGTAGTTCTTCCTTAGAATATGATCTCACTTTCTAATCGGATCTTGATCTTGGACTGAATCCTTCATATGAGTAATCAAGATTTGGGTTTGAACGACCATCCATCGACAGCCTGTGAAATATAAGTGACCATCGTCTGCTTCGAGGCAAAGAACGCAGAGATTCTACCCCTGTAAAACCTCTGAAATATCGGCAACTGTAACTTTATTGAACTTTTCTTACAAATAAATCAGAGCTCTCTCCTTCACACAGGCCATAGGTCATTGTAGTCTATTCTCTCTCCGAATGCAAGACAGAAAGTGGCAAGCAGGTGAATTCACTTTCATTCATCTATTAGGAATTTAAGATCTCCCTACACAGTGCTGCAGAGAAAATATTTCTCGCTGATTGTGAATGGCAAAATTTATCTCATCGATACATAAAATGACGGTGCAAGAGGACATGGTTCTTGCATGGAAACTAAACTGTATCCTGACCTCAACTAAACAAATCCATTTGATCTCTCGCTTCTTTTTGTGGTCCTCTGCATCTCAGTTTCATAATGAGCAAATGCAGCATCCAAAGACTGTAATAGTCACATTGGAAAAATTTAGTTCCGAATCATGAAAACCATCCTCTCATTTTGAGAACGGCTTAGTATAATTTAGAAAGGAAGCACGTCGATATACGAGCTGAAAAGTTTCTACTGTCCAGGTCTCCTGTTCGCTGTATTAGGTGTAGAAACAATTCTTCATTGCCTTTGTAAGACATCACAAGGACCATACATTTGAGAGATGAGGCGAATAGAAAAGCTCAAGTACTCATCATTGAAACAAGCTTTGTATCTCCACAGAAAAGGAGAAATTTTCAGATAGAATCTTCAGACTAGAGTAGAAACCAATGGTTTGTCAACATGAGGCCAAGCATACCGAGGAAAAATATAAGATCCTCAAATACCTGAAGCATTGGTTGGACTAGAAGGGACACTTGATGCCGGAACTCGGACTGTACAGATTTTTTGATTTCCTAAAACATACGGTGACAAGATCAAGCAGAAAAAATCAGCATGGAAGCACATCAATAAGGTCAAACAGCAAACCAGTGGCACAACAACGGCCTAGCATATGTTTTAAGTAAAGGTACCAAGATGGAGAAAGATGCTTCCATGAATTCTCTTGAAAATGAATAGTGTTGGATTCCAAGGAAACACAACCAGAGTTGTGCAGGTCGATTTCAGGATTAAGCGTGTTGGTTGGATGTAGCTGCTGCAGCACATCTAACCGTGTATCCCATTAAAGTTGGAGAGTAGACCCAGGATAGAGACATGAAATCATTCGACCACTCCAATGTTTGACCACGTAAGACTTAGTCATTACCGTAATTAAGAAGGAACGTTTCTTCAAAACAGACTGATTTACTGCTACAAGTCGAGTACTATAGTTCTACTTGACAGAAAGATAAATATGTGACAAGGTCTAGGCTCCAAACCGAAGAGAAAGGCTTCATTAAGATGCAGACCCAAAGACGAGGCTCAACTAGCAATATACCCCACCTCTAATAGTTTTCAGATAATAACCTATAATACAATGTCAGAGAAAATATTAGAAGAAGAATAAATTAGAAGGTAAAAATCATCAAGTTTTAAGAGATCGAGAAGGGTTCTTGCAGAATAATAGCCAACTTCACTCACATGATAGCCTAATTAGGGAACATAAGGGTACAAACAGAAAATACAATATTACATATAGGCTAGTCTAACGTATCCTAGACCCACAATTAGTATAGAAGATATTGGAAATGCAAAAGCTGCAGCTCAAAATTTATAGTTTCAAGAAAAAGGAATTTACCTCAAGTTTGGGGTATATTTGTGTCATAGCATCCTTCAATCTTCTAACCTATAGCAGGACACTTTCATAAATAAACTCTCTGCAAAGATGATTAATTAAAACATATCCAGAAACAACACCCAGAGTATTCAAGGAAAAAAAAGACAAGATGTTCAACAACTTTCTTATGTACTCTAAAATCATGCCAACATTATTATCAAATTCTAGAGCAAAAAGAAGGATCTGGGATTCACTTAAGGTAAAGAAAGTCATTGTGCAACATGAGTCAGACAGAATTATTCTTGCACTTCATCCATGTAGATACATTGCCCATGCTTCCTAGTATTGGATCACAAAAGCAAAAATGCTAAAGTGGATCTATGATCACATAAGGGATGGCCAACTCTACAATGACGCTTTTAGGGAAAACTAATAGAAGATAAAACGGGAAAAAGTTTAAGCTTTGATTGGTGAGATGGCTAAGTGGAACGCCAATAAGACATGTGAAGTGATTAAATTATCAAATAGAGGTCGTGAAAGGCATAAAAGTAAAGAAAACCATTCAAAATGATCTTGCTCTTTTGGAACTAAATGCGGGAATGCCAGAAAGACAGATTACAATGGTTCCCACAAATCTATGTAGCTGATCACCTAGTGTGGAGAAGGACTGGGTTCGGTCCGAACAACAATTCTATCAATTTGAATGGGTGCCATATGCAGAGTTCAAATAACTACATGGGATAAAAACCAAGCTGCAACTTTTGTACAAGCGTCAGCAGCATCCAGCATTGACCTTTGCACCTCTAGCACTTCCTTTTCAAAAGTTAATGTCTGGAAAGGTCGTAAAATCATAATGATATCAGCAGTTTATTGTTCTCCACTAAAACATTGAGGATAGAATCATGATCCAACTGAACATAGTTATTTTGCAACAAAAGTATTTTTGATAATAATCAGCCAATGTACGTGAAGGTGCCTATTGGAGTCCAAACGGAGCTGCAAACAATCTTTAATGATCAACAACAATGCTGTTGTTCCAAATATTACTGCAGGAGAGATGGATCATATAGCACCTATCGTTTCAGCAAGAAGATTCATTCTCTTAATCTTGAGGTAGAACCTACAAGATCTCTTTCAATCAACCATGGAGTTCAGTACTTTATTGAGCTACATTTGTCAGCAAAAACTCCTTTTCCTGGGCCCTACTACTTCTGTGAGACCGAGAGACAACTTGTTATTGATGGAAAAGTTACTTCGTAGATGAAGATTGGGGTGCAAAGTGCACCTCCCTTTGTTCCAGAAATAAACTAGATGAAAAAAAATTACAAAAGGACATTAGTCAAGAACGAGACTTCTCTATATGCCTATCATGAATCTGTAATTCCTGGGGATAAACCTTTTGGATTTTATTACCAAAGAAATGCAAGTTTGCTCTATTGTGAGTTCAGCACCAATCAGGAATTCTGAAGAAACTCAAAGAATTCTTGTTATATGTTTGTTCCAACCTTCAACTTTTTTTCTATGTTCACTGATGTTGAATCAATGGAATAAACTTCTTACACTTGTTCTACCTTTGGAAGGTCATGAGTATATCACCAGACCTTGATTTCATATATAGATTAACAAACATATTTCCTTCATAGAAGATTTTCTCCATAATCACTATGAAAGAATTTTCAGAACCACGGAAAAATAAAGTTTTCTCTTGAGCATTAATGTATGCTGATATATGATTTATTTATTTCTAGGAAAATTCTTGTATTGGTTTTATATCTCAGAATCTTCAAGTACTTGCAGCTTTTCATCAAAATGTAATCTAAGAAATGTTTTAAAAGGAAAAGCAAAAGACATCGAAGAATAAGCAAGATATACCATATCTGCAGCCTGTTGTTCCCATTCCCTTCATATAAACATATGCACACACCAGCACACGTGAACAGACTCAAATATATTCACACGGATATACACATTCATACAGGTCACTAACATGATAATCCATATGACAGGTATACATTGATAAAAGCAAACACTAAAGCAGAGCATTCTAGATATCTTTATCCACATTGCCATGTATCATACGATATGGGGCGTATCACCCCACAAGAATGTATCATCCCGTATCATGCGATACGGGATGATATGATACGATATGTGCGATACACCCCTTTTTTTTGAAAAATACCAAAAATTACCATAATTATACAACTTATAGTGATTGACCAGCACCATATCCAAGGACTTGCTAGCAAATATGGTGTCCGTTGTCAACATATACATTTTTGCATACACCAAAGCACATGACAACCTTTTTAAAATAATGTAGTAAGCAGCGATAACTATGTATATTTTTAGCACTGTAACTATTTTTTCCTGATGTCGCAGATAAATGAAAGTGGAAATAAAAAACTGAATATGGTCCTTTTCTTTCGATTTCCAAAATAAGATCAAAACCACAAGAGCACAGTGGTTTTCAATGTATTTTCAGAAGTCAATGAATGTGGCAATTTTAACAATGGAGTTTCCAAAATAATGTGATTCTTCTTTTTCAGTTATGAAAGTTGTAAATTTAAAGAACTACTTGTTCAATGATGAAAGTTGTACTTATAATTTGAATTAATGTTAATATTTACTCAAATTTTGATTTATAAAAAAGTTTCTTGATTTTCTCTATTTTCTGCTTTTTAAAAATATTTTTTAAAATTACGATACGATACACCTATCTCATGGAGAGAAACGATATATGATACAATGGTACGGTACAAACAACATTGGTCTAAACTACAATGACATTTGAAAACTTGCCAAACAAACCTTTGTATGAAGGTATGTGCTTGTAACTGGATAAGATGACCAAAAATGTTTTAACAACTCCCCGATGGATGTCCATTACTAGAGTAGAAAGGAGGAATTTTGTTAAATATCAAGAAGCACATAATCTTTCAAAGAATTTTATACAAGTTCAACCTAAGAATGGATGGGACACTCACAAGCAATAGTTCCTCTTTGGTTCTGTTAGGCAGCCTATCAAGGATTATTTCTTGGGGATTTTTCCCAAGATACTTGATGCTCGCAGGATGCTGGGTTAAGCTACTAATAACCTGATCATGTAGAACATCTATCAGTTTCTTATCTCAAGGGATATTGAAATTTGAGAGCAAATTGAGAAATGCATATGATATCTTACATACGATGATCTTAAACAAAAAACGTTAAAAAATGTTGGGAAAAACAATAAAAAACTCAAAGGAAACCATGTCACCCAAAACCATTGCCTCTGCAAAGCTAATATCTGCTTCCAACCACTAAAAGTTTTTGTTCGCAACTTCTTTCTTCACATTTTATCTTAATGTGCCTCGAAACTGAATCTCTTCTCTAGAATCTCAACTAAGTACTTTAACTATCATGTTGTCAATCACCAAATTAGATACCGACCTGGGCAGCAATATCAGACTGGACAAGTGGGTTTTTCAACCCTAGGGCTCTAGTGTGAAAAATGTGCTCCCTCAAAGAACTGTAGGCATCCTGTGTACTGATGCTGCAAGCACTTGTTTTGGAATCAAGACCGCTTTCTCCTAAAGCTTTAAGGGTGCCCACTTGTTGAGAATCAAAGTACTCACGTGGATCCTGTAATAAGTAAAAAGAATTAGAAACATTTTATAGACTAAATCTCTAGACAGAGTCCGCAAGTTGTTGACTACCTTGATACATAGAGGCGCAAAAGGAAGTTTACGGGGTGCCTGGAGGTCATCTATTTCTGTCAATTGGAATACCCTCTCCAATCTCTTTTGATTTGCTTCCTCTTCTGAAGTTTCACTAGCATCCTCAGCTGCGTAACATCAGCACAAATCAATATTGTTCTGCTGACCCTTATGGATCAAAGTAAAACAAGATGAATTGCTAACCCTGTTTGGACCTTGCAAGTGCTTCTGCAACAGTCCTTGTATCTCTTAGCTCCACATCTGGGATGACATATAACTTTACATTAGAATAGATGTATTATATGAAGTAGAAAAGAGCTGAAAAAGCACTCAATCAGCAAATGCCCCAGGTTATTCACTCAAAATCTCCATTAACTTATCCCAAGACACCACTAATGCTTGATTTATACCTACAACTACAAGTAGTGTTATATGGATGCACCACCTGTCATACTCCGAAGGACCAGTGAAAGTTGTTCATTATGGAACTATTCAAATGATAGATGCATTTGGAGTTAAAACTGATCTATATCCTGTACAACATTAGCATATATAGTTTATCAGTTATTTGGATTCTCAATGTGTTAACCTAGCCCTTCCAAATCATTTAAGTAATTTCTAATTTCTCATATTCAAGTAAGTACCTAAATGTCATCAGAATATCATGCTAAATATGCAGGCAAGCAAAAACCCAAAAGTAGTAGGAAAGGTTACGCTTTCTCCAGTAGGAGTTCATATGTTGGTCAATATTTAAACAAAGCAGTTGCTATCCTAGCTGATTCATTTTCCGTGCCTGAACCAAAAACTTCAGTTATTGATTCTCAAAGATTACTACATTCAGCAGAAACACTTTCCTAGATTGGGACCAGGGGTTGGCAAACTTGAAGACTAGCTGCAAAGGGTTGTCCGAATACACATCATGATCCTGGCTTGTCAAATATTTAAAAGTAAATAAGCTGTCAAACATCTAAAAGAAAGATGCAGCATACTATAGGGCAATCAAGAAAACAAGCAATGGCTACCTAAAGTTCTCCCTTCAAGTACAACTGATGCATGCCGATTAAGATCCTGTAAAAGTGTCCTTGATAACTCATTTGCACCATCAATATTCTCCATGCCTCATCATGGAGAATTCCATGACCCTACGACCAATGATCGTAAAAGAACAAATTAGCACAGGAAGTTCAGAACAACCATACATAATAATGGGAAGTAGCAACGCTGCCAGAGAGCAAAATAAGCAAGCAGCAAAAATCTATGCACAAAAATAACTCCGCTATCAGGTTAACAATAGCATAACAGATCAGCGTGTAACCATTTCAAAAGATGGTCATATACATTGACATAATTAAAAGTGTATTCTGAGCAACAAGGAAACCATAAAACCTCATCCTCAAGGTGGATAATTGACGTTCATACAAATAGGCAGGAAGATAAGCAACCCCTAAGATGTATCATACATATACATGTATTAACAATGGATGAGTGATCAAGTCTTCCACAGATTTAGATGAAGTTTTTCAATTAAGAGAAGAATTAGAGAAACTTCAGCATAAGATAGTCACAAATATGCCAAATTTCACGTACGACCAAGTGTAGTTGAACTAGGTAGAGATTTTCACATTAGGAGGTGTCGAAGATTATGCTTATATAAGTGTTCTTTGTGTTAGTTTTATGTTTTTAGGTATTATTGTACTAGGGGTATTTTGGTCAAATTCCGTTTTACAGCTTCCAATATAAGGGCTGGTTGGTTGTATTAGACTAAGAGGTTGTGTTATAAGAGAGAGTGGAGAAGAGGGGGGCGGCCTCTATTGGAGGTCCGCCCCTTCCTTCAATCCCTCATTTTCCTCTTTAATATTAGTCTTATTTTGTGTGTTTAATCTCCTCCAATACTCTTCTGAATTACAACAGGAGTAAGAGTAACAAACCCTTGCAAAAGAACCCATCAGGCATGGAAGTTAGAAACTGGCCTTCCTTGGCTTGGTCCCCGCATTTTATAGAATTAACTTTGAAGTCAAAGTATGAATTTGGTAAATAGATTCTACACAGCCAAAGGAGAATTTTATATTTTTGGACTATTTATGTCTGATGCAGGATTGGCGATGTTATTCAGGAGAATCAGGACCTTCCAATAATTGGAAAGTACCCACACATGATGCCTACTGAATTCTCACTCTTGTAATAGGATCTTACTTTTCCTAAAGTTTCTTTTTACTTAAAGTTTCATAAACTTGTAGCTCAAATGCCTCAAATATAGCAGTAATTTGTAACCTGTCATCCCTGTCATGAGAGGCTCCAATTCTTTTCCATTTATTCCACAGAGAATACAAAGACTTTTCTTTAGCGTCTGATTCTGAAACCTGATTTATTTGTTGCCTCTTTCATGAGAGGCTCCAATTCTTTTCCATTTATTCCACAGTGAATACAAAGACTATTTTCTTTAGCTTCTGATTCTGAAACCTGATTTATTTGTTGCCTCTTTTCTATTCAGACCAGTGAAAGATTAGAGTAAAATCCTCTGGTTCCCATTGATTTCCTATTTAATTCAGCCTATCAATGTGCATGCCATTTGTCACAGTTCCACAACAGTTACGATATACTCATAGACTTTTCTGTATGACTGCACCTGTAACGAAGGCTTGACTTTGCACTGCTGGTAGCAAGTTCAGCAGGAGGGTTATCTTAGAAGTTGAAAGCATAATACCTCTGATATTTTATGTGTTGCAATCTTTCCAGAACTAATGTACTGGATACTCTCAGAGCTCCAAAGTTAGCAGGAATGCATGAGACCAGGTTTGGGATGGGTCACCTTTTTGGAAGCCCTTGTGTTGCACCATATAACCAACCCCACCTGGTGTGGGACAAGGGTTAGTTGACATAACGGTGATACCTTAATAGCAAAATGACATTTTGATGTTCTATGGCTGTTGAACATTAAGAAACTTCCAAAATATCAGAGAAAATTTTCAGATGCTGCTACTACTCTAGCATATGAAAATTGATGGCTGCAAACTGCAAAGATGAGTCTCAGAGTCTCTATGCGCATGCATGTCTTTGTACATAAATATGCGCTAATGCAATACGGTAGATGTGCTTAAGGCAACTTGCTTTATGGAGAAAACATATTAGATGCTAAAGACACTCATGACTGGAACTGGTGTAGAAATATGGATTAAATGAACATACTCCGGGATTTAACGTTAATTAGAAAGCTTATCATGCAATGCTCCGTGACAAGACATTGACGTCATAGTACCAGAGCTTGGATATGAAGCATGGACACTTTCAGGTATACTCTTTGAGCTGAAACTAATTCCAAATTCAATGCTTGAAGTACAAATTCAAATAATCAGGTTACCACTGGTAGTAAGAAAGACACGTTTTTGTCAGAAAATATGAATGATAGACTACTTCTATGTTAAAGGCATGGACGGTCAATCTAATAACACGTCAATAACATTTCAATAATCACATGCTCCAACTGCTCCACTAGCAGATTGCATGTGGATGACTTCATTGGGATGCTAACAGCATAACGTGAAACAAGCCTGTCGTTCATGTTTCTGCAGCAGGCATCTTCTAAATATCACACATAACACCAAAGAGTTCTACGATATCTCCAACACGAGAATCTATCTCTAATTTCAATATAAATGTCATACTCTCTTTATGTCAGTGAAACCACAATGTGCTCCATCGCATAAAGAAAACCAAAAGATAAAGACAAGATTGTGATCACCAACTATGACCACCTTTTCTGCAAGAAAAGAATGGCATAATTTCACGAGAATCCTACTTGAGATCAATTAAACAAGTACAAGAAAAAAATATTTACCGGAAGATGCATGTAATCATCTCCCATGTCAGCTTCCATGTCCAATGTTGGGTCGACCCTTTGTATCTGATTCAAGTACCATAGTATGAAAAAGATATGACAACTAAAGAAAACATTAGAATAATGAGGAACAACAAATTAATTATGTTCGGAGCTCATATGGTTTTTTGGATAAACTATATGTTCGCAGTTCATATAGACAAATATCCAATACAATGTTAGATAACTCAACAGTAAATTAGAGCATGTTAGTTCATTTCCTGACATGTGGTTTTAAAAATCTTCAGACTTATCTTTACAGTAGTTTCTTAAATTTTCTCAGTTTATGCATACATTTCAAGATTTTCGGACAATTTTCACACGAATCCTCATCTACACATGCCCTGACATGGAGGCAAATTCAAATTATCCCTCATCAACCAGCTTGATGTACTTTGATTATATATGAAGGCAACAAAAATAAGGATGATTGAGCTCTCTCAAAGGTGTAACATTTTGAAATAAGTTATACAGCAATGGCGACATGTAGGCGAGAACCAACAAAAAGGAACATGTTTTCCAGGACAAATTCATGGCTCATGTTTTCCTTTTATCTCCTCATATTTCCACTACACCATGTTTATAACTGATATAGTTTATAAGGTTTAAGTGAACAAAGAACAAAGGCATTATCTCTGTACCCTTGTTGGTATGCACCCCCACCAGCCAAGTAATCTGCTATAAGTAACAGGATTCTGACGAGCAATATTTAGCTTGAATGAACAGTTCGGTGCTTTGAAGAACATGTAGTGACTGGTTGCTGTTAATAATGTCAAAATAGCATCTAGAAGTTAAAATTTGTTGGTTGAACACAGGTATACTTAATTAGCAGTTTCTGCTCTTCAGTCGAATTTGGATCTCTTTCACCCAAAACTGTAAAAGCACCAAACACATCGTACCAAATATATCCATACAAATAGAAATAAAACAGCCTGCATAAGCACCATCTCCAGGAACTAAGCATATAACTTAGCAAGTTATGAACAAGAAGAAGAAAAAAAACCTTATCTCTTTGTTGAGGATTCAGCACCTTACGCCAAGTTTCATTGGCCAATATATCATCACCTTTCAAAAATACAGCAAGCTTCTCATCTTCAGCAGCCTCTGCTGCAGCAGCTACAGAATTTCGGGTTCTGTTCAGGTACTCTGCTCTGCAATATTTTGTCCAGAAATCTTTTTCAGACATCTGGTAAGCACACAAACCATGAATATGTACTCCAGTTAAAAAAAATCAAAAACTAGATTACTCTGTAGAGCAGAAGAAAGAGTGTGAAATCTGTAGAACTCAACAACATGAAATAAGTTTCAAATCCAATCAGTCTGTCAAGTGTCAACTAAAAAGCACAAGTTTTTTCAATGACCTAACAGTTTCATATAACAGCAACTATGAACTGAAGCACATCTAGAACAAAAAGATTGTTGTGCTACCTTGTGTGGGATTAGATTTAGAAAAGCTTGATGTACAGCTAGCTTCTCGGCAAAAATCTGTAGAGGTTCCACAAAATCAACTTAGAAGTAACATACAAGGAGAGAACCTCTCCTGACACAACATTTCAAAGTCAGACGAAAAAGAATCTGGATTCATGATGACGATGTATCTTATAGAAAGTGACTTGCAAATCAGTATGAAAACTTATCAAGCTATCAGAACAAAATTAACAGAAACGGCATAAACTTTCTTTATATGTACAGCAAACAAAATCAGAAGTAAATTCCTTGAATTTTGGGCATCAAAGGTTTTGCACATTTAGTTAAATTCTTTCAACTTGACCCATCCAACTTGTTGGTGGCAGGATTTCCTCTACTGAGGCTTTGCACATGGATTTGAAATAAGCTTGCCATGTAGGTTTTCGTATAAAAAGGTTCCCCAGGGTGATGGAGTTGGAGGTGCAAGACCCTTGCCAGAAATACTGCTATAACGGGGGGGAGATATGGCTCTAAATGTTCCCACGAGCTTGTACACCACATGCTGATGAGAAAGCGACCTTTCTTCAGAACCGTGTCTTTCATGACACAGATTATTATTATGCATAAGGCCCTGGAAATATGCAATAACTCATTAATTCCGTCAACAAGGATTTATACATCAATAATGATAGCCCTGCTAAATGCTTCTCCTTTTCAAAGCACATGGTCTTATGGTTAGAAAGGGTCCCTAAACATACCTTTTCCTTTATAGCGAATTTTAAAAGCTCTTGAAATGCCACCATGCGAAGCTATGAAGGTCCAAAATGCTATTGTTTGTCATGAATATCTCATCCCTCAAAGATGAGATTAATTAACTGTCACTGATCAATAAATACATGAAATGCCAACTTGCCATGCCAAGATGTGCAGTCAAACAGACTATTTCAACCCTCAGCAAACACGTCACACACATGATCAAATTGTTCATAGTTCATTACCCATAGAACCCAACATAGTGCCATTCAACATTGTCAATGTTTTCCAAATTTCCTTCCTTACTGTGTAGGTGATAAACATTGGCATTTACTTCGAATTGGCCTGAGCCAAGAGTGACAAAATCCCACAATTAGCAACTCTACCATGCCAAATTAGAAGTGATGAAGATACATCTATAACAACAACAAGCCTTTTCCCATACTAGACGGGGTTGGCTACATGGATTCTTTGTTTCCAGAGAGCCCTATCATGTGCCATGTTAGCAGTTAACTCACAATAAGCTGGATCATTCTTTATTATTTCTTTCCAACACTTTTGTGGTCGTCCTCTATGTCTTTTAATACTTTCCAAATTTAGTTTTTCATATCTTCTTATATGTTCTTCTTTTGATCTTCTTTCTATACGTCCAAACCATCTTAAATGATATTCTCTCATTTTATCCTCTATTGGTGTCACTCCTAATTTATTTCTAATAACCTCATTATGTATACGGTCTTTTCTTGTATGACCATTCATCCATCTCAACATCTTCATTTTTGTCACAGACATCTTTTGTGCATGTTGATGATTAACTGCCCAACACTCATAACCATAAAACATGGCAGGTCTAATTGCTGCTCTATAATATTTACCTTTTAACTTTAATGGTATCTTCTTATCACAAATAATACCTAATGCTCCTCAACATTTTAACGAACCAACATTAATTCTATGCATAACATCTCCATCAATTCTTCCATCACTCTAAAAAATTGATCCTAAATATTTAAAACTTTCTTTTTGGGGATGCAATGTGTGCCAATTTTAATTTATATGTCATCTGAAGAAACCAAATGATCAAACTTACATTCTCTTTGTTCTACTAAGTCAGAGGCCTTTGCTTTCTAATGTTTCTCTCCATAGTTTCAATTTTCCATTAACTTTTTCCTTATACTCCTCCACTAACACAATGTCGTCTCCAAATAACATACACCAAGGTACTTCATCTTGAATATGTTTTGTTAACTCATCAATCACCATTATAAATAAGTATGGACTTAAAGTTGATCATTGATGTAACCCAATATTAACTTCAAAAAAGTTTGTCATTCCTTTATGAGTCCTCACACATGTTTTTGCACTATTTTACATGTCTCTTATAAGGTTAATGTATGTCAATGGGATACCTCTTTTTTCCAAAGTTCTTCAAAGAACCTCCCTCAGTACCCTATCGTAAGCTTTTTCTAGATCAATAAATATCATGTGAAGGTCTTTCTTTTTTGCTCTAAAATGTTTCATAAGACGTCTCAAAAGGTGAATCGCTTCAATAGTAGATCTGCCTGGCATTAACTTGATACCTCGATAATTCGCACAATTATGAATGTCTCCCTTATTCTTATATATGGGTATAAGTGTACTCGCTCTCCATTCCTTGGGCATTTTTTGGTTTCACCATATTTCATTAAATAGTCTTGTGAGCCAAGTGATTACTCTTTCTCCTAGTATTTTCTAAACTTCTATACGAATATTATCCGGTCCTATCGATTTACCACCCTTCATATGTTTAAGAGCCTCTTTGACTTCATTCTTTTGAATACGTACATAGAAATTATGGTTTATATACTTTTCTGATTTGGCTAACTCTCCTAAGCTAATACTAACATCTTTATTTTCATTAAAAAGCTTATAAAAATAGTTTTTTCATCTATTTCTTATATCATCATTTGCCACTAGAATTTTTTTATCCTCGTCTTTTATGCATCTAACAAAATTAAGATCTTTAGTTTTCTTATCTCTAACCCTAGCTATCCTAAAAATATCTCTTTCACCTTCTTTTGACTCGAGTTTTTTTATATAAATCCTCTCAAATTTTAGTTTTTGCTTCACTGACGGCCTTTTTCGCTTCCTTCTTTGCTTTCTTATAAGCCTCTAAAGTTTCACTAGTTTTCTTAGCATAATGTAATTTGTAACATACCCTCTTTGCCTTGATTTTATTTTGCACTACTTCACTCTACCACCATGCTTATTTTTGTGCCAGTACACCTCCCTTAGATACACCTAACACATCTTTCACCACTTGCCTAATATGTATAGCCATATTGTTCCACATATCACAAGGTGTACCAATATAATTCCAAACATCTCCTTGAAGGACTTTCTGTTTAAGTATATCTTCTTTCTCGCTTTTGAAGTTCTACCATTTAGTCTGAATAACCTGATGCACACTTTTCTTCTTTGTCCATTGTTTTATTTGTAAATCCATAACTAAATGTCGATGTTGGGTGGTTAAGCTTTCTCTTGGAATTACCTTGCAATCTTTACAACACACTCTATCTTTTTTTTTTTACAAATAAAGTAATCAATTTGTGTTTGTGATAAGTCACTCTTATAAGTAATTAAATTTTCATCTTGTTTTTTGAAGATTGTATTGACTATAAAGAGATCAAATGTCATAGCAAAATTTAAAATCTCCCTACCATCCTCATTTATATCTCCAAAACCAAAGTTTTCATGAATACCTTGATATCCTAATGCCTCTTTACTGACATGTTCATTTAAGTCTCCTCCTAAACAAATCATCTCCCTTTATGGAATCCTTTGAACCACCTTATCTAACTCTTCCCAACTTACCTGAGTACATAATTTAAAACCTTTATCCTCTATCTTTTTTGCTTTGTCTCCAACCCACTTTGTCTCTTGTAAACATAGAATATGAATCTTTCTCCGAATCATAGTATCTACCACCTCCACTAGCTTATTATCTAGGAGTAGCTTCCTTACCCCCACATCCATCCATATTGAAAATGCGGAGACCCTCTCTGTAAATCATTCACTACATTCTGGCGGCAATGTAGCGGGATCAACTTCTTTACCCACACTCATCCATGACGTGGGATTCACTACATTCGGGTGAAAATGTAGTGGTCATTGCTTACTTATCGCTGTATTCGGGCTCTACAACGCGTCGCTAGGTAGGTATGTCCCAAAGCAATGCTCATAATTTGTGTAATGTATGGTGTAAAAATCCGACAAAGTTTTACACTCGCTGTTGAAAGCCTAACACAACCCTCCTCCTTTATCCGGGCTTGAGACCGGCAATGCAAGGGTGATCCCTTACATGGGTGGAGTTGAAGATACATCTATAAACACAACTAAATTATCACATCTACAATCTTAAGGTGAGTGAGACTCAAACAGTGCTCCTTTTAGTTGCTCTTGAAATGAAAAATCCGCAACTAAACCAAATAAGATCTTCATTATGTGAATGAGTATCTGAGCTTGTTTCACGCAAGTTGATAGGATCTATCATCCCTTCTTTAAAGCATGCACACCGAAGGGAAATGGTATCACTCCAAATTTGTTTTTCCAAATTTGTTTTTAATTATTGTTCGACCTGTTTTAGGCGTCTTAGGAGATGTTTAGAGATAATTGTCATTCCCAACCTACAACCTTGTGAAAAAGAATGTCAAAAGCCACCAACATAACTGAATTGCCCCATCTCTTTAGCAAAGCCTAACCACAAACCCATACGAAGCTGCTTGTTGCGCGAAATTATCATAAAAGGACTATATCACGTATCCTTCACCACCTCAAGCATCGTATCCTTCACCATCTCAAGCATCCACAACAACAATTCTTAAGGAGAGAGAGATGATTACAAGGGCAATCCGAGAAGGAGATTGAAACCGACAATTTAAGAGTTTCATGACCAAGATTGTCGATGAGCAATCCCTCATAGCTCTTTCTCTCCAATGGATCGATCTGCCGTCAATTCTTTCTCCCTTTCTCTCCGTTTCGCACCCAATCGATCGACTGACTGATCTCAAACAGTGTCGTTCCTCCCTTTGCGTTTCTCTGCGAACATCGCTCGCGTTCTCGGTCGATAAGAACCAATGAAAAAGGTTTCCCCTTCATTTCATTTCGCGCGAGCCAATCCCGCGCTATTTAAACTTTGAGAATTCTCATGACAATGATACGTATGAAACGACACGCGACACACAATCTTCAACCGAAGCATCAAGCCTGCAGTCATGCAAGGAAAGTTTAAGCAGTGATAGAGCACAATATGTTAACCACGGAGCGCGCGCGTGGGAGAGAGAGAGAGAGAGGGAGAGACGGGGGGTCCAAAGTAATAACAGCAGCATGCGCTCGGCCACAATGGCATGAGTCAAACCCTCTTCAAGATCTTCTCCTTCACCGGACGATTCAGTTTCTTTTTCTGCTCTTTTTTTATTCTTTGTTTTCCGTGGTTTCTTTGGTCTGGCAATCACTAGTTTAGAACCAACACTTGGAGACGAATTAGTGTGGTTAGTTCATGAAATAGATTTTGGGTTCGTTGTTTTTAATGGAAAAAACCATCAAATTTTGATATAGTTTACATCATTTAATTCTGGGGCTCTTCATAAGGCTGTTTACACTTTGAAATCAGGTAACTGAGGGTTGAGTTTTGAAAATGGAGGATTTGTCGCCTAGGGACGGTGGATAGAGATTATACGAGCGCCAAGCATGTACAGGTTAGCTTATGAGAGGGGCCTATGACATGGTAAAACTTCACAAGGATAGATACACCTTTCATGGTAACTTCAATCACCGGATGAAACAAATTTGATCTTCATTAGCAATCCAAATGAACACCCACATTTTCACCACAGCATTATGTGCACTCACATTCCCATCCCAATCTAAAGCCAAATGATTGGTAAGAGATGGCATGGTAACTTCAATCACTGGATTTGCATCGTGAGTTTCGAACCCTCCTTACATGCTTCTGTTTTTGCTTCTTGTAGAAATATCACTCAGACTTGGCTTCATATGTTTGCTTAACAAATCCAGTCACAGGTTGAAAGTCATGAATTCGATACCCAGGGTGTGATCAGACTCCCCGTTGTAGAGGAAAGAAAGAAAAGAAAATGCTAATGGAGAAAAAACAGACAATGTCATGTCGAAACCAAAGAGTTCCTTGAAATTAATGTCCGCAGGAAAAGCACCATTGTTCTTGGGTTGGTTCTTTCTCATTAGTTTAGAGAAAGTGCAGTCTCATATATGGAGATTGAAATTTGGCATTGTGTGAAATTGATAATAATTGTAATAATCTGGTTGATAGTTCTTTCTTAATCTGGTTGATAGTTCTTTCTCATTGTTTAGAGAAAGCTATCAGTCAGTTTTGAATGTATTTATTGTTGATCAAACCAATGCAATCTCTTGTTGCAACAAGAGATAATGTGTGGCTTGATGTGTGTATAGGTTCCTTGATAAATTGTGTGTGTGTGATAGAGAGCGAGAGACATGAATGCAATCACTTCGATGAGAAGTCACTGTTGTAGTTGATAATTTGACTCAAACCTGACGATAGACCCGAATTATGTTACTCTTAATGCAGCAAGTTAATGTTTTCGCTTGTAAAAATGATGTATAAAAGACGTAGTAGATCCCTAGAAATTTCCTAATTTCCTTGGTTCGCTCACTCCACACTTGCCACCAAATTGTAACCTCATTAGAACAATAAAAAATGGATGCCTATCATGTTAACACTAAATGAGAATTAGAAAAAGAAAAATTAAAAGAACGAACAAAATGTCTTGGGCCCAAGGTTCGATTGGACTAGTTCAATCAGTTTCACATGCAACGTGAATGTAAGAGTGATTGTGTCGGGACCTGACATTTTCAGTCCATGTGGGCTCAGGCCCATCGGTCCACCCTGTTCCAGGCTTGCAATCCTAGTGGCTATCAGAAAAGGTACAATGGTGTGCTCGCATCCATCTCATTTCACAATGCGACAACAACTAAGCTTTTTCCTATACTAGACAAAGTAGGTTACATTGATCCTTTGTTTTCATGCTAACACTTAACTCAACATAAATTATATCAATCTTTATTGTTTCCTTCAAACATTTTTCTTATCCTTATCTTCCTCTTTTAATAGATGGAGTCGGTTACATTGATACTTCATTTTCATGCTAACAGTTTAACTCAACGTAAATTAGATAATTTTTTTATTGTTTCCTTCTAATATTTTTTCAATCTTACTCTTCCTCTTTTAAGATTTTTAGTTTCTTATAGCTTTTCATTGAAACTTTCTTTTGATTGATTTTCTATACATACAAACCACCTTAAATGATTTTTTATTTTATTATCTATTGGTATCACCCCTAATTTGTTTCTAATAGGTAACTCAAGTTACTCAACACAAGCAAGATTATTCTTTATTAAGTTTTTCGACATTTTTATGGTCTTTCTCTTCCTCTTTTAGCATTCACATAATCTACATTTTCATACATCCCTACTCAAGCTTCCTTTAATCATCCTTCTACGCATCAAAACCATCTTAATCAATTTCCTTTTATTTTACGTATATTACTGTTATTCTCAATTTATTTGTAATCACTTTATATATGTAAATATTATACAATGGCAAAAACCAAAACTATTGCCCAATCAATATGGAGATTCCAAAGAGTTGTTTAAACATAATTGTCATTCCCAACCTACAGTCTTGTGAAAAAGAATGCCAAAAGCCACCAACATAACTGAATTACCCCATCTCTTTCATTATCGAATTGGTTTTCTATACATTCAAACCACCTTGAATGATTTTATTATCTATTGGTGTCACTCAAAATTTGTTTCTAATTATTGTTGGACCGGTTTTAGGCGTTTTAGCAGATGTTTAGAGATAAGTGATAACTGTCATTCCCAACCTACAACCTTATGAAAAAGAATGTCAAAAGCCACCAACATAACTGAATTGCCCCATCTCTTTAGCAAATCCTAACCAGAAACCCATATGAAGCCGCTTGTTGCGCGAAATTCTCATAAAAGGACTATATCGCGCACAAATACATCTCAATTTTATAATTCAAGCTGAAACCCTAGAAGCACAAACCATCGTATCCTTCACCACCTCAAGCATCCACCACAACAATTCTTAAGGAGAGAGATGCTTACAAGGGCAATCCGAGAAGGAGATTGAAACCGACAATTTAAGAGTTTCATAACCGAGATTGTCGATGAGCAATCCCTCATAGCTCTTTCTCTCCAACGGATCGATTTGCCGTCAATTATTTCCCCCTTTCTCTCCGTCTCACACCCAATCGATCGACTGACTGATCTCAAACAATGCCATTCCTCCCTTTGGGTTTCTCTTCGCACATTGCTCGCGTTCTCGGTCGATAAGAACCAATGAAAAAGGTTTCCCCTTCATTTCATTTCGCACGAGCCAATCCCGCGCTATTTAAACTTTGAGATCTCTCATGACAATGATACGTATGAAACGACATGCGACACACAATCTTCAACCGAAGCATCAAGCCTGCAGTCATGCAAGGAAAGTTTAAGCAGTGATAGAGCACAATATGTTAACCACGGAGCGCGCGCGTGGGAGAGAGAGAGAGAGGGAGAGACGGGGGGTCCAAAGTAATAACAGCAGCATGCGCTCGGCCACAATGGCATGAGTCAAACCCTCTTCAAGATCTTCTCCTTCACCGGACGATTCAGTTTCTTTTTCTGCTCTTTTTTTATTCTTTGTTTTCCGTGGTTTCTTTGGTCTGGCAATCACTAGTTTAGAACCAACACTTGGAGACGAATTAGTGTGGTTAGTTCATGAAATAGATTTTGGGTTCGTTGTTTTTAATGGAAAAAACCATCAAATTTTGATACAGTTTAGATCATTTAATTCTGGGGCTCTTCGTAAGGCTGTTTACACTTTGAAATCAGGTAACTGAGGGTTGAGTTTATGCTACGAAGCAATCTCAAGTGGAGATGTTGACTCAATTAGAGGGAGTCGAGTGAAGTTGGAAAATGGGCATGGACACAAGAATGATGAGAGAGTGTACTTACCCCGATGTATTAAGGTTAGAGAACGGAATACATTTAGTGATACTGAGATGTACATGTATTAGAGAACTTCCTTTAATAAATGGAGCTCTATCAAAAGGTCTAACAACTTAAGGATAAAGAGTCAAAATTAACAATGGTTGTTATGTTTATAGAAGACAATGTCATGTTATGGTGATGACAGATGACAAAGGATAAGGCATTTAGGATACTGAGGCAAGACAATCTCACATAAACTTACGTGAAGATTTCAAAGAGATTATTTAAGATCACTTTCTCCCTCAAAATACTAAGATAGTTGCAAAGAGAAAACTTATTGGATTGAGAAAAAATAGATTTTTGTAAGAGTATATTAAGACATATCATACCTTGATAATGAACATCAAGATGACAAACTCAAAAGATCGTCCATTCAAGTTCTTTAATGACTTACAATCCTAAGTGAAGAAGGATAATATAGTCAATCTGCAATCCTTTTCGAGGCCATAACGGTGGAAAAATGTTCACTTAATAATCATTGGTCAATAGTCTAAAAAAGAAATAACCAAAATAAGAATTGTGTTTATTACAAGAAGGATAAAGCCAACAAATCCTTCAAGCGAGAGTGTTGGTATTGTGGTGGCAAGGACTAATCCATTGAGTGTGAGGTAAAAAAGGATTTTACATGCACCATCAACTCTATACAAAGAACGAATGATTAAGGAGACAAAGATATTCATATTAGTGCATTGAGAAGGTTGAATGCACTTAAACTCGTTTCCATATTATGTGAGCCTATGGGTAAGTCTCTTATATACCAATTAGTGACTCTCAATGGTATAAACACTAAAGAGATGGTCAATACTAACGCTACTTATAATTTTATAAGCCCTCAAGAATTAAACATCTCAACGTAAAGACCGTGAAAAAGAATAGAAATATGAAGGTCATGAATTCAGAGTTCAAACCCATCATGAGAAAGTGTCAATTCGAGTGAAAAGTTGGCAAGAAGAAATCAACTTCACAATCACATCATTCTATGAGTATCGAGTGATACCAAGTATTGAGTTCTTGAATATCAGCACTGCAGTGGTATGTCCAACCTCAAACCTTGTAGTCGTATGTGATTTTTATTAACCTTGTGTTGTTCATATGGATGCCATATTTGTGGTGACAAAGTGCTATGTTGAGCAAAAGATGCCTCATGATAAGGTGTCTTGGAAGACTAATATCATATGTCAGAATGAGTGTGGACCATCAGAACAGGTGCACTGGTGGATATATTGATGGAAGGACTAGTATTGTTACTGATGTTGTGAAGGAATGACCCAAATGCAAGGTTAAATGGTACAAAATATAAGACAGTTATATGAGAATAAAGGACCCAAAGAACAATTGGAGGTATAAAAAAGTATTGCTATATAATACTCCAAGATGCCAAGAGTGATGATATTGTAACCTCTCTATGTGAAGGTAGAGACGTACATAAAGGAGTGAATGTATTAGAAATTATGCGACGATCTCGTTGTGAGGCAATACACTACAATGGTATAAAAGGATGTCAATCTTCAATCCGTCATCATGAGAGTAGGGATTGAGCATTCTGTTTGTAGCCCATCTATGACCGATTGCATACTACTTTTATGCGAGTAAACCTAATTCTTATTACAAAGACATGGATAGTACAAGCTATAAGAACTACATACACCTACACCATGAAGGACATCAATAGCTATAAAAGACGAAGGCATACTGGATAGAGAAGCAAATCGTATATCAAGCTCCAAAAGAGATGTAAGAATAACATCAAGAATATCTAAAACATTTAGGTAGGAGAGAATGTGACCGAAAAACTCTTCATTAGTAAATTTTTGCTATGATTGTTTAACCATGTCCTTATATGAAAAGCTCCCGGCAACTCATACTTAGTTAAGGGACTTTACATGTGACAAAGAGCACTTTTTCATAGGTATGTAATAAGAGTTTCGCGTTTTGAGTTATAAGCGTGTTGCGGGCCCCAAGCTTTTCTACCATTTAAGTTTTTTTTGCATGTTTTGCTCCCTTTGCATTCGTTGTATCATAAGTTTTTGTTGAACCACTGCAACCTTAGTAAAAGCTTAACTAGTTGGCACTCGAAACATGATATTTATTTATTACAAGCTTTTAGTTCATGTGCCACTACTCCAATTCATCTTTTATGAAGGTGTTTCATGTACCCTTGTGGAAGCCGGTGCATGCACTGTGAAAATAAAGTTTGCACGTGTTACTTTCCAAGTGCATTTGGTCCAATGGATTATTTTTAATTAAAATAAATACTGTTAATTTACTTTACTATAATATTTGGTCTTTTCATTAAGCAAGCTAAGGTTGACACAAGAGTTGCTAACCGTGGTAACTTTCAAACAATCGGTGTTACGTTGCTTAATCAGGATGATTTAACCAAGTTATCCGTCCTGGTCCTGCAAGCAAATATTAATGGAAGGGTATACATATACGCATACATTTTTATAGGAGATTATACACATGCATATTTCAAGAGAAGTATGTGAGCATATCTGATTTTTGAAAGGCACACACACACACACACACACACATATATATATATATATATACATTAGTATATGCTAGCACTCTTAAGTGCCAGTAAATCCAAACAAAGAGATTTGAATCAAGTAAAAAGTACATGTGTAGACGCACTTTATTTATGACACATTTGCTTTTTTAAATTCAAGTCTCAACCGTTTATCACCAAAACAAAGGTGCTAGCATATATTGGTCTCTCTCTATACACACACACACATACACACACACACACACACACACATATATATATATATATATATATATATATATATATATATATATATATATATATATATATATATATATATATATATATATATATATATATACATACATGTATGTGTATGCATGCATGCGTGTGTGCATGTATGTGACCCATCTCTATTCAAGTGCAATTGTTAATCCTTTAATATCAATTTTACATTATATAAAAATATGTAGAAATTTGCTTTCATAAGTCTTGATTTTACATGCAAATTTTTAATTCCGGTCCAATACGTGCACTAACCCAATCCATCAGTTCACTGTTTTCTAGTGTGGGTAGGTGAATCCCCATGCTACATGCTCTCTCTCTCTCTCAACAATATCTTAAATCTCAGTAACTCATTTAAAGATTGTGAGGAAGGATTTATTTTATGCCACAAATTGCCATGAGTTCATTTCCCATGTTATGCGTACCAACACTTTCATCTTCGATCATGCCTCTTATTTCATGGAAATTATGACCGATGCATACAGCGAGTTGTTTGCAGTGAGGGGTGAATCAGAACTCAAACCCACGAAGGTGGAAAATTTAAGCAAAGAATTCCAGGGGCCGATAATCGAAGCCACCGTTCTTAAAAGTAAAACCCGAACCCCAAAATTGAGGTACAAGTTAACTTGAGTTTTCTTCACCTTGAATTAACTCCAATCAAAACACATCCTTAGGAAATCATCAATGCCATATCTCTTCCTTATTGCCCATAATGCCATGAAAAGTCTACACAGGTCCACTTGAGTTTCTTTGTTTTCGTACAATGGGGAGGTTGAAGCCAATGTACGCCATGGCTGTCTAGCTCATGACATTTAACTTATGAGTCGACCCCTAGCCAGGTAGCTATTTGCTCTTTGGGCTACTTGAGAAAAATGTGCCCTCTAAATTGTTTTCGGTCTTCAACTCCGGCTTGCCTTTGTTTCGTGTCTTCTAACAACATGCTAATTAAAAAAAATTGCAGAAAAAGTGAGGTATCTTTAAAAGCAAACAGACTTTAGGCAGACCCTTAGCAGAAGCACACTCGTGTATTGAATTCCTGATGAAGGATCAGAAAGCCCACCACTGGGTGGTGAGCCATGCCCCTTTCTTTGTGGCTGTGATACTTGTCAGGTAGGTTATTTTCCATAGGCAAGCTGGGTTAAGGCAGACCGCTTGAAACTCAGCATCTTCGACCTAAAGGTTCTTTTTTGGTTACAAAAGGAGGCTGAAAGCCTAGCACACACATGCACCCTTTGGGAGTCGAACTCCCCACCAGCAGCAACAGCGCTAGAGCGCCCAGCTGTTGAGCTGACGCTCTTGTTGCACCTAAAGGTTCTTTTTAAATCAAAGGGATGGAATTTACATAGCCCTCGGTATAGAATGGGCCATTCATCCAACCTCTTTTCTTGGAAAATATGCCCATTGACTTGGATTTGTCATTCTATGACTCATCTACGATTAATTATGTAGAAGCTTTGAATGCATGCTTTATGCACATGCAAATCAACAACGAGAATAATATCTAGCATTTATGTTACACTACTGAGCATTCAACCTTGGAAGATTCATGACATAATATAACTTCCTAAAAGAATTGGAAGTGACTTGCATGACAATCATGGGTAGGAGAGGTCAACCATGCCTATCTTCTGAAATATCTTAGACCGTAAACATGATTTGCTTCCCTAGGGTTTGGTTACAAGTGGGTTAATTAGGAGTTTGAGTCTAACCTGCATCAGGTTCACTAAGATAAAGTTTTGATAACAAATCATAATTTAAGATTTAGAGTCAGGCCAAGAGGCTCTTCAAAGGAAAATACTCATGGTAGCTTTTTCTACAACCATGATTTGGCACAAAGAGCAATAGCTCACTGGATAAGGGGTTGGTTCACAAGTTGGAAGTCATGAGTTCAGTACACTCAGTGTGTAGCTTACTTCAGCCTATCCATTGAAAAAAAATATGCATTGTGAGCTTCAGGTCTTCGAGTATGAGGATAAGGTGCTGACTCAATAGTCATCCCCCAAGTTCAGTACATGGAGTGTGTATCTTACTTCGGCCTATCCATTGAAAAAAACATGCATTGTGAGCATTAGGGATGGCAATATTGACTTGGCCCGTGCAACCTTGACCCAACCTGAACCGATCAGGTCTGGGTTCAGGTACAAGGATAAGGTGCTAACCCGATAGTCACCCCCCCCCCCCCCCCCCCCACCCACCCACCCACACACACACACATTTATGCCCACTCTTGCCCATACCCGCCCCATTACCATCCCTAGTGAGCATGGTTTGCAGTTAGACAGAAACCTGTTGAAGTAGCGGTGTTCCAAAACCATGATAACGCTTAAGACACCTTTATATTTCGTTACATGTGCTTGTGACTCCACAACCTCAAATGTACTTGGAAATTAAGATATCACGAGCACAGCTTCCGCTAATGGCAGGGCTAAGTTCTTCCCATAAGGTAAGCTTCACGCGAGGATCACCACATTTAACTTATCAACGCACCCATATTCATAGAAACTATATGAGATCTCATCTCCTGTTGTTAATAGCTCTAGTGGTAGAGCAGTCGGCTGTTAACCGATTGGTTGCAATGAGGGAGTTCAAATGGCAAAATTGTGTCTAGTGTTCAACTCCCTTGATGCCACTGTGATAAAAACGAACCTCGGCCCACACATAGATGGTCCTAATCCCGGATGAGAGGGCCCGCCTTAGGTACCTGGTGGCCAGTGTAGAACTTGGTTGAATCTTTTACCATGAATCTCATAAAAATCCAAGTATATCATCACTAAATGGATATTCCAATTATCTTGAAAATGAAAAATATGGATTCAAAACATAGTGCTGTGTTGCAGCGAGTCATTGAAGAATTTGAACGTTGGCTGTTATAGAACACGAGTCTAGAAACAAGAAAGTTCATAAATATCGTCCCCTGCAAGAGGGGCTTAGATATAACATTTTTACAAAGGACAACAACAGCTGAAGTCCACTTTCAGAGAGTTCTTTGCTTATGCAATAAAGAGATAACGCATTTACAGCTTAAATATTAAGTTTATGAGAGCCCCAAAGGGGCAACTCATTCACCTGGACTAGAGGGGCAAATTAAAAGCCTTAGTATTGAGGTCTCCAGTTCGATACCAGAATTGTCGCATCCAATTGCCAGAAGGCTGCCATGGCTCCTTAAGGGTGATGACAGGCAACAATGTCACTGACCTGGTTCTATCTCTCCATGCAATAAGAGAAGGAAGTGAAGTTTTTTTGTTCCACTTGGTCAGTCGACCCTAAAACGGGATGAATTATTTACTCCTGGAGCGGCATTGCATCAGCCTCGCTCTACACACTTAGTTTGGGGCGGAAGTTGGGACATGCAAATGGCTTTGTGAAATCATCGGCGCAAGCCATCCGAATGCGCTCTGGAGTTGCTGGACTATCAAGAGGAAACCAACCGGTGTACCCTGCATCTGCCCTTGCGGCTGCAATCGCGTCTTTGATAGCAAAAAACACTGAAGATGCAAGAAAGAAAGGTGGTTCACCAACTGCTTTAGATGAGTGTATTGCCTTCTTATTGGGTGCACCCTGGAAACAAAGCAAGATCCTTAATGTAGTCTCGAATGCAGACAAAACTGAACATTGGAGACTAAAATAAGTAACAAGCAAGTAGTGAAAACAAGCAAACAGGAAAGGCAACAGAAAACCATCAGGGTCCCCTTTGCGAAAGTCGCCGACATTTCAATACTTATTGCCTCATCATCATCATCACTGCTATCACCAACGTGAAGCCTTTTTTCCTATACAAGCGCTTGGTGCTAGAGACAGAATGAAGGCAAACCACATGGCAGAGCACATCCATGGCAGGAACATTGCTCTTCGCACTCCCAGGTTCTTCAGTGAAATGTAAATGACAAGACAGGCTACATTGACACTAACTAGGAGATAAAAACATATCACATAATCGGGTTCTTCAACCATGAGTTCTTTCTTGCAATCGGTTACTGCAAATGCTAAAAATGCCACCCACAGTTTGAAAATTTTGCAATACCAAACCAAGCCTTCTCCCACGCTAAGCCATTCGACGGATGTTTAAGTCACAATTATGCTCAATCTTGTATCACATCCTCATTTAACATGTAAAAACAACACCATTTTTATCTTTTTGATTCCCTTCTTTTAAGCGTTCAGTAAGTAATTTCTCATGTCTCCACATATCCATACAACATTGAACACATTTATCTCATTTTATCTCTTATTTGTATCACACAAACTTCTGCTCTGTAGTCTCATAAAAAATTTAGCCAATCTTTGTATCGCCACAGGTCCATTTGACATCTTCATTTCTACCAGAGGCATCTTTTCCACATTTTGGTCATATCTCCTAATATTTGACAACACAGAGCCCTTTTGGTCCTATCTCCTCTTTATAATATAGTAATATGCAATGTCTTCAAGCCCATCTTAGTAAAATGTTCCACCTTTAGCCAGTCTGTATTAGTTCTGCTGACGGTTCCTCTTGGATCCTCCCTATTGCCGTGACACACTAAGCTTTCAAAATTAGCTTTCTTAGGATTCAGTGTATAGCAACTTTAACTTCTATAACGTTGAACTTGTCTTCTGTAAAGTTTTTCCTTGTAAACTTTTTTAATTACCATATGTTGAAGTATTATACGACGTTTTCAACTTTGAAAAGCTTTAGACCTTAACATAGAGCCATCATATTTCACTTCTACTTTTCTTTTCTCTTAGCATGAGTTCTTTCCTATTTATTATCTGTTCTATAATTTCAGAAGATTTCTTTTTTGTATTTACACTTGTAAAAAACAACTATTTGTTAACTTTAGCATGAAGTTTATGTTAAAGTTCATGGGGAAAAGAACTTACAGAATCTCTGGGAATATCACCTTGATAAGATATCCTTGGGACTGAAATATTGAAGTACGATTCGAACGTGCCTAATTGCATGTGACACAGTAGAACAGACTACTGTACTGAAGAGAATTCATAAACCAAATGTAGCACAATCAGAACAAAGGAGTAAACTTCATTTATGGTCTGACAAGAAAGGTAACGTAACATCTCCATGAATGATGGATACTTTACATTGCTTGAAGAGAGTGTGTGTTATTAATAAAATTCAGAGCTTTTAATGCTTACTTGACTTGTTTGTTAATTTTACTTATTTGGTTTACTTGTGCACCAAAGAATCCATGTAGCCGATCCCGTCTAGTATGGGAAAAGCCTTAGTAGTTGTTATTGTTGTTGTTTTACTTTGCACCAAGTATTGGTGATTTGTTTGGTAAATTAATTTTTTTTGGGGCGTATCGCCCGTATCGCACGATACGATGCGATACTCACCATTTTACGATACGGGATAGTGTATCGTACCATGGCACGATACGATACGTATCGTACCGTATCGTACGATATGGTGTGATATAGATAACACTAGTCTACCTACAAAGTTACCTATAATCCCATGGGATTATACATCAAACCACTTGTGTACACACTCCACAACAAAATGAAGTTGTAGAGAGAAAAAACACAAATATTAGAGGTGGCTAAAACCCTTTTTTTGGAACATAATGTTTCCATGACCTTTTGGCCAGAAGTCATTCTTACAACTGTGCACTTGATAAATAGATTACCCTCTACCGTTCTATTGGAAAGACCCCCATTCCAAGTGCTTAAACCCAATGACACACCCTTTCATATCACACCTCGGGTATTTAGATGCTTGTGTTTTGTGCATATTCATAGTCAGTTTAGGGATAAACTTGATCATCGATCTTTTAAGTGTGTATTCCTTTGATATTCTAATGAGAAAGGATATGTATGCTATTATCCTAAAAATCTGTAGAGGTATGTGTCCTTGGATGTTTCATTTTTTTGAAATCACTCATTATTTTACATGTGAGAGTACTTGTCCTAGAGCTATAATAGAAAAGCATGTGTTATTAGTTGATACTACATATAAAGAAAGTGATAGTGATGAGTTAGTAGAAAAGGAACACCATCATCCATAGGAGAAAGGAAGATTGTTATGCCCAAACCTCAGTGTTAGTGATCATACCTTCTTCGTTAAATAAGAGATAAAACTAACATTATTATTGGTTTATGTTGATAATATAATTGTTACAGGGGATGACACTAAAGAAATCGAGAAAATAAAGCGAGAATTACATAATCTTTTTGACATCAAGGATCTAGGTAAATTGTATTATTTTCTTGGCATTGAAGTGCCTATTCATTGCATGATATCTTCCTAAATCAGCATAAATACACACTAGATTTATTACATCAGACCAAGATGTTGTTGTTGGAATTCGTGGAAAGATGATCGAATAGGAGAAATAATAAAAAAATAATAAAAGAAAATGGTGGAGATTGGAGGAGGGGGCAGGTCCTCCAATGGAGGTCACCCCCCCCCCCCTCTCTTTCTCTCTCTCTTAATATTAAACCCTTAACCCTAATACAAGTTGGACTGGTCCTTATATAGTGACTGGTCAATATGAAAAAGACTAAAATGCCCTTAGTACTACGGGCAATTATAATAATACCCAAATATCAAAAAATTATAAAACTAACACTAAAGATAGCACATATATTTATATTCTTCAACACCCCCCTCAAGTTGGGAGTGAGATACTTTAAACTCCAAACTTGTCAAAAAAACTAGTTTTTTCTTCACCACACTTGCAACAATGATCTCTCTTAGGTTTCATTAAATCAACTTAGAAATTAGAATCATTACAAACACACTGGGGTAGCACACTATCCTTCTATGGGTATCAATTGCTCTCTCTTCCTTCTTCTTTATGAAATGAGATACTTTAAACTCCAAACTTGTCAAAAAAACTAGTTTTTTCTTCACCACACTTACAACAATGATCTCTCTTAGGTTTCATTAAATCAACTTAGAAATTAGAATCATTACGAACACACTTGGGTAGCACACTATCCTTCTATGGGTATCAATTGCTCTCTCTTCCTTCTTCTTTATGAAATGACTGGACAACAGCACTTCAAAGTCATGTTTTCCTTCTCTTCAGAAAGCTTATTTGTATGGTAGAGGAAATATCTCCACCATACACACTTCAATTAACTTTTTTCAGTGCCCTTTTACATGGTGATTGTTACCGGTGTGTTGGTTGGGTATTCTCTCTATTACTCAAATAGCACAATATAGACATGTGCTCATGTTAGTCAGTTTTGCGCCCCTTTACATGGTGACTGCAGTCGATTTTCAAGCCTTCTTGATTGTTAATTTCATCAACTCAAAGTGTTAATCTTTATGTTTCTTAGTGATACTACAATATTCTATACCAACAAATTCATCTTGCCTCTTCTATTATTTGATTTGTCATGCATACGTGGCGATAAATTGTTTTTCTACAATCTATCTTCTCTTTATTTAGTCACTTCTATTATTAAGTGTTATCTCTTCTCAAATACTCTTTTTAATCCTTTCTCGACACTAGCAACCTCATCACGAAGCTTCTCCACTTCACGAGTCATAGGGATCAGATTTTGCTTCTTTGAGACATTCGACGATCAAACAACATGCAGTTTTACCATCTCTCTTGATCATTTCATCAAACACTTGGTGCATCAACACGTATAGCTTGTCAAATGAAATTGATCCTTGTGTTGTCTGCTTGGAAAGAGCGTGTAGTGTTATTGCTGAAGGTTGTGCTCATGAATTTTGAATCAAGTGCGCTCACTATCTCTGCTAAACTAGCAATATCATGGATGAAGCCATTAGCACCCCCCCCCCCCCCCGCGTTCTATTTTGTGCCCAATTTATCGCAATGGCATCATCTCTTTTATCAGACTGCCTTGCTCGCCAACCAAAGACCTCAAAGTTGACCACTCTCTTGGCTTCTGTACTCCATGCATGGTACAAGACACATGTCTATGTGCACCATCTACTAGTGATTATAAATCTGACAGCCAGAAAAATAGGTTGCTTCTGTTCCTTCAGATGAGTTATGTACCGTCTCTTACAGCCTATTTCCTATCGTCTCATTGCCTTCATGTACATGCAATAATGGTCGTTTCCCTTCACTCAGATGCCATCAGGACAAGGATGGAAACTCAACAGAATAGCTACAAAAACACTGTTGTTAAGCAGGTGGAAGGGCCAGAAATTAGAAAATTAGTTGTTCCATGTTCTGATACCATGTTAGAATTCGTGAGAAGCGCAGCGAACGATCGAATAGGAGAAATAATAAAAAATAAAGAAAAAAAATATGGAGATTAGAGAAGGGGGCAGGCCCTCCAATACAAGTTGGACCAGTCATTATATAGTGACTGAGTCAATATGAAAAAGACTAAAATGCCCTTAGTATTATAGGCAATTATAATAATACCCAAATATAAAAAAATTAAAAACTAACATTAAAAACAACAAATATATTTATATTCTTCAACAATTCGAATCCAAGCCTATTTACACACCTATGGAAGTCGATAATCATGCAAACTCTCTCTAAGAAGCATATGAATGGAAAATATTACATACTCAAATTTTTAAAAAGCACTCCTGGATTTGGCATACTATACCAGAATCATGGACACACAAATATCAAAGTATATATTGATGCAGCCTGGGCAGGTTCCAAGGAAGATAGGAAGTCAACTTTATGATATGTCTCATTGGTTGGTAGGAATATAGTATCGTGGAAAAACAAGAAATAGACCATAGTGGCTAGATCCATAGGAGAAGTCGAGTATAAAGCTATTGCTTCCATTATTTGTGAGGGAAAATAGTTGTGTTCGTTACTTATGAAAATAGGACTTACGATGAAAATTCCTATTTCTATATGGTGTGATAGTAAGGCAATAATTTAAATTGCTGCAAATCACGTATTTTATGAAAGGATAAAGCATATTAAAATTGATTGTCATTTCATCAGAGATTCTATAAGTTCTAATGACTTCAGATTGGAATATGTGAGATCAGACAAACAATAAATATATGCAGACCAAAGTTATGAGCACGAATACTCTTAAGATGTTATGTAGCAAGTTGGGTATAATTACAATCTTTACACCCAACTTGAGGGGGAGTGTTGAAGAGACTGGCACATCATGTAGAAATCCAGTATTTAGATAGTTGTCTTATCATTTGTTTTTAAAGATACCTTTAAATTCTTTTCTTTAATAGCAATATTATAATATAGTAGAATGTAGGCTAGTTATGAAAGGGGAAACCCTACCAACAATAGGGTTGTATCATGACCTAGAAAGCACTAAGAGAGAAAGTGGGTGACGACACACCTCATTTATCCTGAAATCTGTTTTTCCCTCCTTGATACTTAGTTTTCGGCTAGAATCTAACAAATTCTAGCACTGGATTTTATGTGTTTTTAGGTGATTCACTAATCTCTTGAAGATGTAAAAAATAGCAGAATGTGTCTTTATCATTTCTTTATCATCTACACCGTAGCCACTACAACAATTGAGATATCTTAGTTCAATGAACTTCTAGAAGACATGGAGGTTACCCTGAGGACTCTATAGATTTGCATTGTGACAACAAAAGTACCATGAATATTGCTTCAAATAATATATTTTATGAAAGAACCAAGCATATTGAGATGGATTGACACTATATTATGGAGAAATGCTCGAAGAAAAGATTGACTTTATGTTATGTTCCTTCAAAGCTAAAGTTTGCAAATTTCTTCACAAGGTCTTTGAGAGCTCCTAAATTTATGTTTTTGTCAAACAAACTTTTAATATATACACCGCAAGACCTTTTGGGACTATGGTGTAGCTATTGGAAGCAGTTGCTCCCATTCTCTCTCATTCTTAAATGTTGTTAATAAAATTCAGAGTTTTAATGCTCACTTGACTTGTTTGTTATTTTATCTATTTGGCTTGGCTTGTGCACCAAGTGTTTGGCGATTTGTTTGGTAATTTGGCTTATTGAAGATCTTATGAGATCATTTGTATTTGAGTTTGTGAATATCATTGGCGAGATATTGGTGCTACTTTTACATGAGTATCCCAATAGTGTTGAGACCATAAGCATTTCTTTGAAATAATATGCTCATAGAACAAATTCATATTTAAGGAAAATAACTACTATCCAACCCCGTGACATGTTGAAACATGAAATCACATATAACACTCTTAAAAGACGAAAAACAGCTCTAAAAGTGAATCTTATTACCTGTATGATATAAGCTGTCAATGTAACAGAAGGAAACATGAAAAATAATTCAAAGCAATTTGATGGATGACCAAAAAGATTTTGAGAATGGTAAGAGTACAAAATAAAAAAGGCAACCTTCAGCAGTGAAACAGTAAATTGAACTGGAATATCATTCACGGTTGGAATCTTGTAACTTCCAGGCCCACGGGTGAAAAGGTTGCCTTGTCTGATCCACTTATGATCATCATCCCCCCACTTAAGCTCTTCCAGTGCAGCCCATCCCAAGCCCTGTATGAATGCTCCTTCAATCTACTAACATAGAAACATTAAGTTAGTTCACCTTCTACGTATTGATTGGTGTCTGAATAACGTGTAAGGCAACAGTGAAAGAATAATGCATACCCATGCTTCAGTTCCCACATAAAAGGGGTCACCAATGTGCATTGGGAGGTTTATCATAATCAGTAGACCCCAACAGAAATTATCTTAATTAATGCTTGCACCAAATTGCACTAGAGAAAAAGAGATTGAGAACTTAAGACAGCGTGGGAGAAAAACCTTGTTTTTCCGTCTCATGCAACTCCATCTGACTCCTATAAAAATAGATGATCTATTTTTGCTAACGATCTAGACCACCAAAAGTAAAGGGAAAGAAAATCGCTGAAAAAAAATTGAACTTATCAGATATCTGTAATAAGTGAGACCCTACACTTGCTCCCTTAAAGAAACGCATGGACCAAGTTTCAGAGCATCGCTTTCTTTGAGCCAGATGAGCTGAAATTTTGGGTCAAAACCACTCTCAACTTATCAAACGCTTGTAAAAGAGTGGGAGCCTAGAAACAGTCTCTTAGACTAAAGAAATCCACTGTTAAATGAACCAGATAGTGTAAGACAAGAGGGCGGCACTTGTTTATCAAACATGGGTTTCAACATAATTTTGAACTAATTTAAGACGATAAAAATACCTAGTTTGAAATGACCTCAAATGGATACAGATAAGGAAAAGTAGTGGTTTGGACATCTCAAAGCAACTGAATCTTAACCTCATGTACAACGATATCCACAAAAATATGATAGCAGCATTGAACACTATACCTGTCCAACATCAATAGCCGGATTGAGTGAATACCCTAGATCCATGATTATGTGTGTTGCTCTTGTGTGAAAATTCCCGGTTAGAGTGTCTATTTCAACCTCGGAAAATGCAGCACCATAGGTATAGTAGCTGAATGGTTTCCCTTTACCAATCTTCCAATCAAATCCAATGTCAGGGATAATGTAGAAACCATGAGCAGAGAGGTCAATCCTTTCCATGAAGCAAGCATTTGCAATCTGGAAGTTCCGAAGAGGGAAAAACATTTAAAGAGAATATATTTAGCTATCTATAATTATCTTAGAATATAAAGAATCTTCAAAGACATCTGTCGTATTTGTGTAAATGGGAAAAGCAATAATCAGGATAAATGCTGAAAGTCATGACTGATTTTTAAGGTCTTGGAGAATGTTATAAAGCACTTGAAATGCTTACTCTTAACGTTGAAACAAAGTTAATTAAATTTCATGTCATTCATTAACATGCGAATCGGGCATTAACAAACTCACTTCCCTCACATTCGAACATCATGATACAGATGATTCTTCTCAACAGACTCAAAACTCAAAAGTATGACTGAAGTTGTGACAACTTCACATGCATCAGAGGTTGAAGGACCGTCTAGCAGTGTTTAAATTTAGTATCTGTAGAGTTTACTTGAGAAGAATTACCTCTGCAAAGGACCTGTGCTCATTCTTCAAAGCTATAGGCTTCATGCGAGACTTTAGTTGTTCACAAGCATCCAAAACTGCTGCACCGTACATGTCAGAACTTGCAGAAGCTGCAGTAGGTGATGCATTTGGAACCTGAAAACAAAAGGATGTTAACAAGCCATAACAATTACCTCCTAACAGACTTTGGATTAACACAATGTGATGCTAGAGGTGTATCAAGTGATTGTAAAGAAGTAAACACTTCAGGTAGGCCTTGTTCTTTGCTTTTGCTACCTGAAATCAATAAATATATTTTGTGGAGATAAAAGTGTAATGACCTATCACTCTACATGCAGAACTCATTAGGAGCAAAAGTTCCAGAAAATTTTCAGTCTATATTGGCAAGCATGTCACTTCAAACTTCTTAGTTACTGTCACTTTGATTGATTTAATTATCTTCGAAATACTTGGAACCATCGACTGCAAAACCCATAAAGTAACCATGTCACTGAGCCTTCTCTATGTTCACATCCCTTCCCATCTTTAAGAGAATTTTTGGCCTCAACAGTGATTTGTCTGTATTTTCCTCTAGCAAGTGTAGCAAGTAGAAAGAAATATGCCCATTCTCCACAGTTCTCCCAATCAAACTTCATAGTTGATGCCTTTAAACCCCTCCAAAATGTGAGGGTTTTCAGAGGTTGTAGCACTCTTACTAACATTACTTTCATTTGTTTTGGTTTGACCTGAACTTGAGGAGGCTGGTAGCCTTCACACACACAGCGTGATGGCCAGGCATTCCTCTTGACCTGGTTCACCTATTTCGCATAGATTATCAACACATGCAGAAAGAGAAACAGGGAAATGACCATGATATGTGATAATGCACACGTGTGAACCTGTAGCTTACTTTATCAGTACTTGTCTCTGATATAAAGACTGAACTGAGAGGTATAGAAAAAGAAGAGGCAGCAATTTGAGCAATCTTCGTGTGCAGTCCCTGGCCCATTTCAACACCACCATGTGTTACTAAAACAGTTCCATCGGTATAAACTTGAACAAGAGCACCGGCCTGCAATAAAAAGTTAATTAAGATCATCAGTTTACATTTTCAGTTACATGGCTATGTTCTACCATTCGTTGAGGTAAGTTCATTAACAGAACCTCATGCAAGGTTACAAGGTCTCCATTGCATTACTCAAACGGCATTTCAAGGTTAGATAATTGCACCATTTTCCTGGGTATTATACAGTGATCGAGGTAATTTGCATGCCTCCATAACATTCACATGCTTACTTGACATACAAATGTACGTGATCAGCAGACACCTATGTTTAAGAGAATCTTCAGAGAAAACAAGAGGTAAACCCTCATATACAACCCTCTTGCATGAGTATCAAACCTTATTAAATAGTTACACCTTAGTCGGTCAAGAATCAGATATTCTTGGTATTAGACAAATCTGAAAACTAGGTGATTTTCTTGTGCAGGACATGGTGGGTGTGCCATAATACAGCTTTTAGGATAGTGAACTGATGATTCAGGGAATACTACTTATTTCACACAACTCTCAAGAAATACAGTCATTAGCTTGTGCCTTATGTGATGATACAACCACAAAATACTCATTTGCCATATGCAATGGTGGATGACAATATTTAGCACCAACTACTTCATCTTGTTGAAAAATATGAATATCTGCTATTTTTAGTGTTAGTTTTGTAATTTCTGATATTTGGGTATTATTGTAATTTCCCGTAGTACTAAGGGCATTTTGGTCATTTTGTGCTGTTATAGCAGTTTGTCCAGCTTCAAGATAGTGTGGTAATGTTATTTGTTTAATGCACTTACCTGGTTCATGAACTTTGTGGTAAAAGATATGCCAAATTTTGTCGGCACCATTGAGACTCCTCGTTTCCTCCATCGGTTATCTGCATTAAAATCATCCACTGCTCCACGAGCATGAAGGAACTGCGAAGACGTCTTTAATTCATCCCAAATTTTTCCAAGAGTACAGTTCTCAAGCTGCTGACCATAGTGAGTTATGGATCCCTCATGTTGGAAATTAATTTCCTAAACAAGGACAGAAGAAACGTTAATTCACATAATTCTGATCAAAGGTTAAAAGGTTCCCAGTAGAACTGTTTACCCATACTACTCATAGAGGAAAACAGGATACCCGTATTTCTTCCGGGCTTTTATGGAGTTCCATGGCAATCCTCTGAATCCAGTTTTCAGTTATAAGCATGCCTTGAGGCCCACCAAATCCACGAAAAGCTGTATTGCTTGGCAAATTAGTGTAGCAAACATTTCCTTTAATTCGCATATTTGGTATCTCATATACATTTTCTGAGTGGAATATTGCACGCTCAAGAACAGCCCTAGACAAATCTAAAGAATTCCCTGCATTATTATAGATCTCAAGATCCAGGGCCAGAACCTTCCCTTCATTTGTGAAACCAACCTGGAAACAGAAACATCAAAACATAGTACAAGAATATATTTTTACTCAAGAACCAAATAGAAACAGATAGTACATAGAGGAGAGTGTAAATTTCAGTGCCTACTTGCAACAAAAAAGACATAATTAAATCATCCAAAATTTGTTCCTCTCATGTAAGGATTTAGATTGTGTAAATTTGGATTGAGCATAGCATTACTGAATCTGGCTACTCAGATATGAGGGCATTCAGAAACGCATATAAAAAAGGAGAAACATATCTACGTAGATACAATATAATTGGAATTTGGATGGATATATGCCATATATGGAGTATCCACTAGATATATCTTGAATCCTTCAAACCACAGCTGCACCCAATTATTAACCAGATATAATTTAGGTCACTGCGCCAGCTCATTGGAGAAGGATTGGGTCAGATCATGTTAAATGTTGACCTCCTGACTTCCGTGCAGGAAAAAGGAACATCAGTAAAACAAACACAACTTCCCAAAACATGTCCACGTTCAACGCCTCACAATTTTGTCAATATAAGCAACCATCACGGTCTTTTTCTCTTAATCTACTAAAAGTGAAAAGTATGATAATAGAAGGAAAAGTATCCCAAATATCTCCAGTAAAGAACCAGAAAATTTGCAAAAATAACTAGTCCACCACAACCATCACAAACAAATGCAGTCAGAGTTAAAATTCCAAGCTTCAGACATCATACGTATTAACAGAATCCACACAAACTGTTTACCTACACTGCATTTAAAACAGACTGACATGATATACCTGCTGCATTCTGCACAAATTTTTAACTTAATTTATACTTGTACAATCAACTTTATGTATTGTTTAAAAGAATATAGTTCTTGCCATTTTTCTCATCTTATTACTGAAAAAGCTTAATTAGCAGCATATGTTCTTTGGATCAAGGAATTGTGTTAGCAGGATTTTTCATGTTGCTCAAAACTTTTGTGGCCCACAATGCACCAGGATTCAAGAACATAAAGATATGATGCTTTCAACAATTTGTGAGGACCTAGGTGTCACTAATGCCAAGAAAAAGACATAAGAGACGCCAAGATGGTTGTTGTGAAACTCTTCAAACTCAATGTTGGGAAATGTATGACATATCCTTTATGGATGAACATACATATAAAATACATTAAAATACATCTTACAACGAGGGCCTAGAAGCCATAGAGGTCAATGAGGGTTGTCCTCTATGAGTAAAAGGAGGGGAATATAATAGCTAGCAATTAGATAATTTCTAACAGTTCACTCTCTAGATCTGTTTTATAAACACAATAAAGAATGAAAGAAAACCTACAAACGCAAATACAAAGAAGACCAAATCCACAAACTCAAGTATTCCATAGGAATTTTACTCCTATTTAATCGGGTTCACCTATATCTATACACGGAAACAGTGGCATTTGATCATTTTGACCAGAACATCCAGATGACATCAGATGAAATCTTTCAACCTACTGCATATGTACAGTAGATGGAGGACATTTTCTCTAGGTACACTATGTGCTCTTACATTACGATAAGAGTTTGTAATGAGGGACATCCAGGCAGATTTTGATTGATTGGTCCCTTGTTCTTTTTAGTTGCAAGCATTCACCTCCTATCAAATCTAGCTTTTGTGCCACTTTGCAGATTTCAAAGGATTCATTTATTACAACTAAATATTAATCCAATTGTTATCCTCAATAAACAAACAATAGTGAAAACAAATTAAGCTGATAGACTTTGATCACCCCGATAACTTGTTAGTAGGGTGAATTGTACTTTGCATACTCAACACATGCCACATGTATGTACAGGAAAGACCAGTCCCTCGAGATAAAAAGAGAATTTTTTTGACCTTATATTTCCCCAAAAAGCTATGACGCTGCCCTGTGATCATCATGTCTACATCCCTGTCCAATGTCAGCCTTACTGGTTTCCTCAGAAGATATGCAGGGACTGATGCTGCAGCAGTAATGAAAGCAGATCGTGTTTCCTTTCCACCAAAACCACCACCAATGCGTTTTATTTTGCATACTACTTTAGACATAGGAAGATTTAGAACCTCAGCAACATATTTCTGGTTCTTCTGTGGAGTCTGCACAAGGAATTGATACAGAAATTTCAGAAGTCGTGGTCCTTAAATTTGAAAGAAATCATTAAAAGTTTTAAAAATTGCATCATCTAGAATAAGATGCTGCTGCAATTTATTATAGAAGATCACTATCTGGTACAGGGAAATGCTATATTTTGTGGTTGCAGAATTCCAAGTGTTGAAAATGCACGATTAAACCACTAAGATACTTGTAGCTCTACCTTATGGTAACTAGTGAAATTTTCTTAAGTCTGCATGAAATTTTGAAAAATTGTGCTGCTGAGCTGCAGGTGTATCAGTTAGCAATTAGTTAAATCCTACAGTTATTTAAGGCAACATTTTTACTATTCTTCAGAATTGAAAACCCAGAATCAAGGCCATTAACATCTGTTAATTATACCTCTCAAACAAGAACCTGAAAGAACTATATTTTATGTTTTTAGCCTAAGATGAAATTGTTTTAGGAACTATGAATACAACATCTTTATTTTTGTTAAGGGGTTTTTCATTGTTAAACAACTTAAACTAATCCCGCCACCATATACTTTGTAGTTAAAACCTTTTGAGGAAACACCACATTATTCAAGAACCACCAGAGGAAGATTGGCACATTCACCAAAAATTAAAATACCAGAGAGTATAGGCCAAGAGAGAAGGCAGATAACATTGGAAAAGAAAAGGTAGAAAACAAACATAAAGATGGCAAGCACACTTATATTGCATCAAAGCAACTTACTTGGGTAGAAGATATCATATGAACTTCATTGCCACCATCCACTGTCCATACAAGACTGGTCTGAGGTTCCATATAGAAATGTTCTTGTCCCCCTACCTGGACCTCACCCTCTATACACCTGATATGTGCGCCAGATCCAAAACACTCTACATCTCCTTTCTCCACAAATAGTTCAGCATTCGGGTGGAAGCTGTTTGATCTAAGTGCATCCTTTATGGAGAGAATAGCAGGAAGCTCCTGATACTCAATCTTCACTTTCTGGGAGGCTAACTTTGCATTTTCTTGTGTATCAGCCACAACAATACCTATAACCTGTCAATTGACAGAATACAAGTCAAGAAGTAAAAACAACAACAGCTAAGCCTTTTCCCATACTAGACGGGGTCGGCTATGTCAAGAAGTAAAAAGCAGGTAAAAAATGAATTGGAAAGATGCAAAGAAAATATTCTTTACCTGACCAACACAAGTCACAACCTCAGATGCAAACAGCTCCTCGTCATGAACAATTGGTCCAATTTTGTTACTTCCTGGTATATCTCTTGCAAGAAATAACTTCACAAAACCAGGGGATGATTTTGCTTCAGCATCATCAATATTTAGTATGCGAGCATGAGGTTTACTGCTCAGTACTAGAGCTGCATATAGACCGGCTGGAGGCATTGGGGCGTCGTCAGCATACTCTGCAAACCCACTGACCTACAAAGTTCCACAAGACAGATTTTTTAGCTAAATGATAATTATACAGTATAGCAAGATTAGGTGCATGTTTACATTGAACTACACGGAACAGAGTATGGGCATCTGATGAGTTATCAAGAGCACAAAATGGTATTTGAGATTTTCTTTTTTTGGTATAATGGGGTGGCCCAAGCCAGCCATCAAACTCATGACGTTCAACTTGTGAAATGACAAGTTGACCCCGTAGAAAGATGAGCTATTGTTCTTTGTACATGGTATATGCCTTTCCATTCTAGAGTTACCTGCAGCTCCGCTGATAGGTGCACAACTGGAGTCCCAACAGATTCACCATGTTTTACAATCTCATAATTCTGGACCCCTTGAAATGTTGGCCTTTCATAAGGTTGGATAACTGACAAATCACAAGGTTTCAAGAACTTACTAATAGAACCACTTTCTTCAAGGTGACTACTGATCCAGAGAAATAACTTGAAGAAGAAGCTCAAGGTTAGAGATTTGCGGAACTCCACCATTCCACCAGGTGCATCATCAGCTATAGATATCTCTTCCTTTAGAGTCTCTAGAGCACCATGCAGCAGTTGTGGATCCCAGTGTTTCCCTTTGAGGAAAGTCTCAGTTTTTGTGGCTGAATTGGGAACAGGAGCAATTCCACCAAAAACAATAGATGCTTCTTTAACACTAATACCCAGATCATTTTTCTCAAGGAGAATGCGCATTCCTGCATTTATAAGTGCAATGTCATCTTCCCTCCTATGAGCTTGCTTGAATTCTTTCACGTATTCAAAGTGTCTAGTCCATGGTAAGAAAATTGACAATAAAACCTCATTCTGTTTCAGATCGACCTTGCGGTAGCCCTTGAAAAAATCCTTTGCATGTGTAGTTCGAACATTCTCCTGGCAATCAACTATCCTGAACTCTGCTCTGGAAGCTATCCATAGAGGGTTCAAGTCTGATATAGGACTAGCAGTACATATGTTACCGCCCACAGAAGCAACATTCTTTATCTGGGTTCCAGCAAACCATTTAAGCTGTTCAATTAAGGCCCTGCATGCTGAAGTTTGATGAGCACTACGTGTCAATACAACCTCCTTAAGAGTACTTATTAGACTCGTGAGATTTACAGCAGCACCTATTTCCAGTCCATCATCTTTCACAACCAATACATTAAGCTCTTTCACGTGAGCAACTAAGATTAGCATTTGATATTTAGCATCCTTAAATTTTGTCTCGATTCCAACCTCAGAATTACCAACTACTAGTTTAGCATCTGGGTACCTTGATTTCAAGTCTAATACTTGCCGAAGTTTTAGAGGACGAAACCACTTCAACCCACCAAACCCAGATAAACTCAAAGGAACCATCTTCCTCAACAAAAGTTCTGGAGGGAAAATAAGCTCCTTGTCGCTATATAAGCTTCCATCAATTTTACTATATGCAATGGGTTTATACTTGCTGCAACAAATTTTATCCATATGAGAGCATTCCATGCGAGTAACACCCAAGCCTCCACAGTTGCATGGTTTCCCACTTGATGGGCAAACAAATTTAGTGCTGGAGACATCTACTGAAGTTTCATTAGTATATACTGCATTATCAGTTTTAGCAAACACCCTGAAAGCATCAATGATTGGCCTGTACCCAGTGCAACGACACAGATTTCCTGCTAAGGTTTCTTCAATTTGTGCTTCAGTTGGCTGCCCATTGCTAGATCTTAATAAGGCATGCATGGACATAATAAAACCAGGAGTGCAAAAGCCACATTGAGATCCATGAGCATCAGCCAATGTTTTCTACGTAGATGAAAACATCTAACACTCAGTAGTAGCAACGAATTGACCAGGAGGAGACTTGCAACAACATCAGAAGGTAATAATTTGGAAAAGAACGTCAGGAAATAGTGATTATGAACACATGCAGTTCACTGTCTAATTTTTCTCTAAAAAGCACTAACATGGAGACTTAACTGCCATACTATAACATGTCTATTTAATTTTTTACATCAAAAGATTCTTGCAAGTTGTATGTAACTATGTATAGATATGAACCGACCAGATTTTCATCAGATGCAACTATAATGAAACCAACTGATTGGATATCTGGGTAGCTAGCTCTAAGTTGGATGGAGATACAGATATGGGAAGTCAAAATATATCTACAGAAAACAAACTGTAACCAGATCCAAATATTGGATATCCACCAGATGCATCTGAAAACCAGCATCTAGATCTGGTGAGAGTTCAGATCTCAGATATATCCAATCTACTGGGTACTGACATCCAAGGTCGATTGTAAACAAGGCAAGTATGGTTTTTAAAATCCCATTTCCAAGGGAACTTTATATCTTCTGTGTTTTAGAGTAGGTGAACAACATCCTAAGCCACTAGAAAATATGTTAAATCATGAAAGTTCGACATATAAGGCAATGAACCATAAAAATAAGCAAAGCGGTCTAAGTTTTCTAACGGGAAGCAGCTAATATTTTTTGGTAGATTTTTCCTTGTAGAACTATCTTCGTATTAGCTAAAACTTAGAAGTGGGAAGAAAAAAATCTCATTTAACTAGCATACATCAATTATTATGAGGAGAAGGAATTTATGGTAAGGATATCAAGAAAATGAAGAAGAATCATTTTCATAAGATTTCTAATGGGAAAGTTAAAATCTTTGGAAGAGCAGCCCAACTTAGAAGTATATAAAAACTGTTAGCATAAGAAACAAAGAAGTAAAGAAGGCCCTAAATTAGTGATGCATTGAAAAGTAAGGGACAAGATGACGTTTGGGTGTACAAGAGAACGTTGGCATAATACATCTTTTAGAAAATCAATAATATATTTGAAGGACAAAATATATAATTGGAAGAATGGAGGAAAATTATAGTGGTACTCTTCTAAAGAATAAAACATCTGAAATGGCATAAACCATAAGGGTGTTAAGTTGATGATTTATTCTACAAAACCTTGTAAAAGTAAAGATGAGTTTTCTAAGCAACTAAAAACCAATTCAGATTTGTGAATGGCCGGTCTATCATGAGGATATGATAAGAAGTCTAATGGAACATTCAGGCAATAGGAAAGGCCTTGATGTGATTTTATTGATTTAAAAGAGACAGAATATTATTTGGAGAAACACTCATGCTAGAATACGAGAGAAGAAAAGAATCATCACATATGTTTGAATAGCTGTCTTTTGCAGGAACTCATGTAAGGACAACTCAACAACTACAACAACAACAACCAAGCCTTTTCCCATACTAGACGGGGTCGGCTACATGGATTCTTTGTTTCCACAAAGCCCTATCATGTGTCATGTTAGCGGTTAACTCACAAAAAGCTAGATCATTCTTTATTGTTTTTTTTCCAACACTCAGGCAATAGGAAAGGCCTTGATGTGATGTTTATTGATTTAAAAGAGACAGAATATTATTTGGAGAAACACTAATGCTATAATACAAGAGAAGAAAAGAATCATCATATATGTTTGAATAGCTGTCTTTTGCAGGAACTCATGTAAGGACAACTAAACAACTACAACAACAACAACAACTAAGCCTTTTCCCACACTAGACGGGGTCGGCTACATGGATTCTTTGTTTCCACAAAGCCCTATCATGTGTCATGTTAGCAGTTAACTCACAACAAGCTAGATCATTCTTTATTGTTTCTTTCCAACACTTTTGTGGTTGACCTCCACCTCTTTTAATACTTTCAAAATCTAGTTTTTCATACCTTCTTACAAGTTCTTCTTTTGATCTTCTTTCTATATGTCCATAACAACAACAACTAAGCCTTTTCCCATACTAGACGGGGTCACCTACATGGATTTTTTGTTTCAACAGAGCTCTATCATGTGCCATGTTAGCAGTTAACTTACAATAAGCTAGATCATTCTTTATTGTTTCTTTCCAACACTTTTGTAGTCGTCCTCTAGCTCTTTTAATACTTTCCAAATTTAGTTTTTCATACCTTCTTACTGGTTCTTCTTTTGATCTTCTTTCTATATGTCCAAACCATCTTAAACGATATTCTCTCATTTTATCCTCTATTGGTGCCACTCCTAATTTGTTTCTAATAACCCCATTATGTATACGGTCTTTTCTGGTATGACCACTCATCCATTTCAACATCTTCATTTCTGTCACAGACATCTTTTGTACATGTTGATGATTAACTACCCAACACTAAGAACCATAAAACATGGCAGGCCTAATTGCTGCTCTATAATATTTACCTTTTAACTTTAATGGTATCTTTTTATCACAAAGAATACCTAATGCTCCTCTCCATTTTAACTAACCAGCATTAATTCTATGCGTAACATCTCCATCGATTCTTTCATTACTCTGAAAAATTGACCCTAGGTATTTAAAACTTTCCTTTTGGGATATGCAATGCGTGCCAATTTTAATTTCTATATCCTCTGAAGTAACCAAATGATCAAACTTATATTCCATATATTCTGTCTTTGTTCTACTAAGTCGGAGGCCTTTGCTTTCTAATGTTTCTCTCCATAGTTCCAATTTTCTATTAACTTTTTCCTTAGACTCTTCCACTAACACAATGTCATCTGCAAATAACATACACCAAGGCACCTCATCTTGAATATGTTTTCTTAACTCATCAATCACCATTATAAATAAGTATAGACTTAAAGTTGATCCTTGATGTAACCCAATATTAACTTCAAAGAAGTTTGTCATTCCTTCGTGAGTCCTCACACATGTTTTTGCACCATCGTACATGTCTCTTATATGGTTAATGTATGTCAATGGGATACCTCTTTTTTTCAAAGTTCTCCAAAGAACCTCCCTCGGTACCCTATCGTAAGTTTTTTCTAGATCAATAAATATCATGTGAAGGTCTTTCTTTTTTGCTCTAAAATGCTCCGTAAGACGTCTCAAAAGGTGAATCGCTTCAACAGTAGATATGCCTCGCATGAATCCAAATTGGTTCTTTGTTGTACTTGATACTTGTCTTAACCTACGTTCGATAATTCTTTCTCATAATTTCATAGTATGGCTCATTCACTTGATACCTCGATAATTCGCACTATTATGAATGTCTCCCTTGTTCTTATATATGGGTATAAGTGTACTCGCTCTCCATTCCTCGGGCATCTTTTGGTTTCTCCATATTTCATTAAATAGTCTTGTGAGCCAAGTGATTACTCTTTCTCCTAGTATTTTCCAAACTTCTATAGGAATATTATCCAGTCCTACCGATTTACCACCCTTCATATGTTTAAGAGCCTCTTTGACTTCATTCTTTTGAATATGTAGGTAGAAATTATGGTTTATATACTTTTCTGATTTGGATAACTCTCCTAAGCTAATACTAACATCTTTATTTTCATTAAAAAGCTTATAAAAATAGTTTTTCCATCTATTTCTTATATCATCATTTGCCACTAAAATTTTTTAATCCTCGTCTTTCATGCATCTAACAAAATTAAGATCTTTACTCTTCTTATCTCTAACCCTAGCTATCCTAAAAATATCTCTTTCACCTTCTTTTGACTCGAGTTTTTTATATAAATCCTCTCAAATTTTAGCTTTTGCTTTACTGGCGGCCTTTTTCACTTCCTTCTTTGCTTTCTTATAAGCCTCTAAAGTTTCACTAGTTTTCTTAGCATAATGTAATTTGTAACATACCCTCTTTGCCTTGATTTTATTTTGCACTACTTTACTCCACCATCAAGCTTCTTTTTGTGCCGGTACACCTCCCTTTTATTCATCTAACACATCTTTCGCCACTTTCCTAATATGTATAGCCATATTGATCCACATATCACAAGGTGTACCAACATAATTCCAAGCATCTTCTTGAAGGACCTTCTGTTTAAATATATCTTTTTTCTCGCTTTTGAGGTTCCACCATTTAGTCCGAATAGCTAGATGCACTCTTTTCTTCTTTGTTTATTTTTTTATTTGTAAATCCATAACTAAGAGTCGATGTTGGGTGGTTAAGTTTTCTCCTGGAATTACCTTGCAATCTTTACGACATGCTCTATCTTTTTTTTCTATAAATAAAATAATCAATTTGTGTTTGTGATAAGCCACTCTTATAAGTAATTAATGTTATCTCATTTTTTTAAGATTGTATTGACTATAAAGAGATCAAAAACAACAACTAAGCCGTTTTCCATTAGATGGGGTCAACTTATAAAGAGATCAAATATCATAGCAAAATTTGAAATCTCCCTACCTTCCTCATTTATATCCTCAAAACCAAAGTTTTCATGAATACCTTGATATTCTAATGCCTCTTTAATGACAAGTTCATTTAAGTCTACTCCTAAACAAATCATCTCCCTTTGTAGAATTCTTTGAATCACCTTATCTAACTCTTCCCAAAAATCCGTCTTTATACTATCTTCTAGTCCTACTTGGGGTGTGTAAGCACAAATTATATTCAAAACCTCTGCTCCTAACACTAATTTCAACATCATGATTCGGTCACCATATCGTTGTATGTCTACTATACTATCTTTTTAAATCTTTATTTATGATAATACCAACTCCGTTTTGAGCCTTTTCCTTACCTCAGTACCATAATTTAAAACTTGTATCCTTAATCTCCTTTGCTTTTTCTCCAACCCACTTTGTCTCTTGTAAACATAGAATTTGAATCTTTCTCTAAATCATAGTATCTACCACCTGCATTAGCTTATCGGACAATGTTCTAATATTAAAAGAACCCATACAAATCTTATTATCTAGGACTAGCTTCTTTACCCCCTGCATCTATCCATATTGAAAATGTGGAGACCCTCTCTGTAATTTATTCACTACATTCGGGCGGCAATGTAGCAATTGTAACTTCTTTACACACACTTGTCCATGATGTGGGAACCCTCTCTGCAATTGATTCACTACATCTGAGCGAGTATGTAGTGGCCCTTGCTTACTTTTAACTACATTCAGGCTATGCAGTGTGTCGCTAAGAGGGGACGCCCCAACGCAATGCTCATACTTTGTGTAATCCATGATATAAAAATCCGATAAAGTTTTATGATGACTGTCGAAAGCCTAACACAACCCTCCTCCTTTATCCAAGCTTGGGACCAGCCATGCAAGGGTGATACATGGGCAGAGTTTCCCAAATCATTATAGAGAATGGTAAATGTTACCTGAAGTGGATGCAAACCATGGTGGTGATCTCCGAGTCCCTCCACAGTAATCACATGCATTCCCTCCAAGGAATAAAGTGGCGCTAGACATGCATTTATGGCATAGTGCCTGCACCAGTTTTCAAACGTCAATCTGATTACGCTATGGTATCATGAAAATGTCATTTATCTACCTGAAAGCTGCTACATAGTCATGAGTATACGCCTAACAGTGAAATGGTTATTTTCTGAAGTGACAAAGAAATCTCTGATCCAGAGTTTATCATAAATATCAAAAGAATAGAACCAAAGAGACTCACATAGATTTCATCAGGTAATGGTTATAATAAGATACCATGACTGTGCATGCGCCACAGCCACCCTCACCGCAACCCAGTTTAGTGCCTGTAAGCCCTAAGCCTACAAAATTGGAAAGGTTCACATCGTTCACGAAACTCTAAGTGGTACACATAGTAAAACAACTCATTTTCAAACATAAGAAAAGTTGAATCTTATTCTGACATGTAAAAGAAGAAAGACATGTCAAGGCATCATGAAATATGAACCGAAAAGAAGAACTCAGTCTAGAACCAGAAATGTATAAAAGAAAATTGAAAAATTTGAAGCCGATAATGGCAATATAGAAGAAAGCATAGTAAGATTTATTTTGCTTTATTTACCAGACTTCATAATTATCAACAACAAACACCAAAACATATAGAACAACTTTTCTGCCATGAGATAAGCCCAAGGCATTTCAGTGCTCAAAGCAGCAGGTATTATTCATATTCACCAAAGGTTGACTACAGTATTCCTTTTGGCAGAACCCTTGTTTTAACATCAAAATTAAGGTAGTCAACCAAATCCTATTTCAGAAGGTTTATGAGTAATAATATGAAAAAATATTACATAAATTTACAATAGTCAAGCCTTATGCAGCAAGGTCGATGAAAAAACTCAAGCATAGACCAAGGCGCCATGCTTATTAAGAACAAAATGAAACTGAAATAAGAATTCACAGCAAACTCGTTAGAAGCACATGCCTGTCACTTCAGACTTTGCCTTTGCTTGTTCATCAGCGAAAAAAAGGGGCAGTTAGGATCTATTAGAGAAGGTATCCAAGCCACAAATAGCAACAGAATTCTGTGCTATCATACGTCTTCCTTGAACCAAACCTCAAGATCTACTTCATTATTGTAAGGAATATTTCTTTTACTTCCTCTCAACACTCAGGTTTCCTCGTGAAACCATTATACTTCTGTTGATTGCTCAAAACATCGAAATATACCAATGGAATGCCCCAAGTTTCCAGCAGAAGTAATAATATTCAACATAAACTTGTCAAAGATGAGACAAAACTGGATTCCAAAAGCCAAACTGAAATGCTGGTACAGCCAGAAGTAGGATTCTAGTTATAGATTTCGATTGCCAATAGGCAACTATGCGAACTATACATGACCAGTAGCACCAACGCAAATGAAGCTTCACCGAATAGGCCACAACCGCATCCAAAACGAATAGATTTACAAAATAAGCATTCGTCTGCATTCGAGAAACCAAAACTCAAGTATAAGCACGAAGGTGTGTGCGAAAATCTTGTCATCGCCCAACAAGATTTACAAAGACGGATAAAAGGAAACCAAAAAGGACAAGAACAGGAATATTCCCTTGGAAACAAGCACCTTAGCAAATAATTCATCTTTAAAACACCCAACTTGTAAATCAAATTTCCTAGAATTCATTAGACCAACAAACCAATGTGCCATTGAGACGAGAAAGATTGACAAAATCGCGTCACAGTTCAGGAACCCAATACTACCATCAACTTCTACAAAAAGGAGAAGTACAACCACCAACAACAGACGAAAATTAAGGGTGACCTCGTACCCCTGAGATACTGAATGAGTGTGAGATGCGCTAAACCGTCGGGCAAGACGTGCCTGACGCCATTGACGTAGAGAATGGGTTCCAGGCACTCAGTGAGCCCCAAATCGTCGTCTTCTTTAATTGAACCCATCAGCAAAGAGCTGACCGCATCAATCTGACGCAGCAGATACGGGAGATATCCAACACGAAGAATCGCCACCAATCTGTTGAGTGTCTCAGTGGGTCAGCGAACGACCCCTCTCGAAACGGTTGCCCCTTCTCTTCGCACACACACACACAGAGAGAGAGAGAGAGAGAGACGTCGACTGGGCAACTTCCAATAATGACGGAAGGCGGACAAGTGGCTATGGGCCCCGCCGCCGCAATTGCCGAAGTTCGTGAACCTCAAACAAGAAAAGGTATTCAGAAATCTCGACCGTCCACTTTGGAGATAAGCGAGATCGAGTGAGCCCACACTGGCCGATAAATCTCTTTTGATTCTCCAGACTCTCGATTCCAAGGAATAATAGCGTTTTATTCGAAAACAGTACTTACCCTGGGTTTTTAACCACAAGAGAGAGGAGGAGACTTTTAGGTTTTCACCCATACCTTCAATTTCTCTTCCTCATTGCCTCATTTTCGTTTGGCACTAACATTTTTTATTCAAATTGAACTTATGAAGCTAATTTTGTTTTAAATCATTCTTTTGCAAGGAGCCACTCATTTACGATGAGTGCCTAATATTAGAACTGTAGACCTAGACCAAAATGAACTTCTAACCATTGTTTTAAAGAATACTAGTGTGTTTTATTTGAAAATGGTAGTAAAGCTTGGCTTTTTTTAGCAACACGAGAGAGGAGGAGATTCTTGGGTTTTCATGGGAACCTTCAAGTTCACTTTCGGTGGCTCACTGTCTTATTTTGATTTAGTGCTAACATTTTTTACTTAAATTGGACTTATGGAGCTAGTTTCATGCCAATGGAGGGTGTCTAGTATTAGAACTGCAGACTTATACTAAAATGAACTTCTAACCATGGCTTTGGGAACAATGGGTGTGTTTTTTTCGAAAATGGTAGTGAAAAGTTTGGGTTTTTAATAATATGAGAGAGGAGAAGATTCCTGAGTTTTTGTAGGAAACCATAAGTCCAATTCCGTGGTTCACTTCCTCATCTTTATTTGGTGCTAACATTTTTTTACTCAAATTGGACTTATGGAGCTAGTTTCATTCCAATGACAGGTGCCTAGTATAAGAAGTAGAGACTGAGACTCAAATGAACTTCTAACCATAGTTCTAAAGAACATTGCGTGTTTTATTCAAAAATGGTAGTAAAGCTTGGCTTATAGTAACACGAGAAAGACTGAGATGCTTGGGTTTTCGCGAGAATTCATACGTCCAATTTCTATGACTCACCTGCTCATCTTCATCTGGTGCTAACATTTTTTACTCAAATTAGACTTATGATGCATAATGAAACCTTAAAAACAGCGAAATATCGAAAATCAAGGTCCAGCTCTTCTAGAACATTATATCAAACATATCCTCAGCTTGAAGAATACCTTCGAATTGGAATCATCCGTTTTAAATGGTCAAAGATCACATCACGTAGGGTCATCTACAGGACAAACTTAAACCGTTGGATTTGATGCTCCCCATCTTGCATCGACCACAAAGCTGGATGTGTTCATCTAAGGAAAGCTACGGTTACGAAGACCCCGATTAGATATGCAGTTCATGTCGATCTTGGGACCTTCAAGTTGAAGGTTTCTCTGTCGGCACTGTAATCAGTAAAGCTATACCTTCTCGTGCTAAATTTTCCAATTTTTTCTTTCGGGGTCACAATTGCCGGAGACCGAAGCCTTATACACACATGCATGCCCTAAGAATAGAACTCATCACCTGTGTCGCAGAGTTGATTAATGGTTACCTAACTTTGCCCATAGTATGACAATTATTCTTGTTTAACTAGAATCAAAATCTAATCTTATAAGAGGATTTGGCATATTTGAACTAGTAAATATGTGTTGGACTTAATGATGTAATTAAGTCTTGTTGAGTGCAATTAAATTCATGTAACGTTACTTTACTTTAGTTCATGATTAATACCTCTTTAAACGCTTAATTGGTAAATCTTTAATAAGGTTAGAAGTCCAAAGTGTTGAAGTCGTGTATGTACGAGGGGTTTAGCATGTGAATGTTAGGGATTCTTTAGTCACATTGTTTGGAAAAAAAACCTCACATGCCCTTTATATATGTGGCAGCTCTAATTATGTGTTCTAAAGAGCTTGTATAGAGCATGAATCACTATCCTTATCAATTGGGTTGGGCTCGAGTATCGGGTTCTCGAAAAATTGTCTTCAATCTTCAGTTTTTTCGTGTAAAAGAAAGTTTTGACTTAACAGTCAAGTGGCTTTCTCATGTAAAGACGTGAAGGTGGTTATAGAATGGATCTGAAAAGGCGCGACCCGCCTGTTGCTTTCTTATGAAATTGGGATTAGGGCACTCTCCTGCATTTCTCTTTTGTTGTGGCTATGTGTGTTTTGCTCTTTGATTGGACAGGCAACCGAAGCTAGGTGGCTTGAGTTTATATGTGTTCTTACTCGTATGATCAATTTATCAGAAAGGCGACCATACTCGCACATGCTTTGATAGTGGGGCATTGATTTGTCTAAGACAAGTCTATAAAGATGACTTGATTAGATAAATAACTAATTTTGTTATGTTTTTACCATGTTGCATCATTTTTTTACGACTTTTTCTGGATCTACATTTTGAATTGATGTGTATGTTAACATTGGTGGCATATTATATATTTATGCATGTAGTTGACCTGTTTCTTCCAACAATATAACAATATGCACTTGTAAATATATATAAATATATAGTTCATAATTCGGGCTCAATGGTGAGCATCTTTGTCAAAGTAGGCTTCCATTTCTTTCAAGGGATTTTGAGTGAGTTCACAATTTTTAAAAGTATAAATCATGTTAAAACAATTTAAATAAAAATAACCAGAATCTCTTGATTTAAGGCGTTTAAGTCGATTAGACCGAACTGAAGCACATGAATTAACTCATCAGTTAATTTGAGATGATTCGATTATATTTTCATAACCCTGCTATTCAGTACAGTTAGACTAGTGCCGACAAACTGAGCTGGGGATTCGTCACATTTAGTAATAATTCATATGGTTTGTCATATAGAAAGGGGATGATTGGGTTCGGTTTGGCTGCTTTCTGTGAGCATGTTTCTTAAGGCAATTATAGTTCATACAATTATGTTATCAAATGGAAACCATTTGATTAAGTGCATCATCGGGAGCACCATGCGACCTTTACTAAAGCAAAGCAAGACAAAAGGAGAGCTCATCTAGGAGTACGTTTTGAAGTCGAATACTTTTTTCTTCAATCTATGGATATGCATGTATCATGTAGAAATGTATATGTGAATGTCACTTATCAATCATATATCCTAAAAGGAATAGATTGACATAAGTGTACATGCTAGAGGTGGATTAAATTTGTTTTTCTTATTTTGTTCGTATGGTCATCCATTGCTTTTATATGATATAAGTGTAACTTAAATTTTTTTAAAGAGCTTGAAACAATAAAGATATTGTTATTACACTTATGCCACTTAAAAGCAATAGATAGACATGAATCAACACAAGATCCAATCAATGAAATGCTTGATCCATACTCAAATCTACTTAATTATCTTTTTCATTTCATGTAACGGTGAAGATTTGAATTACAAAAGTAAAAAGTATAGCTGTACTTTTGTGTTTTATATTTAAGACACCATATGTATTTTAGATGCTTTTATTTTATTATCTCAAACATTCATCTCAAATCTGGAAAGATTGAGATATTTAAGTAGACTCAAACTCAAAGATCAAATCATTGAAATACTTAAGTAGATTTAATATGATATCTTAAATATATCAGCACGTCCAATACTGCTCATCCCTGTGGACCCATTTTCTATATTTTCAAAGAAGAATATTAATAAATCATATCATAAAATATCTTTTCACCTTGCTGCCACGTCCTAAACCACCGTCCAACCCCCCGACTGCCACCACCACTTACCCCACTTGCTCACGAGCAAAGAGAGAGATTGAGAGTAAATCGTGTTTACTATGTGCGTGAATGCTACTACATGTGACGTCCAAAGCATGAGAATCCAGGGAACAAAGAGTTAGATTGGCAGCTCACAGGTTGATGGTCGTGGGTTCAATACCCGGCATACATCTCGCTTTGGCTTCCTCATTGTAAAATGAAAAAGTCAAGAAAAAGAAAGATGAGAATCCAGTGGCTGCTTGTGCTAACGTGATTTAGCAGGAAAAACAAATAAAAAGATAGTTATAGATTTGTTTTTCTACATTGGTTCTACTAGCAGCGTATTCTACTCTGATAACAGGTAGCATGGGTCTACAACCCGGGGAATCTGCTGCCGTGTTATTGTAGGCAATGGCAGATCTAAATGGAGTGGTGGGGAGGCGGCCACTCCTGAAATTTTGAAATTTTACACTAAAACCTACATGCTTTGCCCCCCCAACACAGTTAATATATGATTGAGATTCATGCTTTGCCCCCCTAACACGATGAAAAATACGTATTTATCTCCCTCCAACACTATTTTCTAGATCTGCCACCGATTGTAGGTACCTCCTCTACCACATGGGCGTCTACCTAAGGTACAAATTTCTCACAAATTCATTATTAATACATTTGGTTTGCACATTATTCCTCGACAAAGAGAACACGTAAGATGAGGCATTGTAAAGGACGAAAACAGTCAAATTTTCCTATTCATCATGTCGCTGCAACTCTTGAGTGGGAGAAAGAAAAATAGGAAAAGGAATCATGAGAAAACATCCGAACGATGCAAAAGAAAAGATTCCACCAACCGGCGGGTTGGCTTTGCTCCATATGACAAAGACATGAGACGATACACCTCAGCAAACGCATGGGCAGAAGCACCTCCGCCATTAGAACTTGTAGAAAAGATTCACCGTTTGCGCTCCACCCCGGAAACCTCAACAAAGCAAACAGGGCAGGCCTGAAGGGGGAAATCAAAAGCTCATCAGCTCTATCAAGAATAAACACAATCAAAGCCGTCCAATAAAAACAAAGTCTCTCTCTCTCTCACACACACACACACGCGCACTAACACTCGCACAGAAGGATACAAACAGACCTTGTTGATTCTTAGCCATCTGGAGACACAACTCGCATGATATATATGTCTGCAAGGCAGTGTCATGCGCATATCGCCTCTTCTATAGTTCATTTGGCAGATTACACACCTGGAAACAAATCATGGAAGGAAAAATTCAGGGGTTGCTGTCCATTAGACACAAAGGAAATCTAAGGAGAATCAATGAAGTATGAAATATGCACTTATTATATCAAAGTATTGAAGAAAATAAATGTTTCGAAATTACCAAACCTATGTTTAGTCGCTGCTTCATAATCTAAGAAGAGTAAAATATACTTTAATTTGCAGTGACGAAGTGGAATTATCAAGATTCAGTGCCATAACGATAACACTTAATATAATATACACAGAGGTGAAGAATGTTCGTTCAGGGTGAAGAGTATGTCAAAAATTATCAGTCCACATTCTCTTACTTGCAGAAAATTAAACATGCAAAATTTTATACAAGTTCCACTGCTGTCCAGGTAGGGAAGATTAGTGATGTTTTTCCATGGCAGTAGAGAATTATTTATGGATGAAGATGAAACTGTCACATAGACACTTGACCAGCGTGCTGCACATCGTATCCGACGCTCCTGCACTTAGCAAGCGTACTCCTCCCCTCCACCAACATTATCCATCTTGAATATGTCTTGTGATTCATCACTACACACGTCATGAATATTGACCAATTATTACCAAAACCAAGAATGATCTAACTTATTGTGAGTTAACTGCTAACATGGCACATGATGGGGCTCTGTGGAAACAAAGAATCCATGTAGCCGACCACATCTAGTATGGGAAAAGGCTTAGTTGTTGTTGTTGTTGTTATTACCAAAACCAAGATTTTTCTTTTAATGTCACCATATATTAACAGTTGCATATCTTTTATATACAGACACACGCACACACTATATATACATATTATATTATACTTGTATGTAGCCATTATCTCCACAAGAATGATTTTTGAAAATCAGGCCCCCACCCATATGACACAGAGATGGACAAAGTTATATAGTTATATAGTTTAAATACCATCTTTTTACGCTATTTTCAATTCTAAGCTTTTTATACAGGCCCTACAAGCCCCATACAGAAGCTTAATGATACAGTCTAGGTGAGAACAGGTGGAACATTAAATAGATCAAAAAGTTGCAGAGACTCGCTAAATGCCTACAATGATACAAAAGTAAGATGGCACAACCAATTGGCATGCATGAAATGGTGCTTTAAACTTCTGATGGAAAAAGATTGGAGAAACACAGGATAATACCTTTCTCGTGATCTTCTTCTTGAAAAGAAGCCACATTTGTACTTGGAAATAGGAAGTGAAGAAATCATCTCCGGTGGCAGACCTCTACCATGGGTACCAACCGACTCCCCTAAATCTAATAGTTCCTGCATTATTCAATCGCAGTGTATTGTGAATTTAAATATATAGTAGAACTAGTAACATAAAACAACATTCCAGAACCTGACTCTTTTTAACCTATATTACCATTCGCAACTTTGCATTTGGTCTTTGTAAATCATGGACAACTATCTAGTGGCTTAATAGATGTTAACCCCTTTAAAAAACAAATATTGTGAGTCGTTCCCTCTATCCCCGGAAGAATGAACACGTGATACCTCATTTCACAAAAATTATCACAATGAACGAGCTCAAGAAATGTGTTTCTCACAAATCACCCTTTGAACACAACAGTTTGAAAGGGTTTTGATCCACAATTGCAACATCGTGCTTTATACCTCAAATATTTTTGTTGCTTGGAATTTAAAGTTGCAGAATGAAAGCCTACATATTTACCTTGCAAAATGTTTAGATCCCCAAGAAACTGTCCACCCAAGAGATCTTGAAACCCAAATGAGAATTGCGTTCCACATCATAGATGAAACTAAAAGATTTTTTTAACCAGATTTAAACTGAATCAAGTAGATCTATCTATGAAATTCTAAAGACTGGTTTGGAGTGCATGTTTTACACTTTTTTGGTCCAAATACATGCATATGTATACATGTTTGTATATATGTATATATGTATATCACATGGAGCTGCAACAGTTTAAACAAATTTCGCAACTACTGGATCCACGACGAAGACCTACATTCCACTAAATACAGGCACTCGTATCAACGTAAAACAAGAGTAATACATCAAACTCCACACTTAAATATCTCAAGGCACTAGTAACATACCTCGTATGTCATGTTATCAGGATTAACATTGTCTTCCGCTATTACCTGCTACAATCAGAAAGAAAATGACAAACAACTGACTAAAGACAGCAAATGAAGTTTTTTAGGAGATTCTAATTTAAGAACTAGAGGCTCCAAGATGTTAATTAAATACCACATGCCGGAAATATTTCCCAAGCCATGCAGGTTCTATTGCGAGGATTTCATTGCAAGATGCACCAATGCAAAGCATGCCTTTTCTGCTTTTTTTTGTTGTTGGAAAGATGAACCAAACAATGGAAAGCACATTCGTCTAACAAGCATATAGAAAAAAATCACCTGACTAACATAAAGATGATAAAGTAGTCACGTATCTATCCAAAGCATCCACCAAGTCTATAAGCAGAATGGAAAGAACCACGTAACATAAGTCAGGTCCCTTCAATCTATGCTGGAGATACCAGCTTACCGGGTATTAATAAGGACGGTGATAGCCATTGGATACAAGAACAATCATAACGATTCACAAGTGCAAATGATTCTGACTACGTAATATTTGGCAAAACCACTTTGAGTGGACAAACAAAAAGACACTTCAAAATTTCACAGAAATTTCTAATAAATGGAAATAAGAAATTCTGGAAGTCCCTTATGATATAAACAATGGCCAACCCACCAAACACCAAAAGCTATAAAGAGGCAAATAATGGATGCTGGAATAATGTAGCAAGCGATGTCTGTGAATCGAGAATGAAAACCAGAATAACGATCTTGAAACAGTAGCCTATTCTTTGGTAAAAAACCACTTCATAGCAGCAACTGTAGCCTTAGAGAAAACAATTCATAGAAGACTGATATAGTTGCATGATTATGGAAAGGAGACTGATTTATTGATTGAGCTTAGTAGGTACCTGAGCATTACTTGCAATATGTTGTACTCGGTTGTCTGCAAAAAGCAAATATCCAGATAAAAAGAATCCAATTCCAAGCTTATGTATCCTACCCAGTGTTTGTTAACAGACAACGTAATAGTGTGTTTTCTTCAACTGTTTACACACGGCAACTGCACCCAATAATAGACATTTTTTGTCAACAGCAGCCTAAAATACAACGGCCACCCCCTTGTCCTGAGGAAGTCTGTATCTTAATCGCCATTTAAGGTTGCACATTCAAGTATCAAGAATCACCGACTTCCTACAATTTGAAGACTTGGAGATGATCCACTACCCAAGTTTGCAATGGTCCTGAATAATTGCTTAGCGGTGGTGATTGCAGTAAAAACATTCGGAAATAAGAGAAGCATGAAATGCAAGCAAACTGCACTCCACCACTTTCAGATTCCTAGAAACCTACTTAAGGGTTGATAAATTACCAATAGGAAATCAATAAAGAACTCTCAACCGAGGCATGCCACAGTTCAATTAAACATTACCTGTTAATAGGTGAATCATATCCTAAAGAAACTCCCGCTTGTCCTTTTAATATACCAAACTGAAACTTCACCAGACTAGGCATCCATGGCAGCGTTAAGCTATAACTAAAATTGTTAACTGCATGCCCTTTGTTCAAGATGACATCTAGCATAGACTCTGGGAGCTAAAGCCTTAGACTTGGGATTGTGCAGCCAGGGATAAATGCACCTTGAAGTGCGGTTTCCCTGGCAACAAATAAAACAAAACTAAGGGGAAATAAACTGCTAAAGGTATTCAAGTGGTAATTACAAAGAGAACATAACAAGTCAGCAGTTATAGAATGTTTGTCAACCGCAAAATCAGCTGTGGACATCCATTAGAAGTAGACTCTGCATGGTACATCATGTTTATCATCCCCCCAACCAGAAACATATGATCAGACATTTCTATAGAAACTTTTGGACAATGGCCCCGACTCAACAGCAGATGGTGCCAACAAAACCAAATAAATGGCGAGAAAGATCGAGAAAAGATAAAAAGATACGTGGAGAAAAGTTACTTGGCCAGAAAACATCTTGCACCGATGCATGGTGTCTATTGTCAAGGATACCTACAGTTACAAATGCATTATCAAACCCAGTTTTCTGAGCAATATTCATTGGATAGACAAAAGTACGGAACTTTTCATAAATTTATAACCAAGTGCTGAGATAACATGAAGGGTAACTTGGAAAAAATTGTTCGCAGAAATCTCAGTTGCTCGTGAGCATAATTACTCAACAACGAATTGTTAGCGTACCTCATCTTCTACTTGTATATCTATCTAGATTTATGTAAGCAAAATATACATAAGATTATACAGTTAATGACTTTTTGACTGACAAATGTCTTCACCAAAGTTCCATTTTCAGATAATATGTGATGAAAATTATTTGGCAAAACTCAGGCGAACATTTTATAGCTATATTGAAAATTATGCAGCATGTCAAGCCTCAAGAGACAAAAGTTTACAACAACAACAACTAAGCCTTTTCCCATACTAAACGGGGTCGGCTATATAGATTCTTTGTTTCCACATAGCCCTATCATGTGCCATGTTAGTATTTAGCTCACAATAAGCTAGATCATTCTTTATTGTTTCTTTTCAACACTTTTGTGGTCGTCCTCTACCTCTTTTCATACTTTCCAAATTTAGTTTTTCGTACCTTCTTACAAGTTCTTCTTTTGATCTTCTTTCTATATCTCCAAACCATCTTAAACGATATTCTCTCATTTTATCCTCTATTGGTGCCACTCCTAATTTGTTTCTAATAACCTCATTATGTATACGGTCTTTTCTTGTATGACCACTTATCCATCTCAACATCTTCATTTCTGTCACAGACATCTTTTGTACATGTGGATAAAAGGGACAAAAGTTTAAGTAAAAAGATCTCCACCAAATAAGAGACGATGGTTCACATTCAAACTCCAAAAATTAACTAAGTAGCACAGAAGTGGGCAGTTATCTTCAAAGGCAAACTCTATCAAAACACCTGATCATCAAATGAAAAAATGCACAAACACCAGAAGTTCATTTAGATAGCACAAAGCTGGTCAATCAGCCAAGAACCATCTAACACCAGATAAAGCAAAATATGCCCAATTCAAATGCCAAAAATTCAGTTAGATGGCATGGCACAAATTATAGCAAGCTTATGAGAATAAAAACATTTTTAAAAGTGTTCTTTCAGTTTCTCATGCATTTAGGGAAAGAAAAGAGAAACAAAAAGGTGTACAATCATAGAAAAATAACTGTAAATTTTAGCAATTACGCAGCAATCCAAACTTACATTCCTCAAAATGTGAAAGACCATTTATGGAGGTCAGCTCTGAGCTACCATTTGCATGCAGTGCAAGAGCCAATGGTTGATCATAGCTTGCCACAGAGTAATTTCCCCAACTCCTTGGGCCTTCATCATTTCTCATGACATACTCACTCGGTCCATAGGTGCAGCCATGGTAATATTGACTGGTACTAGGACCAGGCACCCCCTGCTTGTTTCATCCACAAACAGTGAACAGTGTCAGCTTCACTCCAAATCATCAGTAACAGAAACCATCCAAGACTTTACGAAGTACCAGATCCTAATCACAGGAGACCAGCTGTCTAGCTCTTGCTTTTGTCAAGGAGAAAAGCTTATTCCTTGTGTCTAATTGCAGCTTGTAAAATCTTTGACCTTCCGACAAAAAACAGTGGATAAAAGACAGTTCTAAAGTAGTTCATCAAGGACTTAATCCTAATTCTTTTTGTGTTATATAGGTTATACATTTTGTGCAATCTGTATAACCGATGTTGGGCTTCTGGGATTGAAAACAGATTGCCTAGATCAAAAGGTGAATTATACCGATACCTTTGCTGCCTATAAATGAGCCAAAGTGCCAAACACAGTGAACTTCAACTTTATGCAAGTTTGGATTGTTTATTCTCAACACGAGGTTGAGACTAAGTTTGAGTTCTCCTGTTGAGCACCAGACCCAAGTCTGAGTTGGCTAACCACAATGATGAGCCACTACAAAGACAGCTCATTTAGTTTTTGCACTTAAAAAAACCATGCTGCATAAGAACTCATGCCTCAATGAGTACATATATGCATTGCTACTTTTGCAAGCCTACAGCATAGACAAGTTCAAATTAAACCAAACGAGACATCGCCCAAGCTGTCAAGCTCATCCTATTCCCCAGAACCAGCCATTTCAAGCATGCCGTGAGTTTTTATTAAACATAGTTACAAAAAGAGACAATTTGGGAACAGCTTGGTTCCTTTAACAACTCTGGTTACTTCGACGTCTAATAATACAAGGAGAAATCCTATTCTCACCTAGAAAAACACTTTCTCATCATACTATGTAAAAAGCAAAGAAATGACAGTTTGCTATAATATATTTCTTGAAATGTGATTCTCTTGATCAATCTCTCCACTTTTTCTAGAGAAAGCAATCCCAAACAATTACTCAGATAGAGAATTCACATGAGGGTGGGTTTGGTAAATTCTCAATAATTCACTTGAAAATGAGAATTCAGACGGTAAGGTTTCTTAAGAATCGGTCACATCTTATATCTAACAAGATGTACACTTTTCCATGCCTACAAACCTTGGATGTTACGCCATCAGTTTCTGGTTCTGATTGCTATACTTCCTAGTTATAGGGAGCAGGTTTTCCACCTGACGCAGTAACAATCAAAACTGACATTTTGAAGGACTGGAAATTCAAACTGTCTTTGTTAAGAGAAATCCAATCAAGACAATTTGGGTAAGAGAGTAACTCGAACTCTCCTTCAGAAAATATCATTTTAGTCCAAACAAAACCCTTAGTTTCTGCAAATTTCCCTTTAATTGGTATTCCGAACTATCGCAACCCGTAACACTGAAGATGTTAAAAGACCCAAATATCCTAAAACGGCAACATGCCATGTATTGATTTAAATCGTATCCACCATGAAAAGCAAAAACAATAAAACCAAACTGTTCAAGCTGAGGGCATTAATCACCAAACCTCAAGTCATAACGTTGCAGAAAACGACAAAATAAAATCACCTAATTCCTCAGGGGCAATCAATATAAACCAATGAAATCAATATAGCAACCAACGACAAGGACCAACCTGAGTGTGCGAAGTTCCAGCGTGCACGAAATCCACTTGAGCGTAAGATAGTCCTTCAAACAAATCCATGAAACCCTGCGACGCGGTATAAGGAAACCCGTTGTTTACGTACTGTACCTCAGCTGCCTCTGGCCATTCATCTCGAACCATCGAATAACTCTTCTTCAACCAAAACGATCTAGAAAAGAGTAATGTAATTTTTTCCCGAAAAGAGTAATGTAAATTATGCAACTCACAAATTCAATGAAGTAAAAAAAACATTTGCGTAAAACATAATCACAATAAGGGGGAATGGATCATAAATTACGAAAACGAAGCTAGAAAGAAACTAAGCCGTACAAATCAAGGGGGCATAGGAACACGAGATCCTCGAACGCCCCCTCCAAGTGATACCAAAGATTTTGAATATATCCTTGACTATTCACCCTCCCTCCCTCCTATGAGAGAGAGAGAGATTACAGTTTTGGCAACGAGAGAGACGCTTACTCTATGAGTTATCAAAGAAATAAATTTAAACAATAACAAATGCCTAAGAGAACATGAATTCACATGCAAGGACAAATATCAAGGGATCCCCCCAATAGAAACGTCATTTACGACTCTTTCCAGACGCCGCTTAGTTTAACGCCCGTACAGTTGAAAGCAGAGTCAAAATACTCCGCGCAGCAGAAGGGAAACGGTATCAGATGAAACGTTAACAAATAGAGGAAAACTATCGCCATAAATTCTTAGAGAACAGAGTGATCAAAAACCGCTTTTCCGTGTTATCGAAGTACTTCTTTTCCGTTTTTCCTTTTCACCGATAATTACCTCGGTGAAATTAAACCGCTTGGAAAGTGTCCAAATTCAAGCCACTTGTCGGCGAAGAAGCGGGACGGTTGCTTTACTCGGAATAGTGCACTGCGCTTGTCACTTCTCTCCCATTCACAACGGAAATAACTAAAGAGAGAATCTCCCTCTCTCTCTCAGAGATCTGTGCTTTGTACAAGACACCGATTTCCGGAGAACGAACTGCATCATAGGACAAAATCACGCTCAGAACTTCGAAATGAGAACTTCAAAATCATGTATCTAGCGTTTCCGGACGAGGAACACGACCTCCCAGCATTCCAAAGGATTCCAGCAATCTTCTGCCGGCGTCCATGAAAATTTCACGAAGAGGGAGCCAAGAATCTGACTCCGAAACCTAAAAACGAAGAAAGAAATGCATCATTCTTACCTTCACTTAAATCCTCGTTGCCTCGTCACTCCGTTAGGACCAAGAGGGTAGGAATCCTGAGGGCAAAAAAGGAGAGAGAGAGGGGGGAATCTTTAAGTCTCCCTTCCGGTCATCGACTTTTCTTCCAAATCTCTGTCCCTCTCTCTCTCTCAAGACGAGAGTGAGAACAATGGACACGCTGTGAATCGCCTGTGCCTCTCCACTTTTTTCTTCTTTTGGGTTTTTGCCGCGAGAATGTCCAGAATGATCCCACTCAAGTTTAAACTCCGTTGGTACTTTTTTTTTTTCTTTTACCAAAATTACTAAAATACCCTCTACCGGGTGGTCCCTGGTTCTGGTTCCGCCTTCACCAGTTTCATGTTCAATTGGTTCCTAGTCCGGTTTGATTCCTATTAGAACCGGCCATGTTTGTCTGGTTGGTTCTAGCTAACCCATATCAGACCTACAATGTCTAAATACATCAACTTTTCGGGTCGGATTGTTGTCTTGTATCCAAATTGCAACTCCTACCTTCTAACAATATAAAACCTCTGCTGTGGACCCTGTTGTGTATTGTAGAGTATCTTTCTAACTAACAAACAAACTTATGATATATCTCAAAATAGAATACGACCAACCACCCATTTTTTTTATTACATGTAGTTTTCACGGACACACTTAAGAAATGGCAGTAACCACAAAGAACGCCACGAGCTTAGAAGATACTCATAAGTTGATGAAATTGCAAAAAGATAACAAATTCTTGAGGATTGCAATGACACTTTTTTATCATTTATGAGAAAGATCTACCAACCTAATATTATTCTCGCCCAAGCATACACCGGATTGGATAAAGAGTATATGATGTTGATATTATTCTTGTCCAAACACCTAAGAGATGTATAAAGAGTATACCATCTCAACATCCCAAACTCAAATTGAACTCGTGAAACCATAATTCCAAGTTACCGATGGATTTTGTGTTTGACATATAATGAAACTTAAAAATATAAACGGTAGTTGAGGTCCAATTTCACTAGAATCATGAATCAAAAGCCTACTTCGGTTTTTTTATAACTTTAGGATGTTGTATGGATTTGGGTTGGTTCATAAGACATAGGATTCTTTTCTTTTTCTTTTTTTTAATATTTTATCGTAGTCGGATCACCAAATCCACCAGCCCGTTTTCTCGTATTACCAAATGTTAGAATTCTACTCGCTACTGTGGGTCAGAAGAGACTACCGTTGCACCATGAGCGTTAGCTCATCAGCAGGGCTCTCTAGATTCGTTGCTGCAGGTTTGGAGTTCGATTTTCTGAGGGTGCATGTGTGGTGTGTGTGAGGTTTCGGCCTCCTCTTGTAACAAAAAAGAAAAAGCGACGACCGTTGATGCTTTGCTTTCCTAAAGCGGGCAGAAGAAGAAAAGAAGCTTTGATCGTACGCATGCGACAACGCCCGCCTGCATCATTATTAGCCTTGCTGTCAATGTGTTCCTCTGGGCCCCGATAATGGACAATAATTCCGTGTTTCAACTTCGTGTTCGTGTCGTGTCAAACGTTTGTAACGTTCACGCAAACAGCTGGAAAAAATTGCCACCAATTTTCTGTTTCGAGTTCATACCGTGTCTTTTGTGATTTGAAATACGACCTGGTTTTCTTCTCCTACTATGGTCGGGCATGTCGTGTTGCCGGTCCATTTTTTGTGTCCATCTGAAATTGCCAACCGGATCACATGGACATAAGAGTGTTGAGAGAGTCACGTATGAAATAGAAGCTATCCAGTCCATGGCTTGCGAGGCGGTGAAACGAGCCGAGTTGTCGATTCTATTTATTCTTTGTTCATACCGAGATCGGTGGTATCGGTTCGTGATTGGCACGACCCAATTCATTTTCCATTCGAGCTAAACAGAACACTCTCTGTTCAGGTTGGTTAGGTTGTACAAGCTCATTCACTTGTATGTACATAATATTTATGTATCGGAAGAAAAGTTTATCAACCAAGTGATGGGTAGAGATATACATGTTATCAAAAGGTCAAATGCCTCAAATTTATAAATGTGGTTTATTATTCTCAGTGCAAATTATTACTGAAATTAACCAAGAAAAGAAAATTAACAATAAAAGCATTTTTTTAGAAATATATAGACGGTCTCACCAGACTTTCACCCAACTCGACTTCGTGTCGCCTTAGAAAATTCTCCGTGTTCGTCACTAGAAAACTGCGTTGTCATAAAATAAGAAGGGGATAATCAGTTGAACCACTTGTTTGCTCAAAGTTGGGTGAAGTGCTGGCGTACAAGCAGGAGGAACATGATGAGAACGTCAGATGCAGTTTGGTAGCAAATCCGTTGGCCAACCTTGTTTCTTTATCCGCCAGACGTGCCTAGTCCACAGCTCATTCGTGTTTGATCGTGAACACGAATTGGCTTGTTAATCCATCCCACTCCTCTTACCTTCAATAATGGCTTGAACCACCAATGGTTCAGCCATTCCTCCTTATGTTCCCATATCAACACACCGCATTTTGTGAGACGACCCCTGGCCATGTGAGCTATTTCTTTTTATGCTTAAGAGACTCTCGGCTATTTGTTGTATGTAATGTATCTTCAGATAGGACTATCTCACATGTGGAGTGGCATTCAATGTGCATGGAAACATGATTTTAACACCAACTTTATGTGCTAACAAACTCTTTAATTGATGATCCAATCAAAAGCAAGCTGAACTCCAAACTGCCCAAAACCGGATATGGAGGAACCAAAACAGAACCAAACTGGAACCAAGGATCCAATGGTTGGTGACACAACACAGAACCAAATTAGAACGGAGACCGGCAGTCAGGAACCAGTGGTTCCAGGCCCTTTCTTGTTTATGTTTTTAGAATCCATATTGGTTTCATGAAATTTTGAAATTAAACCAGAACCAGCTTGGAACCTGACCTCAAACTAGACCCATAATCATAAACGTGAGCGGAACCTGGATGGGGGGCTGACTCAATTCCAGCAAACCTGTTTTGGTAGAATTGGTCAAAGTCTATACAAGTGTTGTTTCAAGTGGTGGGTGGGTGAATAACATATGAGATACTCCCTCCGGAAAGGTGAGAATAACTAGAAACAATTGTTAACCCCAAGCGGTTCTTTGATGCCGAGGCCCAGTACCACTGAGCTGGAACTATACAATCAAACACAGGCCTCAAAGTGCAGTAAAAAGCCCTATTGGGAGTCTCATCGACAGCCCGTCCCCATCCACCCGAACTGAAACCGGAGTTCGCCAGTCCCCACCTTGCAATCAAACACCCCCCAAAGGTTAATTAACACAGGGAAGAACATGCTCTCATACACGATAAACAACACGGAAAGGTATGGTCCACTTATACAAGTAAATGATTAAATCTTTCAATCATACAAGGAAAGTGCATAGAATATGAAAAGCTGACTTAATGCGTAAGTAAGTTGTATATTTAATAACAAGTACATGCAGAAATGCTTTTAACTTTAACAAGCAGCTTGTCACGATGCCTCCTGTTAGGGTTTATGCTGAGTTTGAGCAACATGAGCTAATGGTGCGAACATGAACAAGATTTTGAGTTGAGGAATGAACCATGGACCTTGCCATGGTCTTGTTCCAGCTTGACGTGTTCAGCCGAACGAAATTGTCCGCAAAACTGGCTGGAACTCAAACTTGGATAATCAAAACCGTACCTGCGCTGGAACCAGAGACATCACAGTTTGGTTTTTCAGGTTTTAAATGACCGAACTGAAACTGGAACTAGAACTAGAACTAGCGATTCACAATTACCAATTTCAAGTACTCAAGACAGTCGGCTCCAAGTACTTTTTACCAGAAGTGTGAAACCCAATGGGACCTGTACTCGGTTCGGATTCAGAACAGGGATTGAACAAAGTAGGAACCAGAGCCTGCTTGGTTCGGGTTCCAGGTTTGGGTGAAACTGAACAGGTCTAATAATGGGAAATGATCTCACCACACACCACGGGTATCGAACCCATGACCTACTTGTGGGTCGTTGTAGCCAGGTAAGGTACTTATATCAAATTATGCGTGTCGAATCCTGTCAAATATGGGGACGTGGAGGCGTATTCGGTCGGTCACCCAAGTGAATCGGGTCAGTGGCTGCACTGATTGTATCGAGTCGCTTCTTATTTTGACTCGCTCATTTAGTACGGACAATGGTAAATCTACATCGAGCGGTGGGGGGCGATCGCTCCTGAAATTCTAAAATTAATATATGGTTGAGATTCATGCTTCCTCCCTCTTAACATGATGAAATATATACATCACCCCTTTCAACACTATTTTCTAGATTTGCGCCGATGAGATGGGTGGGAACTCTACCTGTCTCACCATATGGATCTCAAAATTTTATAGTGTAAACGATTATTGAGAGCATCTCTTCGAATTCTTTGTTTAATTCCTGTCTCGAAAAGCTGAAACGCCAAGAAAAAAACTTCAATGCTAAAAAAACTGAAGGAAAACAAAGACACAAGAAAGATCAAACAAACAAAAAGAAGAATTAATTACGAACAACTTACTGAAGATTGGAATGAACAAAAAAAAGTAACGTGACAAAAATGAGCACCAAGAAAACAAAAAGTAAATAAAAACATAAGAATGACCAAACGAACAAACAAAGGAATTAATTACGAACAATTTACTGAAGAGTTGAGTCTTCCAATTTGTAATGGATAGAACACAAACAGTAGGATGAAAGTGACCAAAATGAACACCGAGAAAACAAAAGCTTGATAGAGTTTTTCAGCGATTATTCATTGAACGTGGTCATAGACCCGTAAGGAAGAACTTATGAGACCTGAGGTCTGCGGGCGGATGCCCTGAACTTCACTTCCCTCGGCGAAAGAAACGTATATACTCCGGGGCGGTTCGGTGCGGATCTACCTTAAACTCGACCCGACCCGCTCTGCCCGCGAGGGTTTAACAGGGAGTCAGAGGGAGAGAGACAGAGAGAGAACCCTCAAGCCTCAGTCTCGGCCCTCTTCAGAATGGCTCAGCGTGGCACTTCACAGGTGTTAAGTGAGGTGGAGTCAGTGAGTATGGCCTTTTACACCGACGAAGAGGTGAGGAGCACGAGTGTCATGGAGATAACAACCCCATTGCTATTTGATAACCTCGACAGACCGATTCCGGGTGGGCTTTTCGATCCGGCCTTGGGCCCGTGGAAGGAGGAACTTGGAAGGTGGGAGTTTGTCTTCTGTTAGTTAAACTGTTAACCTACTAGTGAAATATCCTGTTTTTTTTTTTCCGAATCTTTGCGAGTTTTTTCAGCATATTTTCTTGACTGTCGTAGAAATGATTTGGTTGACGGGTCAATTCTTGTCTTTTTTGTCAAACAAAAGTCTGGAACTTCACTCGTTTGATTGTCTCCGTTCTACCGTGTACAAGTGCTTGTTGTGGGTAAAGTACTCGAGTTCCAGGAGAAAAATGTTTGTTTGATAATCCATGTGGTGCACTGTACCATTAGTCTGGTGAAATGCTTGGAATTTGTCAACAAGTGGTTGTACTTTTAGTCGTTCTGTAATCAGGACGTGTACATTGCACGATTTTATGGGGACACAGAATTTTTTTTCATGACATAAACCTGAAATGAAGGTTGTTGATTCCAGCAGACGGAGTGAGAACTCATGCAGTTTTAGTAGTTATGGCATTGATGATGTATGCATTATTAGCTACATTGACATGGCAAGTTTTGATAAAGAAGCTGGAATGAAGGTTGTTAATTCCAGCAGTAATCTGGCTGAAAAGAAGATTAAGAGAAGTTGGTATTTTAAATTTGCGATAGATCTCAGCATGGTTTGTTAAAATATAGATGATGATTTCTATTGGATGCTACCTATCCTTTTTTTTTCAAAAGATTTTCTTTTTGAGCCATCTTACTTTTCTTCTAACCAATATCGTCTAATTTTCTGGTGATCAGTTGTTTTACATTGGAGGGTTGAGCGGCTTCCTAGATTATATTCTCTATACAAGTTCTTTTCTTGGCAACGACCTTTTTGAGTTACTAGTTTTTACTTTCTTGGCCTGCATGCAGTGGCTGCGCTTTTTCAATGGACAATCCTTCATCCTTTCTATGCTTATATTTTGTCCTATGATTATTTTCTTTGTAAATCTTCTTTGCCATTAGTGTTAATGCTTTCTCCTCTTCTGCAGCTGTAGAACATGTGGTGAACCGTGTCTTCACTGTCCTGGTCACTGTGGTCACATCAACCTTGTATTGCCGGTTTACAACCCTCTGCTGTTCAGGACTCTCTTGAAGCTTTTGAGACAAACATGCTTCTATTGTCATCATTTGCTGATCGATCGAAAAAGGGTAAATTGCATCTAGTGTCCCTATGTCCATATCTGATGGAAGCACTAATGAACACGTATTACTACTTTTTTTATGTCTGAGTGTCTCAGGTGATTTAAAATAAACAGCAATTTACTTAAAGATTTCATTGATACAAATGGAATTCTGGAAATTATCTGAAATTTAGGTCTGCATAAGCGTGACACTATTTAATGTGCAGCGTATGGATGGAAAAAGTAATGATTCACATGGTTGAAGATGCCAAATGCTTTTATGTTGTCCAAGTTGAAAAACAAATACATGGTTCACGAGAAAATCGTGATACTGAAGGCTAAGTCTGGTGGTAGAAGTGATTTAAGATGTACAACAATATTCACTGGTTGGAAGCACTTCTGTGCATGTATTTATTTGAACATTTTGATATCTCACTCAAGGGTTGAGTTTTTCTTATTTTTTATCTTTTCGTGTGCTGATATACCTTTTACAGCGGCACATGAAAGATCAATAGAATATACTAGCTGCTGATGTCAAAGCATGTGTTCGCAAGTGTTCTTTCCTTTTGTTTTTGTTGAAAACATTATAAGGACCGTTTGAACTGGGAAATTTGAAGGCTTCAGAACTCATTGCAGTACAGATTTTTCTGCTTATTGTAAAAATATCTGATCTTTTGCAATGGCATGGTGAATATGTTGCTTATTTTAACACATGATTCCTACTTCATTCACATTGAGGCTATATTTTGAAAAGAGCGAGATTAAAATTGCAATGTCAGGCCATCCTGAGGGCCTATCTATTGCGATTATAAACAAGACTTTGATAACTTTATATTAGCAGACAAAACCATTTTGATGTGCAACTGCTGATACAACTACAACAACAACTAAGCCTTTTCCCATACTAGACGGGGTCGGCTACATGGATTCTTTGTTTCCACAGATCCCTATCGTGTGCCATGTTGGCAGTTAACTCCCAATAAGCTAGATCATTCTTTATTGTTTCTTTCCAACGCTTTTGTGGTCGTCCTCTACCTCTTTTAATACTTTCCAAATTTAGTTTTTCTAACCTTCTTACCGGTTCTTCTTTTGATCTTCTTTCTATATGTCCAAACCATCTTAAACGATGTTCTCTCATTTTATCTTCTATTGGTGCCACTCCTAATTTGTTTCTAATAACCTCATTATGTATACGGTCTTTTCTTGTATGACCACTCATCCATCTCAACATCTTTATTTCTGTCACAGACATCTTTTGTACATGTTGATGATTAACTACCCAACACTCAGAACCATAAAACATGGCAGGCCTAATTGCCGCTCTATAATATTTACCTTTTAATTTTAATGGTATTTTCTTATCACAAAGAATACCTGATGCTCCTCTCCATTTTAACCAACCACCATTAATTCTATGTGTAACATCTCCATCAATTCTTCCATCACTCTTAAAAATTGACCCTAAGTATTTAAAACTTTTCTTTTGGGGAATGCAATGTGTGCCAATTTTAATTTCTATGTCCTCTGAAGTAACTAAATGATCAAACTTACATTCTATATATTCTGTCTTTGTTCTACTAAGTCGGAGGCCTTTGCTTTCTAATGTTTCTCTCCATAGTTCCAATTTTCTATTAACCTTTTCCTTAGACTCCACTAATACAATATCATCTGCAAATAACATACACCAAGGTACTTCATCTTGAATATGTTTTGTTAACGCATCCATCACCATTATAAATAAGTATGGACTTAAAGTTGATCCTTGATGTAACCCAATATTAACTTCAAAGAAGTTTGTCGTTCCTTCATGAGTCCTCACACATGTTTTTGCACCATCATACATGTCTCTTATAAGGTTAATATATGTCAATGGGATACCTCTTTTTTCCAAAGTTCTCCAAAGAATCTCCCTCGGTACCCTATCATAAGCTTTTTTTAGATCAATAAATATCATGTGAAGGTCTTTCTTTTTTGCTCTAAAATGTTCCATAAGACGTCTCAAAAGGTGAATCGCTTCAATAGTAGATTTGCCTGGCATGAATCCAAATTGGTTCTCTGTTGTACTTGATACTTGTCTTAACCTACGTTCGATAATTCTTTCCCATAATTTCATAGTATGACTCATTAACTTGATACCTCTATAATTCGCACAATTTTGAATGTCTCTCTTGTTCTTATATATAGGTATAAGTGTACTTGCTCTCCATTCCTCGGGCATCTTTTGGTTTTTCCATATTTCATTAAATAGTCTTGTGAGCCAAGTGATTCCTATTTCTCCTAGTATTTTCCAAACATCTATAGGAATATTATCTGGTCCTACCGATTTACCACTCTTGATATGTTTAAGAGTCTCTTTGACTTCATTCTTTTGAATACGTCGGTAGAAATTGTGGTTTATATACTTTTCTGACTTGGCTAAATCTCCTAAACTAATACTAACATCTTTATTTTCATTAAAGAGATTATAAAAATAGTTTTTCCATCTATTTCTTATATCATCATTTGCCACTAGAATTTTTTCATCCTTGTCTTTTATGCATCTAACATAATTAAGATCTTTAGTTTTCTTATCTCTAGCCCTAGCTATCCTAAAAATATCTCTTTCACCCTCTTTTGAGTTGAGTTTTTTTATATAAGTCCTCCCAAATCTTAGCTTTTGCTTCACTAACGGCCGTTGTGCAACTGCTGATATGGGACTAAAACAATCCCACATGATGCCCAACTGTTTCTTTTGGCATGTCAGAGAAGACATGGCACAATGACAAATGCGGCTATTATTTTGCACATAATTTATCTTGTTTGAGCCTTAGAATGTTGAAAGCTGGTAACTACTTCTAGGAGCAAGTTGCAGCTTGTGGTGTAAAGGCCAAAGACAATTCAGACTTGTTCTGTCTTTCTCTCATGGAAAACTCAAGATTATGCTCTTGTGTATCTGTATGTTTACGCGCATGTTTTTCCATGGAATCAATAAGGTAACTGTGAGAAATGAAATGGTTATAGGAAGTTCTTCTGTAGTTATTTACATGCGCATATAATTTAATTTAAAATTTGTTTTAAGTATGTGAAATTTCAACAAGATTGTCTATGAGTGAATGAATGTTAAAAATGCTTTACACTTAAAACAATGTCCAGACTTTCACTTTTATAACAATGATAAGATATTGTAAAATTATGATAACATATATGTACCTGTAATGTCTATGTGCATAGTATGCATATCTTTCTAATATTGCTCATACCTTATAAAGAAGGTTAAAAAGGACGGATGCCTTTTTGCTCCCTTAAGACCAAGTTGGATGCTGTGCATATTATATGCATGTTTCAGTATTCAATTGAAAAAAGATGAATAGTGAAATTTTGCAAATATATTTTTGGTTGTGGTTTTGTACTCCACTACCTCCTAGGAATATGTCTTTTGCTTTGCATTTTCAAAGAATTTCTCTCACTTTTTGTTTAGAGGAATTATGAGAAGCAAGTTTAAGACATTGATCCAAAAATTCTCATGTATGTGCATTTATGTGGGTCTGTATGGTTCCCGTGCCATGTCTGCATGCATATGTTCTTTTTGTGCCTGGCATGCAAAGCAGTATAGGTAAACGACCAGGTAAAGCTTCTTTTGTGTTATACAGGTTTTAGTTATGTGGGTCTGGCATGTCTGGTTTGAGAATGAGTTGGCGAATGTTTTCCAATTCTTTGTTGTTGTCTGGGGAAGGGAACGAGGGACAGACTATGTGGGTGAAAGTAACTGCTGCTGCACCTGTGTATGTATTGTAGATGAAACATAACCGAAATGCCATCATTATTTCTCTCTCAACATCATATATGCCATTATCAAAGACTCCGATTTTAACGAAGCTGCGCTGAGTTAATGGAAAAGTAACTTCACCTGCATCTTATCTGGGTGTGCATTTTATTTGCTTCACCGTTGACTCTTTGTCACACGGATTTAGTTCCGTTGAGCTGCTTGCATGAAAACTATCACTTCAATCTCTTTTTCTATTGACGTGCTAGGTTGGAATTCTTACCACTAAATTGGAGCTCATAATGAAGGGAGATATCGTACAAGCAAGGAACCTAGATTCTTTCGTGACTGATTCCACAAACTCAAGTAAGAAGAATGAAGATCATGTTGCTGAATGGACAAAGCAGACTCCTGACATGCCCCCCTTTGCAGAACAGAATAGTTGGGTTTCATTGCAATATTCAGAGGCCAAATCAATTTTTAAGGCCATAATCACTGACCAGAATGGCAGGAAATGTGGAAATTGTGGAGCTAAAAATCCAAAGATTGTCAGTCCAGACTTTGGGATGTTGTACAAGGTACTTATAGTCAATGCATCCGATTGATGCACAATTCATGAAGTTGCGCTGAGCAGTTGTGCTTTGTTCTTATTTTTTCTGCAATCATGTGAATGTACTCTTAGTTCTTAATACATGTGTGCCTTCACAAAATGAGAGCTTTATGAGTTTCTTTATGCTGCTGTTGAGTGCTGATTGTTATGAAGACATAATTCTTCTGTTTGCAGGAAGCTTTGACTGCTGATGCAATTGGTAGCAACTTCATGCGTGCTTACAAACCAGATTTGTCTTTTGTTCATGGTCAAGAACAGAAGAGTGAACCATCTGGGGAAGAATTATCTGATGGTAACATCAATGGACAGCCATGTTCGAAATCTTCTTCTCAGAAGAATCAAATGAAAGATTTGCCTCCAGAATTCTTCAGCCAAAAGGAGTATTTTAGTAGGCGGACCTATCTGAGTCCCTTGCAGGTTGGCTTTTTGATCTTTTCGCTGCCAAGTATGCTTAAGAGTTCCATTCAAGCATGTAGGTTGTTTTTGCTTGAGATGCTGATTATTTTAGAAAATCACGTCGAAACATATATATTTACAAGTTTTCAGACTTCCCTTTAGCAAGTTTTTCGTCTCTCTCTCTCTCTATTTTCTATCTTTTATTAGTAAAGTTTTATTAAAACCGAGAAGGGGATATTTAGCTATTTGTATGATACAACTCTCTCTCTCTCTCTCAGGTGAAGCATATGCTGAGACTTTTGTGGCAGAACGAACATCGACTTTTTTCTCTTATGTGGGCACTGCAGCCTCCTAAATCTTCTACACCTATGATGAACAGGAGTTGCACAATGTTTTTTCTGCAAGCTCTGCTTGTGCCACCCAGCAGGTTCCGACCTCCAAATGAAATAAACACATCAGTAAGCTTTCATATATGTAGTTAAGCTTTTCCTTTTCTGTAATGTGTACGTTATGTTCTGGAGCCTTCAAACGGCAGTTTGAAACACCATTAAATTCAATAAAGTTAGATCGTGTCCTCTGGGTTTTTCTAATCAGATGTCCTTCATTTACTGATCATGGAAGATACTCTCAATTTTCCGTTTCTTATTTAGTTGCTTGCTTGATTTGGGATGTTCTTCTATTTCCATTGCAAGAATACAAATTTTACATGCTACTTTTGTTTTATTTGCTTTGTTTCACCTGTGGTTTTGACTGTTTCATAATCTTTAGGCTTAATATGCAAATTCAACGGATGATTGTTGAATGATTGTTATATGCAATATGCATTTCAGGTGCATCTTATCATAAATGGATGGTGATCTTCTCCCCATGTTGTACTCATATTAACAGAAGGACATCTGATTAGAAAACCCAGAGGACACGATCTAACTCTATTTAATATGCAAATTCAATCAGATAATCCATACCATCTGTTATCCACCTTCTTATGGTTCTCATTCCTGGCTGACAATTTTCAGAAATGGGAACCATGTTCGTGTCTGATGAGAATAATTCAATTATTGTTTTACATATTTATTTGGTTGTTCCCTGTATCTAGAGGAGCTTTCAAGCTATTTTCTCCTTGAGCAAATTGAGTTCTTATGTCAAATGGGATTTGAGAAACAAGAGCAGGGACGAAGGGAAAATCTGTTCCATGGCCAGCAGTGCTCTTCTTTTTTCAAGGCATATAACAATAAGTGTAGGAAAAGAACTCCAAAACATTTCCGACCAAATGCCTGTTAATCAAAAGTTCTTCACGAAATTCTTCACTAGTCGTTACTAATTTTTCAACCTACCCCTCATCTGATCAACTATGTTCCGGTAAGGCAGGTCTTTTCTCTGTGTACATTGTTTATAGCTTCTTTGTCCCTATTAAGTACCTAATAAATATCTGATTGCAGCTCCTTCTTCATCAACCATTTTTAGCACTTCTAGTGTTTAGTGGATGATAACCTCCCTTCCATTCTTCCAGAATTCATCACGTTATAATTCTGCTGATATCTTTTCTCCCATTTGTGTTCACTTCTCATAAGTTCCTTCATCCTCTTGAGGCAGCAGGTATGGACCTAAGATTCTTTTCCTGTTTCAAACTGGTCAGAATGAATCAAATGTGATGCAGATCTTGCAATGCCTGGCCTTCTTAACCATCTTCTCTTTGTGCATCATTATGTCAAAACTTGTTTATTATGTATAAAATTTGATCCTAGCATTTTGTTAAAATACAGATATGAATCAAACTTTATTCAATCAGATAATCCATACCATCAGCCATAGAAGGCTTGTTATTTATAGAATATAGGGTAAGTATTTACAGAGAGAAATAGGAGAGAAATGAAAGTCAACAACATTCATGTGCTGCTTTCCGAAGATAGTCGTTGAGAGCCCAACGGCTAGTAACCCTTGGTGGCCCTTATGACTTGGGTCAATTTGGACTTAATTACAAACAAAAACTTATGTTATGAGCCCTATTGACACAACCTTATATGTATTTTAACAACCCTTTTAAAACTTACAGTATGTATACCGAAAGTTTGTTTCAATCTTTCATGTGCGAACTCACACTCATTGTGTGAAAAGGAGAATGTTCAATTGCAAAAATCTTTTTCGAAACTTTAGCCTTGTGATCTACCTTAATACATACCTGCAACAAAACTTATACAATTAATCCTCAATAAAAGTATTAAGATCTCATAACTTCAAACATGAAAGCCTATGTTTTCAAAGTTCTTTAATGGAAAACATTGATCATCTAAGTAGGATTGTTAAATATAACAAATAATTTCATGAATTACCACAAACTCATAATATTACAAAAGGCCTTAGTACCGAGTTTTAAGGACAAACTCGAACCCAAACAAGCTTTATGGCTAAGCTCAAACCATTCCAAATCAATCAAATGCTAAGACCCTTAAATAACTCGCAATCTCAAATATGATTCTATGATTCCAAGAATAAGATAATCTACTAAGATATTAAAAAAAGGTTTTAAGGATTTATAATCAACTTAGAAGAATCTTTTCAACATAAAATATGTCTTTAAAAAACAAGAATTCTTTAAATTAAATTTTTATCATTCGCACAAAATGCTCAAAATATAGCAAATGAATAGTCAATACTAAGGCAAATTTTTTTAATGCATTATTTTCAAATACTTGTATCAAGCACAAGGTTATAAAGATAACAATAAGTGCATTTTCAACATTAACTCATCTCTAACCAATAGCAACAACATAAAACACCTTAATCACAAAAGTCTTCAACAAAAGAACAACAAACGTGACATATAGCCACAACACAGAGATTTTAATTACATGAAAATGCAACTTAAAAGTTATCAAGATTACAAATTATCAAATATCAAGAAGTGAATCTCCAAACATTGACTGATCTCCAACCAATAAAAAACAACATGAAGCACCTTAATCAGAAAGGTCAGGCCAACAAAAGTGACATATAGCCACAATAGTAAGATCTTAATCATACAAAGAGATGCAACTTATTGTCTAACAAACAACAAAATAAATTTTCTTATAAATAACACACCAAATAATTTATCCAACAAATATTAAAAATAAAAAGTTGAAAATAGCATACTTGGATGTACTCGAATTTGAATACAAAGCAAGATCAAATTGGATCGATACATAGCTTTAAGTCTGGATCCAGGACCAATAAGTATCTCATGCCTAACATAGAATGGGTCTGGATTTAGGATCAGATCCACAACCCGATTGCATATAAATGCATCTACGCTTCATCCACAACCCGATTGCATATAAATGCATCTATGCTTCTCTCTGCCAAAGACAGATGACCAAAGCCCTCTCTCTCCTTCTCACACCCTCTCTCTGCATTAAGAAGAGAGACCATCTTTCTCTCTCTCTCTCTTACTCTGTCTTATCGGTTGCCACACTACCTCCATCATCTCCAATTGCCCGAAGCCATCGACCACCACCGTTGTCGTAGCACCATCGTTGCTGTTGGTGTCAAACCCCCTTATCATGTTCTTGTAGGCAGAGAGGGTGGTGTTCTCCCCCATGCTCCTGAGCACCTAGAGGAGCTCCTTCATAGAGATTAAGTCATTGTTGTCGCAATCAAAGATGGTGAACGCGTTTTGGAGATCTTCCATACACTTCGATGAATTCAATGAATCCGTCTCCTGCCTATTCATCAACAGGAACTCCTCGAGGCTAATAAACCTGTAGCCATCGGTATTGGCCTCCTGCATCATCAACTCAACCTCTTCCCTCGCTCCAATGAACCCAAGGCACCGGAGCATCGATTCTGGCTCGTCGATGGAGATATGGTTGTAGCCATTAATGTTAAACTTGTTGAAGACGAGGTGGACGGAGGTCATTGAGATCCTTCGTCATGATCAAGCCCAACGCAATCCAAAGAGGCTTGGTGAGGTTTCCATTTGAAAGGTATGAAGCTTATGACCGTCACTTGTGCACTTGTTGCGAAGCACTATCAAGAACTTAAGAAGAAACTATTCTTTGGTATCCTTGTCGTTGTTGTCGACTTCATCACATTTGGCCTTGTTGTTGCAGTGGTGTGGGAAGGCAAGAACATTGTTGCCAAGGCTCAGAAGATCATTGGAGCTATAAAGCCAGTTGAATATGCTACTGTAACCATTCGAGGCGACTATGCAGTCGAAGTTGGCAGGAATGTCATCCATGGGAGCGACTCGGTAGAGAGTGCGAGAAAGGAGATTGCCTTGTGGTTCTCGGAGGGCACCATGGCCTAGAAGAGCAACCTTCTTCCTTGAATCTACGATCAAGCATGGGCATATGCACTTCAAGATGCCGCTTCTTCGAGAGAGGCGTTGTGTCGGATGCCTTCTTCTCGACAACAAGGACTTTGTCCTTCTTGCCGGCAGGCTAAGACCCCCTTGTCCCAACCCTTTGCCACCGTCAAGCCCTCCACTTCGCCACTCCACCACTCCACCGTGCCATCATCGCAATCATCGGCCGCGGCCTCCATCGCAGCTGACATCTCATGTCCGCATCCAGCCACCAACCAGTCGCGACTAGCCGCCACCATCGCTCCCCCGATTAGGCTCTCATACCATGTTAAAAATACATGTATGAATCAAACTTTATTCAATTATATAATCCATACAATCAGCCACATAATGCCTGTTATTTATAGAATACATGGTAAGTATTTATAGAGGGAAATGAAAGCCAACAACATTAAGGGGCTTGTTTTTGAAGATAGCCGTTGGAGAGCCCAACGGCTAGCAAAGTAGCCGTTGGGGCCTCTTGGTGGCCCTGGTGGTCTGGGTCTGCTGGGACTTAATTACAAACAGAAACTTATGTTATGGGCCTTATTGGCCCAACCTTATTACATTTTAACACATTTTCCATTGCAACCAAAACATCATCCAAGATACAATCATTTCCAGGCATCAAATTAGTGCAAAGGCAGCAGGTGTAGTTATATTTTTTCTGGTGTCATTCTTCAAGAATCAACGTTGCTCTTCTGCAGTTAATTCCATTGTGTGTGCAGATCGGATAACATTTTCAGGACCAACTTCTTTTGTAGAAATTTCAACAAAATCGATTGCAAATGATGAAATCCTTTTAAATGCCTCTTGGGGAGCTTATCGGTACACTAGTATATGGTCCACTTCTGAATGTGTCGTAACAAATGTTGGACATTAGTCAACCAGTTTGTAACCATGTAAACTTCACTTCATCCGCATTTGTAAGAATCTTCTTTTTTACATCATCTAGTGATCTTGTCCTTGCCATTTCACTACCAGTTACAAAGTATCCAGGACCATTATCGAAAAATTAGTTGTAAAAATTTTAGAACTTGCTGATAAAGTAATAAAAAGTAAATTATTCATTACAACAACATAAAAAAGTGTATTTATATAGTGTTTTGGCTAAAATAACTACTGAAATTTCCCATTTTGAAGGTGGATCTTGTGTATGTTCAACTGACTTTACTGCAATTCCTTTTAACATTGTTAGGCATGTCTTGGCATCCCAACTTATTGTGATGGATACACATGAAAATGATATTTGGAGCATGTAGCTTCCAGAAATCATTATATAGGGGTAGCTGCATGTTTGGCTATTATCTTTCCTTATTTACTCAGTCTTTACATTAATTGTTGTTTCTTACTAGTATGTATTTACACATCTGTTTTGTCTCTTCCACTGATTTCATTTATTTAGTTTTGAAGCATCTTGAATAATATTTTGCTTGCAAAACAACCATGAATAATGAACTGCTGTTCTCTTCTTATCCTAGGACTAGTGGAAATTGGGTGTGTTTCTAAATAAATGTCATCTATGTTACTGTTTTGTTGTCATCATGCGAGTTTATGTTCTAATAATTAGCATTTCTTCGAACAGCCTCAGAATATACTACTAGGTAAGGTACTACAATGCAATATGAATTTAGCAGATGGGTTGAAAGATAGCAACCCTGGATCTTCAATCAACCTTGACAACGTGAATCAGTGGAGGCAGCTCCAGGAAGCAGTCAATGTTCTCTTTGATAGCAGCAAGGCAGCTAGTAAGTTCGTCAATTCATTCTCACTAGTCCTGGTTATGCATGGGACTGTTTTGCAGCAATATGTTTTGCTAGTTTTTGGTGTTTCGATTATCATATGATTTCAGTGTTCTATTTTGGCCACCTTCACTACATCTCACCTTCATCTTCTTGTTCAGTTTCATTCTTAAGGAGTGTGTCCTGAATGAAATCATTGTTGTGTAAGTAATTTCACAGTAGTATAGTCCGTTTCTTTTTATGGATGATTGCTAGTTGCTTTGAACGGAGCTTCATGATCATAATAAGATTGTTTTGTGTTTGCTGTGCTTATAATGAATGGCTATAATTAGTTGATGTACCAACTATTTGCTACTTTTGTTCACCATCTTAATTTAAGGTTTCATTTCACCCTCTGTTGCCATCATCCTTCCATGGAGATAGTGAATTCATCCTTTGGTGGGTCTAGATATCGTTGAGTTGTTTCCCAAGTCTTCTGCTCTTACAGATTTTTCTTCTACCGAATTTGCTGCAGGAAGCTTTATGCTTGAATTTAGTTGAAATTACTTCATGTGCTACACATAATGTTTGCTTCGGATATTGTTGGCTACTCATACTCTAAAGATTTTCTCTATTTTAGGTAGAAGAGAGAAAACGATTAAAGGAATATCTCAAATATTGGAGAAAAAAGATGGTATTTTTCGGCAAAATATGATGGGGAAGAGGGTTAACTTTGCATGTCGATCTGTCATATCGCCTGATCCATATCTAGCTGTTAATGAGATTGGCATTCCTCCCTATTTCGCTTTGCGATTGACATACCCCGAGGTGAGCATGGCTTGCTTGTTCTTTTATTTCTTGTATCTGAATAGGAATATTCTCATGCACTGCCCCTTTATCTTATTTGTAAGTTGTTGCTTCCTATTCTTTCTATGTGCTATATATCTTGTGATCAAACCTCTAATGGAGCCACCAAAATGTTGTCGACAACATGAAAGTCAAGAACACAACGGAGGTGTTATGTTTGAGATGGCATTAACGATGATGTCTAAGATGGCATAGATGATAAGGCCTTTACAAACGATTTTGAACAAACGAGCTGAACTCTCCACATATAGGGGAACTACAAAAGGGGAACTGTCTATTGCAATAACAGTTTGACTGGTTCACTGCTGAAAGGAGAAAAAACCAGTACAAAAGATAAAAAACAACAACTAAGCCTTTTCCCATACTAGATGGGGTCGGCTACAGTACAAAATATAAAGAAGCTGAAAAATCATGATCCATTTGTCCAACTTAAAAAGAGCAATTTAAACCTGAAAAAGGGTTCTTGTGAAAATGACTCCAAAGAAAAACGGAATCTCTATGGTTTAGAGTCTCCTGAAACTTAACGTGAGAAGACAAAAGGTTTATGTAGTTGGAGATAAGGAAGGCTTTTGGTGAGACAATATGCCAACCAATGTCTTCAAGATTTTCTTCCAGTATTGCTCCCCAATAAAGTATGATTCAACTCAAAGTGTCTGTCTGCTGATGCAAGACACTGTTATTCACAACATAAATTGCACTTCTGCGTCAACTACATGACAAGTTTTTGGTCAATGAGATGCTCATATCTTTAACCACCGTTTAATCCACTTCAATATCATTGTAACGGTTTATTTTATTCAGCTTTAGTTGACGAAAGGATGTGCTATAGTGGTTTGTGTGATAATTATGTTGTGTTCACTAATATTCTTGCAGAAGGTCACTCCATGGAACGCAGATCGTTTAAGGAAAGCTATTCTGAACGGGCCTTATGTCTTTCCTGGTGCAATTCGTGTTGAAAGTGAGCAAGGAGTCACCCATTTGGACCGTCCTGCTACACGACGGGCAATTGCAAAAAAGTTATGCTCATCTTCTGGGGTCCCTGGACAGCACAATGACACAGGTTTTGAAGGGAAGGTTGTGCATCGCCATTTGCAGGATGGAGATATTCTTCTTGTCAATCGGCAGGTAAGGTAGTCTTTTTTTTTGGATTTATTTGTTGTGCAATAGTAGTAATACCATATTGTAGCCAATCCATGTAGCCAACCCCATCTAGTATGGGAAAGGGCTTAGTTGTTGTTGATGTAATAATAGGAATACCATATTCAAGTACTATTGTATTTGAAGTCTGATTCTGTTACCAGTAATTGGTATTATCTAACCTGTCTACATTCAATGAGAATGTGTTCACTGTATATGTACATTTATAATTTCGTAAGTATGTATTTTATACACAATTTTCATTTCTAATCTCCTTTGTTATTTCATTAGTACAAAAGCTTTTATGGATCGTGCTCTAATAAACAGTTAAATCTAGAGCATGACTTGGACTGCTACACATAATTGAAAAGTTTAGTTTCGAGAATAAGGAATATTTGTTAAATAAAAGGTATAAAATTAAACAGCAGGTCAACATGTCGAAGTGTCCACCAAGAGCAAAGTGCAGAGCAATGAAACTTACATTATTTACCACAGCAACACATAGCTCATGATAGATCATGCCATTTCAAGCTTACTCTGCACTGAACCTCCGAGTGTAATCTTATTAGTATTTCATCTTGATAAGATTCTTCTCCCTCAATATTCTGTTACTCGTGTCCATTTAAACAGACCACCACAGGTGAAGTAACAATGCCAGTGCATTTTTTTCCAATTCAAGCTTTTGTATATCATCTTTATCAGCCACAATTTTGGAACTTGCATTCTATGTACCCTATCTTTATTTATTAAGATCAAAGCCCCTCATTTCTAATGCTTCTTTCAAGAGCTGAGGTTTTTTATTAACTTTTTCTCATGTCTCATCCACAAATATAATGTCATTTGCAAATGGCATGCACAAGTCAATTCATCTTGCACTCCACATTGAATGTGCACCAATTAATTCATCTATATGACTATTCTATAACCAAAATAAAAGAACATGGGTAAGGACGAGTTTGCTGTAATCTATTATTTACGGAAAAAGAACCAGTACTCCTCTTGAGCCATAAAGGTGGCTGCTGCTCCATCATAACGTCGTAGACATGTTCCTCATAATGTTTATGTTCCTAACATATACTCTTTTTCCTTTATGGTTCTCCAGAGACCATTTTGTACCAATTTACCATGTGTTGGTTCTTCTTTCTCGGCACTACGTTGTTTCCTTCAGACATCTAATAAGTGAGTGACTTCAATACCACAGCTCCCTGGCATGAATCCTTCTTATAAGTGGGTACTTTGTACCAGTGTACTATATGCTTGTTTTAAATTACTCAACATGTTTCCAGTTCTTCTATATAACATTGAATAATTATGTATATAAAATGATGCTGGTATTTCTCAACATTTTCCCAACTTCTAGAGAAATCTTGTTTGACCCATTCGAGTTTTCAGTTTTCACGAGTTTAATAACCCTTTTCACCTCTTTCTTTTAAAATGGCAGTAGATAATCCAATCTGTCTGTGCTCTTGAGTTGGCTAGCTCTGCCAGCTAATTTGAAGTGCTCCTACTTCCATGGAAAAGCTTATGAAAATGATTGTTCCACTCTGATATTCTTGCTTGTCACAAAAACTATTTTTTCCTTTTTTCTTTATATTGGAGAAGTCTTGGTTATCCTGATATTCTTCTTTGCCACTTGAATCCAGAAAGTAGATATGAAGGTTTTTTGTTTTTCTTTTTTTCGTTCTCAGCCAACTCTTCATAAGCCAAGTATGATGGCACATGTTGCTCGGGTTCTGAAAGGGGAGAAAACGCTGCGCATGCACTATGCCAACTGCAGGTTTGAGCTTCTTCTGTGTGCAGCTTGTGTTCCTTCTGGTTTCCAAGTCTTATTATTCCTGTTTGTGGTTAGTGCATATAATGCAGATTTTGATGGTGATGAAATGAATGTCCACTTTCCGCAAGATGAAATTGCTCGCGCTGAAGCATATAACATTGTAAATGCAAATGAGCAGTACATTGTGCCTACAAAGGGTGAGCCAATCCGAGGCTTGATTCAGGTTCTTGTTTATGATCATATGCAATTTGTTTTTCTGTGCTCTTTACCTGTTCTTGGTTTTACATCATGTATTTGGTTAACCTTTTGCTACTTGTATATTTTACACCAGGATCATGTTGCGAGTTCTGTCCTTCTCACAAAGAAAGATACATTCTTAACAAGGGAGGAATATCAACATCTCTTATATAATGCTTGTATTTTGCCTGCTGCTCCAGTTTATCAAGGAGAGAGTAGTTGCAAGTCCTATACCGAGAGCACCGAGGAGGATATTCATACTATTTCCCCTGCAATATGGAAGCCGTTCCCATTGTGGACTGGGAAACAGGTTAAAAAATACAAAGTTCTGCAAATTCATTGGTAGAATTTATTATGGCTTTAATGCACTTCTGGAGTCAGCCCCTTGTGTTGCAGTCTTTTCTGTATCTTCTTACTCAGCCTGTTTAATGTGATTGAACTTGCTTGTGGGCATTTATTTGTATTCTTTTGTTTGTTTAGGTCATAACAACTATTTTGATTCACATTACCCGCGGGCGGTCACCATTCACTGTGGAAAATGAAGCAAAGATGCATGATTACAATATTATACCAAAAGGTTCTGAGGGAGATGCAAACACTTTGCATCGGAAGTGTCTGATCAGCAGGAATGAATTCCTTTATGGGGTTATTGACAAGGCTCAATATGGCAAATACGGTCTCATTCATATAGTCCAAGAACTTTATGGTTCAAATATGGCAGGAAATTTACTCTCCATCCTCAGTCGTCTATTTACTGCACATTTGCAGGTTGGAAAGTTACTGTTATACGTCCTTTTCTTCCAGATATTGTGGTCCTAAATTTATATTTTGGTAATTGCAAGTTGTCCTGAAAGCGATGTACATTATGGGTTTCAGATGCATGGATTCACCTGTGGGCTTGATGATCTTCTTTTGGTTCCAAAGGCAGAGAGTGTAAAGGTTGAATGTATAGATAAGTGTGAGAGAATTGGTGAATCTGTACACTCCAAGTTTGTTGGTGTTAAAGATGGTAAATTGGGTGAGTTGCTGTTTCTGCACCTTGACATGTGTCTTGTATGTGGGGGTTGGTGAGCGTATGAAAATCTTAATTACATGTCCCAGATGCCAATGTACGTTTCTGGGTGATTGACTGTGATTTCCCCAACTGAAGTTTTACAAGTTATTTTACTCAGAACCCTAATGTTCTGGTCGTGAATGATTGTTTTAGGTATATTTGCAACTAGTGACACATTTATTGTTGTTAGAAGTTGAATGTCTGCAGGTAAGGCAATTAAGGGTTGCTAGGATTGTTTGAGTGCAATTTGAAACTAAAAACATTATAACGTTGTCTGTTGTATGTCCTTATGGATAAAGGTGGGTGGCTGGTGTCTGTGTGTTCTGCTTTTGAACAAAATTTAGTTGAAGAGGAAAACTACCCTTGGAAGTTGAAACCGCTGGATTCAAATTTTATGCGCAATGTCTAGCTTGTTAATCACTATGAATGGCAGTTTATTGTCTCCATTAGCACCTTCTGTGTATTCCTTTGTTAAAAAGGCATGTTGCCAAAAATTCATGGGATACATAAAAGTAAATACATTGCACGTAAATGTTGTCATGGATTTTATTGTGAATACAAGAAGAAAAAGTGAACAAATTGAGGTTTTGGAATTTAATGTTGAGGGAATAAGTTCGAAGCAACAATTTCACGAGCAAACAGAAGTTATTTAGAGAAACTTTTAGTACAGATGAACATTGTCATGTGTTATTTTGTTTCCAATAAATTTTTTTAGAAGCTCTATAATCTAAATGCTGTGGTCCATGTCTACATACTCGTGTCTTGTATATATGCCATGGACATGGTGACATAGTTAGCAATGGTCCTATCATCATTTTGCTTGCAGTTTTTTTAGTTATTCCAACATTTGTTTGGAAGGCTATGCAAGCGCGTGGCCCTTGTCATTATCTTATGCATTCTCAACACAAAATGTACGCATAAAATTGTTTCCATCAGGTCATGCAGAGTAGGCACAAATGAACACACTAGTTTCAGTGTGAAATCAAGAGATACAGTTAGGTCCTCTCAAACCTTACATTTTATTCATTTCCATCTAGAAGTTCCTGTGGGTCAGACATGCTTCAAAATCTGTTCTTTCCTTCCCACCACGGTATAGTCTACCCCATGTTTTGAAATTGTGGTATCTTCCGTCTTATTGTACCTTTTTATACTGGTTTTCTTGTTCCGAAGAGGTTTGTTTTATGATTCATTGGAGGAGTTACTGTTTTATTCAACTGAGAGATGGCTTCTGGAAGCCTGCCATCTTTAAAAATCATTTGTTTCCATCTCTCCAAGCAACTTGTGCTCGAATCATATCTGTGTTGCTAAGGTATTGTTGCTTGTATGCCTGCCAGTATGGAAAAATCAAGCATTAGAAAAAAAAAGAAACTGCACTGGAAGCTAACTGAAGTACGAAAAGATGATAGCATATATGAAAATATATAAGCTAATCTGATGGTAAAATTCTTGCTGATGGTTTCCTTGTATTTTCTGGTGGGCGGATGCTAATACAAATGATTTAGTGAGAGCTGGTTCAGTAGCTGCTGCTATTAAAAGTGCAAGGACTCTGAAAGTACTTGTTAACCTTTTGTTGTGATGCACATTGTTCATATATAAACGTCTTAGAAGTTGCTGCATGCTCTATTTGTAAATAAACACTTCAAAACTGCAAACTGTAGTTGGTAGACCTCTTAGATGCCCTTGTCTTTTTATCTTCGAGAGGCATGCTTGTCATCATTTTGACTTTTTTCACACTGAATAATTAATTTATCTTCCTTGATTTCTAAAGTTGCCATGATTAAGCATAAAAACAACTGTAATGTTCTGTTATCAGGGGGCTACCATATATTGCACACATTTCTGAATGATTTTCCTAAATGATTGGTATAGAACTTTGTTCACATGATATTTATTGATCTAGAAAAAGCTTATGATAGGGTACCGAGGGAGGTTCTTTGGAGAACTTTGGAAAAAAGAGGTATCCCATTGACATATATTAACCTTATAAGAGACATGTATGATGGTGCAAAAACATGTGTGAGGACTCATGAAGGAACGACAGACTTCTTTGAAGTTAATATTGGGTTACATCAAGGATCAACTTTAAGTCCATACTTATTTATAATGGTGATGGATGAGTTAACAAAACATATTCAAGATGAAGTACCTTGGTGTATGTTATTTGCAGATGACATTGTATTAGTGGAGGAGTCTAAGGAAAAAGTTAATAGAAAATTGGAACTATGGAGAGAAACATTAGAAAACAAAGGCCTCCGACTTAGTAGAACAAAGACAGAATATATGGAATGTAAGTTTGATCATTTGGCTACTTCAGAGGACATAGAAATTAAAATTGGCACACATTGCATTCCCCAAAAGGAAAGTTTTAAATACCTAGGGTCAATTTTTCAAGGTGATGGAAGAATTGATGGAGATGTTACACATAGAATTAATGGTGGTTAGTTAAAATGGAGAGGAGCATCAGGTATTCTTTGTGACAAGAAGATACCATTAAAATTAAAAGGTAAATATTATAGAGCAGCAGTTAGGCCTGCCATGTTTTATGGTTCTGAGTGTTGGGCAGTTAATCATCAACATGTACAAAAGATGTCTGTGACAGAAATGAAGATGTTGAGATGGATGAGTGGTCATACAAGAAAAGACCGTATACATAATGAGGTTATTAGAAACAAATTAGGAGTGGCACCAATAGAGGATAAAATGAGAGAAGATCGTTTAAGATGGTTTGGACATATAGAAAGAAGATCAAAAGAAGAACCTGTAAGAAGGTTAGAAAACCTAAATTTGGAAAGTATTAAAAGAGGTAGAGGACGACCACAAAAGTGTTGGAAAGAAACAATAAAGAATGATCTAGCTTATTGGGAGTTAACTGCTAACATGGCACACGATAGAGATCTGTGGAAACAAAGAATCCATGTAGCCGACCCCGTCTAGTATGGGAAAAGGCTTAGTTGTTGTTGTTTGTTGTTGTTGTATTGGTATAGAACTTTGCTAATGTTTGTCTTATATTTTTGTAGATCCAATATCCCTGCAGAGAGAGATTGAGAATGTACTGCGTGTTGATGGGGAATCTGCTACAGAACGTTTGGATGCTTTGATGTCCAGTGAGCTCAATGAGTTGACTAATGAACTAAATAAAAAGCTTTTCCCTGGTTGTTTATTAAAAGCATCTGCAAAGAATTGTGTATTCCTTATGACGGCAAGTGGGGCAAAAGGTTCCAATGTAAGTTTGCCCTATTTTTTTCCCATGTTTTTATTGTTAGTGGTGTTCCAAGTTCCAACAGGAGTTTCCCTTTACATGCATGTGTATATGATCTTGCGCAAAAGGTACCAATGACATCTTCTTTTATTTAATTTTGTGTATAAATTATTTGAATATTCATTGACATTGTTTCTTATTTAGTGATCATTTGCCACCATAGGATGTCAAAATTAAACATACAAGTAATAGAAACAACCTGCTAAGTTAGAAGATGGATTGGGGAAATCAGCAGGAAGAAATCTGCAGCCGCCACCCACTCTCTTTCTTCTATTCTTTATTCACTAATCTCCATAGAATGCTGGTAGGGTTTCCCCTTAAATACAAGTTTACACTAATACAACTTATTACTTAAGTATCATTAATGAACCTAATTTTAAGCTACCTTTAAAAACATAATTAAACAAAAGACTCTACACTAAACTATAACTTGGAAATAGACGTAAAATTGCAGCAACATATTCTTGACTTCCTTTTCTTCTCACGATCCCATCTTCTCCATATTCTCAACACTCTCCATGAAGTTGGGTGAAAGATAGATGTGACACCCAACTTGCCACATAGTCTGCTCAATATGTTTCTATTAAGTGCTTTGGTTAATATGTATGAACACTGATTTTCTGACTTCACATGTTCAAGTTGGAATTCCTTGGTACACACTGTCCCGTATAAAGTGAATCAATTTCGATGTGTTTCGTTCTCTCGTGAAACACAAGATTTGATACTATCTTGATTGTTGCTTTGCTGTCACAATATATTTGGAATTGGATATTCTATAAGTAGATCAATTTTCATTAGTAAGGATCACAACCATTTACCATCACTTATGCCAGAAGCTATTGCTCTATATTTTGCTTCAGCAGTAGATCTAGCTATAATTGATTGTTTTTTACTCTTCCGTGATACTATATTGCCTCTAACTAGAGATACATAACCTCAAGTACACTTTCTATCTTCTAAGCACTTTGCCCAATCAACATCTTTAAAAATTTCAATATTCGTATGACCATTAGCTCTATTTGTCACACTATGTCCTTGAGTAGTTTTTAAATATCTGAGTATAATGCATATGCTGCTTGGAAGGTGATTGCATCAATCGACTTATAATGCTCACTGCATATGTAATATCAGGACGAGTAATAGTTAAATAGATTAGTTTTCCAACAAGCTGTTGATATCTACATGCATCTACTTTATCTGTCGCATCTTCAATTTATAATTTCTGGTTTACCTCCATAGCTGTATAGATTGGTTTGCAATCTTCCATGTTAGCATCTCGCAATAAATTCAAAGTATATATTTTTTGGTTTAAGCAAATATTAGTACCTGAGTATGCTACTTCAATGCCCAAGTAGTGTAGGTTCCCGAGATCCTTGATATCAAATAATCGGTAGAGTTCTTACTTTAGTTTTTTAATTTCTTCAATATCGTCACCTATCACAATTATGTAACATAGACAAGTAATAATGTCAATTTCACTCCCTTCTTAATGAATAATGTATGGTTACTGGTACTCTTATATCCCAAACTACGCATGAGTTTTTCGAACCATGCTATAGGGGACTGTTTCAGTCCATAGATTGCCTTTTTTAGCATACCTTGTTCCCTTGATGATAATATCCAGGCGGCAATTCTATATAAACTTTCTCTTTGAGCTCTCCTGCAAAAAGACATTTTTCATGTCTAGCTGCCATATCGTTCATTTTTTTGGGCAACAATACTTATAATCACCCGAATGGAAGTGAGTTTTGCTAGAGGTGCGAACATCTCCTCATAGTCAATCCCATATGACTAACTATAATCACGAGTCACCGGTCTTGCTTTGCATCTCTCTAAAGTCCCTTCTGCCTTGAACTTTATGGTATAGACTCACTTACATCCAACAACTTTCCTTCTCACTAGTAGGTCACTGAACTTCAAGTATGATTCTTTTAAAGTGCTCGAAGTTTTGATTTCATGGCTTCAACTCATTGTTCATATTTTGATGCTTCAACAAAATCCTTGGGAACTTGATAAGTTTCAAGATTTAGTACAAAATTCTCATAACTTGATGATAACTGAGCCTACGACATAATTGAGAAATCAGATAATTAACACGACCTTTTTTCTTTTCGAAGTGCAATAGGCATATCCTCCTCCTCTTCACTTTGTTCTCTTAGAGCAACGGTGGGATTTGATGTGGATTCTCTCCCTTGGTCAATGGTTTCCTTAGGAATGGGCATGAATACCTTCCTTTCACCTTTCATATAGACTTTCAGCTTCTTGTCTTCATGTAGTTTATCCTCTTCCACACAATTGTGATCTTCATGTAACCCTTCATCTGTAGTATGCATAAGAATTACTTGTTCTTCCATGGCATGTTGAGACTTGCCAATTCTGTATTACTTTAGAAATATGGGGTGGTTTCAAAATATGTTAGATCCATAGATATATATTTTTGTGAGTTTTTGGATCATAGCAAACATACCATTTCTTTTTACAAGAGTACCCAATAAAAACACACTTGACAACAAGTTTATCACGGAATTGATCATTTATATGAACATAACAAAGACATCCAAAAACCTGTGTTGTGATATGAAATGGGCTGTCTTTGGGTTTAATAAAATTAAATGGTGACTTTCTAGAGAGAATGACTGATTGAAGTCTATTTATAAGATACACAACAATAAGTACAACAACAACTAAGACTTTTCCCATACTAAACGGGGTCGGCTACATGGATTCTTTGTTAACTCACAATAAGCTTAGATCATTCTTTATTGTTTCTTTCCAACACGTTTGTGGTCGTCCTCTACCTCTTTTAATACTTTCAAAATCTAGATTTTCATATCTTTTTACAGGTTCTTCTTTTGATCTTCTTTCTATATGTCCAAACCACCTTAAACGATATTCTCTTATTTTATCCTCTATTGGTGCCACACATAATTTATTTCTAATAATCTCATTATGTATACGTTCTTTTCTTGTATGACCACTCATCCATCTCAACATCTTCATTTTTGTCACAAACATCTTTTGTAGATGTTGATGATTAACTGCCCAACACTTAAAACCATAAAACATGGAAGGTCTAATTGCTGCTCTATAATATTTACTTTTAACTTTAATGGTATCTTCTTATCATAAAGAATACTTGATTATCCTCTCTATTTTAACCAACCAACATTAATTCTATGCGTAACATCTCCATAAATTCTTCCATTACTCTAAAAAATTGACCCTAGTTATTTAAAACATTCCTTTTGGGGGACAGCAATAAGTACAACATCAAACCAAAAAATTTAGGAAAATTATGTTCTAGTAGTAGGGTTCTAGCAATTTTGAGAATGTCTATTCTTCCGTTCAACCACTCCATTTTGTTGTGGAGTATAAACACACAAAGTCTTATGCAAAATATCATGAGTTTGGAGATATGATTACAATTAAGACTTGATGTATTCACCACCATTATCAGATCGAAGAGTTTTAATGGTGTGCCCAATCTGAATCTTAATGAGATTGTGAACAATAGGAAATATAGAGGAAACTTAAGACTTAGATTTTATAAGATAAATAAAGGTTAGTCTTGAATAGTCTTCAATGAAAGTAACAAAGTATTTAAATTTTTCCATAGAAGGTGCCACATACAGAGTTCCTCCTTTTTTTCTGTTTCCCTTGTACGTTTTCACTGTGTTGCACCACGACACATGCTGCTAATCAGCCACGAGATTGCTGTTCTGCTTATAGTGTGCTGCTGCTGGCCAGATCCAAGTCTGTCAAGATATCTGATTGCTGTCCTGCTAATGGTGAATCAACCAAATGTAATCAACGAGATGTCTACTTACCTTTTCTCGTCTAAATCTGCCGTGAAGGATCTTATACCATGTCAAAATTAAACACACAAGTAACAGAAACAACCTTATTTAAAGTTAGAAAATGGATTGGGGAAGTCAGCTGCAGAAATGTTCAGCCGCCACCCACTCTCTTTCTTCTATTCTTTATTCACTAATTTCCATAGAATGCTGGTAGGGTTTCCCCTTAAATACCAGCCTGCACTAATACAACTTATTACTTAAGTGCCATTAATGAACCTAATTTAAATCTACCTTTAAAAACAGAATTAAACAAAAAACTCTACACTAAACTACAACAAGGAAATAGACGTAAAATTGCAGCAACATATTCTTGACTTCCTTTTCTTCTCATGGTCCCATCTTCTTCATATTCTCAACATAAGATACCTGAATTTGAACTTTAACCTTAACAAACAACCCTTTCCCGCTATAGGGTGGGGTCAGCTTGAGGGTACCATAACTTCACATGTAGTCCCATCACTCTACTACTCTCCCTTGTACATGCTTAACTTTTGAGTTAGTACAGAATTGCGTGCACCAGTGTTGCAAAGTTATGATATAATGGTAAAAGACGTCAAAGTTTTATACTGGGGCTGTTGGCTATCTAACACACTGCTTCTTTACCTGAAATTGTGTCTCAGCTATGTAATGCCAGATCATCACCATGGGTATGTTTGTTGGAAAGTCTATGATTCTATACTTGTATATTGCTAGGTTACTAGGTATAGGTTAGACGTTTTCTAAATTACATCTTGCTGGGTTTCAGCCAAGGGTGTCAATATTGTATATCCTACCTAAAATCGCATTTCATTTTTCAGCAATAGAAAACTGTGGGACTGATTGAGGATCTTTAAGATCCTAACCATCTTTATGTTTTTAAAATCATATGTACATATATATTATTCATGAGAATCATATAATTTATGTAATGAGAATCATATAACATATGATTATTGTTATGTTGCTGCCTAATGTGATCGATTGATCATATGATTCATGAAATTCATCACGATCCTAATGATTGTGTGACCAAGATCGCAGTCCCACTATAGTCATACAAAATGGTATCCTTCAGATCCAGAAATTTCAACCTTTAATGGATCGTGATCCAAGATTCTTGGGATCTTGATAGCCATGGTTTCTCTCATCGATGGTAATGGTGGTTGTGTGATGCAACAAATTCAAAGAAAGAAAAGTAACTTGCAGTCCCCCTCTATGAAAATTTGGCATGAACTTAGAATATGGAGGATGTGAATTGTCCACAATTTGTTGTCTTTGACCATTTTAGAAAACTAAATGTTAAGACATATTTTGTCGCTTAGGTATGGAATTTTGATTTTGTGGGAGCTAGCTTTGAATCTGTTGTCATGTGAACAGGTCAACTTCATACAAATATCTTCTTTACTAGGACAACAGGAGTTGGAAGGGAAACGAGTCCCACGCTTGGTCTCAGGAAAAACGTTACCGTGCTTCCCCCCTTGGGATACTTCACCACGTGCTGGAGGCTTCATTGGTGATCGTTTTTTGACAGGGTTGAGCCCTCAAGAATATTATTTCCATTGCATGGCTGGTCGTGATGGGTAAGGAATTTCTAGTATGAAGTACTTGGTAGGGTTCTTGTATTTTTGCTGCATAACATTGGTTTTAATTAATGATTATATGTTCCACGGGACATACTTTGATACTGCATGAGTATTATGTTGGCCCGTTGATCTTGACTCACCTGGTTCGGGCCACAAGGGCTAGGCCAGGTGAACCTTGGCCAAGACTAGCCATTTGGGGTCAACAACTGGCTCCCAATGGCTAGTATCTAACTGTTGTAGTGTAAATACTTCTTTCTTGCTCTATAAATAGAGTCTCAACCCTCATTAATAAATATCATTGATTTAGGACATCATCTTGGTTATTTGTTTTTTGTTTGACTTGTGTGTTTGGTGTATTAATTGTTTGGCGATTCTTGGATTGTGATATTGTCATTTGGCGTAGACTCAAGTCAAGTGAAGAGTTATTTTTTCACATGGTATCAGAGCCTACTTGGAAGCAAATCATCGGACACGACTGTATTAGGAAACATCCCAACTTGAAACAAGTTTGGAAAAATCATGCCTTCGTGTTTTCATCGTTTGAAGGTTAAGGTAACTCTTAAAAACTCATTTTTGTGAAAAATGGAAAGCAAAAATGAAGTGTTTCATTGTTTGCTTATCAAAATTACGATGAAAAAGTATTTTCTATCCAGAGATTATTGGGATTTTGTTGGTGATTCTGTTTTAGAACCAAATTTGCTTCTTGATGGGCTTGAGGAGGATAAAATCATGAAGGCCCAAGAAAAATACAAACAAGAGTTAAAAATATGAGAAAAATGAATGCAAAGATCACTTTGATCATTTACTAAAATGTGGATGAAAAACTTAGAAATAGAATCAATATTTTTGAAAATATTTTTAAAACTTAATATGATAATTCATTATCAAGATAATTTTGTCTTTCAAATCAATTTAATAGAAAAAATGAAAATGCTCAAGTAAGGAAACTTGAGTATTATATATTACCACAATAAATTTTTTGAGTTACGAAGACAACTCCGAAGTTTTGATAAATTTGGAAAACTATAAAAAATAAATGAATTTCAATAATATATTTTCTTGTTTATGAGGAGTCATTAGATCTACTTTAATACATAGAAAACTAAGACTAAGGGTGATGAGTTTCTTGTTGATATAGTTATGAAAGAAACTAGATTAAAAACTATAAATGCTTTCAAACAAGCTATTCCTGCCACATCTGGACTAAGAGTGAACTTAAAGTCATAAAAGTCGCCACATGTCAAGAATATTGAAGGACAAGCCAAGAATTAAATGATACCCATGGCCTCTTGGCCCAATATAAGTACCATTTGCGACTAAAGAAAGTGAGCACATCAAGACCAATTGCCCTATCTTGATGAAAACAAACGACAATGTGGTTGTCTTAGGATAAAGAGGAACACTACCTTCTAACCATAAAGCATACATAAAAGAGATACTAAAAGAGAAAGATAGCATATTTGGAAATGTGCTATCAACAATTGCTTAAGATATGTCTTGGTTTTTAAACTCGGGTGCATAATTTCACATGACACACAAAATGGATTTTTTGAAAAATACTTGCCAAAAGAGTTCTAGTAAGCATGTTTTTACGACCGATGGTACACAACTTCAAGTAGAGAAAATCTAAAGTTTTGAAAATGTAGATTTAAGTACGCAATGTGAGTTTTGTACCAAAACCCAATCTTAATATACTTTCTATTGGTCAAATTTGTGAAAACGATTGTATAGTCACTTTCTCGTTCAAAAATTGTGTAATACATGATCATCTATTTAATAAGGTAGTTGGACGAGTTTATAGAGAAAATGGATTGTACAAAATGGAAATTTTGAAAATTGTGGTGTGGGTGCCAAAGAGTTGGGTCATTTGGATATGAAGAAATTGTGTAATGATCTTTTGTTGAATAATAATAAAGTTAAAGATTTTGTTTGTAAAAAGTGTATTCTTGGAAAGTTGCATTATTTATCCTTCAGTGAAAGAAAATTTATTGCAAGTCTTTTGAGTTGGTGCATTCTAATGTTTGGGGTCCATCTCTTATTGTATCTAAAAAAATGGGATATTGTGTGACTTTAATAGATGATTTTACTAGGTATACTTTGGATATATCTTTTGAAACATAAATCCAAAGTCTTTAGAAACTTTTTGATATTTAACAACATGATTAAAAATAAATTCGACACTACTCTTAAGATTTTGAGATCGGATTCCAGTGGTGACTATATATCAAAAGAGATTCAAAATTATTTGGAAACATAAATTTTTGCTAAAAAAATCCTTCACGAAAACTCTACAACAAAATTGTTTGGCCGAATGATAACATAAACACATTATAAAAACCAATATAACTCTTTTGATTGCTAGTAAAGTACCGTAAGTAATTACGGGAGAAAGCTGCCCAAACCGTTATATACCTAATAAATAGGATGTCTTCCTCCCAACTTAGTAATATCTCTCCCTTTGAAGTTTTTTGGACTTGTCCCGAATTATTAAAAAGTGAGAGTTTTTGGGTCTTTCTAGGTTATAAAACTGACCTATATACCTAATAAACTGCCATGTACCTATTAACATCTTTTATATGGATAAAAATGATAAGTTGTCACTTAAAGTTAAAGCTATAAAGTGAGTCTTTCGAGGTTATAAAATTAACAAAAATGTTATAAGTGTTTTGATCCAAAAGAAGACAAACTATGTGTCAGAGATACGGAATTTATAGAAAAATTTATAAAAAAAGACTATTCCTATGACTCTAACCTTGAAGATAAAGTAAAATATACATTTCATGATGTTATAAATCTAGAAGATGATAGTGGTAATGAAGGAATCATAGATCCTACGCAACAAGATCAATACACCAATTTAGAAATAAGAGAAAACGAGGAGCCTAGATAAACTATAAAGCCTTTTCCTCTATTCTACACTAGAAGACAAGAAAATGAAAGCATACCCTCTAGAATCTCTCCCATAAAGATTTGTGTTCTATGAAACCTTTGAACCTTGAAGAAATCTCATTGATGCCATTCAACAAGTTCAAGAACCAAATTCTTATAATCAAGCCAAGGGCATATGAGAGTGAAAAAATGTTATGCAAGAAGAATTAAGGGCTTTAGATATGGCTCATACTTGAGAAATTGTACCTAAACCTAAGGATAAGAAACTTATTGGATGCAGATGGGTATACAAGGTAAAAACTCATAATGATGACACAATAGAAAGATATAAGCTAGATTAGTAGCTAAAGGATATACTCAAGAATATGGAATAGATTGTGAGAAAACTTTTGCTCTTTTTGGTAGTTAGACTACCATAAGAATTCTAATAATCCTTAGTGCTATTAAGAAGTGAAAAATCTTTCAAGTAGATGTTAAGAGTGCCTTCTTGAGTGGTAAACTAAATGAAGAGTTATATATGATTTCTCATTCATGATATAATGTCCCAAAAAATTAGGTTCTTACCTTAAATAAGGCTTTATATGGTCTTAAGAAAGCCCTTAAGACTTGGTTTCACATATTTAAAAGTTTCATGAATGCACGTAAGTTTGTATTATTCTATACTGACACAACTTTGTTTGTGAGAAAATCAGAAATAACTATAGTAATCTTGCTTTTATATGTTGATGACATGATCATTACAAAGGTGGTGTATTCAAGTTAAAAGAGATCTTCACGAAGAATTTGAAATGAAAGATCTCTGATTGTTCAGTTATTTTTTGGGAATTAAAATTGTATATAGTGATAGCTGATATTTTATGTTAAACAAAAATTGTAAGTGATACCAATGTTGTAAAAATCGTATTGGTGCTCGTATCGCATTGGGCACTGATACTCCTGTATCGTATACGGTTTAAATTTTTATTTTTTTGTTAAAAAAATAAAAAAATATTACAACAACAACAACTAAGCCTTTTCCCATACTAGACGGGGTCGGCTACATGGATTCTTTGTTTTCACAGATCCCTATCATGTGCCATGTTAGCAGTTAACTCATAATAATCTAGATCATTCTTTATTGTTTCTTTCCAACACTTTTGTGGTCGTCCTTTTAAAACTTTCCAAATTTAGTTTTTCATACCTTCTTAAAGGTTCTTCTTTTGATCTTCTTTCTATATGTCCAAACCATTTTAAACGATATTCTCTCATTTTATCCTCTATTGGTGCCACTCCTAATTTGTTTTTAATAGCCTCATTATGTATACGGTCTTTTCTTGTATGACCACTCATCCATCTCAACATCATCATTTCTGTCACAGACATATAAAAAATATTAAAAAAAATAAAAAATTAAAAATTTAAATTAATAAACAAAACATATACAATAGAATAAAAAAGCATCCATACTATAACAAAATATCTCATAATGAAGAAGCATCCATACCATCATGTGAGTACTGAATAGTACCTTTGGGGTTTAATTAATAAACAACAAAATTACAACTTACAATCATAAAGAGATTGAAGACCAAAATGTTATAAAGTTACAAGTAAAAGTTAAAACAAATTACAATCATCTACAACGCGAGTCATAATCAACAAATACATTATAATCAACATAGTCATGATCACCACCATCATCATCATCTCCTTCCTCTTCCTCCTCCACAATTGGATCCTCCCATCTAACACCTTCATTTTCATCATCATCTTCAACTCCAAGTTATGCTTCGACTTGGAGTGTCATTAGTTTTCATCCTCTAAATTGATAGAGGCTCCTCTTCTTTGATCCAATCATCAAGAATATCAACATTTTCGTAGCTCAACGGGACATATGACACCTTCTTTGCCCTTCTTGCATCCTTTTGCATTTGTATGTAAATAAAGAATATTCAAATCATAAATAATATCAAATGCAATATAATTATATCAATCATTAATTATTAATAAGATTAAGAAAGAACTAGGCAACAATAAACAATACATATTTTAAAATTATTACCTTTGCCTTAACTTCATGTTGCAACGTATACCAAATCACGCAGTCGAGCATGCTCCAGTTTGTTTCGCTTTTTCGTATGAATGCTTTAAAAAAAGCTTCAATTTCTCTTGTACCCACTCGAACTGCATGTTTGGCTCAATATATGTTGAGCAAACCTTACCAAGTTTGGTGCATCTACACCAAGGTGAACCCACCATTCATTTGAAATAAAATACGACAATGATCAATAAAAAATACTCTAAGTCAATCAATTGATAACTTAAATAAATATCAATAAAACACATAATACCTTATCGCATTTGGGAGCGGAGTTAGATTGCAATTGACCTTTCAAAATCTCCAACACTATATATATATATATATATATATATATACTTGCTTAACTCTAAATGGATATTGCAACGAGTAGATGAATCTTCAACAAGGTTAATTGCATTCAATATAACATTTTTTAAACTTTTTCGTCCTATACAAAGTTGAGATAAAATTGAATAGAAGGATTAATGAATTATGCAGAAAGATGTAAATTATGATACATTTGGCAGTTTCAATTTGCATCAATTATTTTTCAAACCTTCTTTAGGAGTGATCGTTTGCTGTCAAGGTTTGCTTGCATTTACAATTTAGCCTTATCCATAGACCTATCTTCACTGTCCACCATCCTCATTACCTTAACTAAAGGTATAATTATTCTAAACAATTTGCTGCACTTTTCCCAAAAATTAGTATTGAAAAAAACATCTACCACAACAATTCTCTTCGCTTTCTAGACCAACTAATAGAGCCCCATTCATCAGATGCAAACAATTTTTCAATGCATTTTTCTGTATGACAAGACTTTGCATAGAAATGAGCCTAAGGAGTCGTACGTGGGGAAAAAATTCGGCACACTTAAAATATACTTTTATCAATTACCTCAATTATCTCTTTTGAAGCCATAACTTATCTAATTCCTGACTGAGCTCCAGGAGTCGTACGTAGGGCGAAAAACGAAGGCATCCCACTACCACTACCTCTGGCTCTAGCTCCTCCTCTAGTACCCCTTATAGGCATCGGGCGAGTAGGAGCTCTTGCAGTGGAATAAGAGTCAACTCCACAACTACTACTAGAACCTAAACTTTTTTCTTTCTTGTCTTCTCCTTCCCTCTTCAGCCATCTCTTCTTCCATCTCAAGTGTACCATAAAATTTGTCACCATAGATCCCTTCAAAAGTATCTTCAAATGGTTGAGACATATCCCAATCACCTATTTCTGCCCTCTCTCACCCTTAATCTCTTCTTCTCTTTCGAAGCCTCCAATACCTGATCAATCTCGTAGTTTACTACTTCAGAAACCCAAAGATAAGCACTAGGATCATTCTTTTTTCCCACAAGGTGGTATTTTATACGAGAAATATCACTATGCTTTACTGCATTGCAAAACATGCACTTGTTCACAAGCCTATTGCCTTCGTATACCGGGGTGTAATATTTAATGCCGCATCAACAAGATCGACAGTCATTAAGATAAGAGTGAACAATCAACTAGAAGAAAAAGGCTTTTTTAGAGGTTAAGAGTCACGAATTTTGTAAAACCCCTAATTTTTTAGTGAAAAATCAGGTAGAATGTAAAAGGAAAGAGGTATGCCATGGATTTTACAAAAACCCTAGAGATGAGGAGTTAGATTAGGTGGAACACTTGAAAATCTTATGAATAAACCACAAAATCAATAAGAATAAGAATAAAAAAAGATCTGGAAGCAAAGGAACGGCGTGAAAAAGGGTTTGGAAAGAAGCATAAATGATTTTCACAACTTCGTATTTTCGAAATTTATACAAGAAAAATCAGTGTCGACTCGTACGATACGGGGTATATCATATGATACGATATGATACAACCCTATATCGTACGATACAACATGATAAATCGCATACTACGATACATGCGCATGTATCATACCATATCATGGTCGATGAGGCAGGTTCATTAGTCAAATTTGAAGAGGGCCTGATGATAGGCTTCGAGGAGTTGGCATTGTATTAATGGGTGATGGTTTGATGATACAAGAGGGTAGCTCCATAAAAGCAAGAGGACGATCATGGTGAGTAAGGCTTAATATAGTATATACCCTTCCTTGCTAAACCTAGGGAGTGTGTGTGGTCGAGGCTTTCAAATATCGGTTAATTGAGTCTCCCGCTCTAGGTATTATTTCAAAACGTTATGATACGCGATAAAATTGTATTGTATAATACGATACAATTTTTATAACATTGAGTGATATTGTTAACAAGTCATGACTAATTGTTGAGAAGAAGATAGATACACCATAAATACTTGAAACAAAATTGAGAACAATAAAAGGAGAGAAACTGGAAGATCCAACACCATATAGGCCTCACAAGGGCCCTAGCTAGGTAAACCCTGACCAAGACTAGCCGTTGGGGGCCAACAACGGGCTCCCAATGGCTAGTTTCTCTCTACCACCTCTTAGTTGCTTTAAATACTTCTTTCTTGCTCTATAAATAGAGCCTCAACTCTCATTACTAAATATCATTGATTTGGGACATCATCTTGGTTATTTGTTTTTTGTTTGACTTGACTTGTGTGTTTAAAGTTTAAACGCCAAGTGTTTGGTGTATTGATTTTTTGGTGATTCTTGGATTGTTATATTGTCATTTGGCGTAGACTCTTCAAGTCAAGTGAAGAGTTATTTCTAGTGAAGGGTTATTTCTTTACATATTATACCTTCCATGTGACAGGATGTTCTGCTTGTTGATGCTTCACACTTCCTGTAAACTCTCAAAAACTGTTACAGTAGCGCAGCTTCTGATATTAATTGGGTGTTATCTGAGCCAATTTTTCCTTACATTTTGTGGACTTCAAAAGTCTTTGATGCTCTAATATGGCTAGTTTGTATATTTTATTCTGCAGTATTGGAGTGATACTTTTCACCAACCGTCCATGATTTCAGCAGTGGATAACTTTGACATGTATAACAGTAGAAGTCCAATTTAGCTCCACCTCAAATTTACTCTTAACGAAGACACTCATGTTACCCTTATTGATTTCTTTTCATCTTTTCCATTCTCAACTTGAGACTTCCTTGTGCAGAAAGTGAAATAAATTCTTTTAAAAAATGTTAGGAATGTCTAACCGGTCCTCAGCTGTTGGTGGTTGGTATTTGTGTCAATCATGGTATCTATTAGTTTGAGTCTGATCATCTCCGTGCTTGTGGTATTGACAATTGACTTTCTTGTCTGATGAGAATCTTTCTCAAAATAAAATTTGCATTTAGAGTTGATTGGGACATATTTTTATTTAAGGCGTTGAAATAAAAAAGGTAGAGTTTTTGAGTCTTTAAGAATATTTTGGTGCAATTGAGTTCAGAGAACTCTTATTGCATTTTCATCAATTGGGAATTTTGTTGTACTTCATCTTAATATTTGTTGACTGTTTTCACCAGAAGATGTGTGCGAGATGTCTGTTCTTCTCTTTTAAATATTCTGGAAAATCTGTAGAAGGTGGTCTAGTCTTTATGTGTACTCTTGTACTGTTGCCTTAAAGAACATGTCAAGCTTAGCACACAGCTCTCATACTTCATTTACAGTGGCCAAATTGGAATATCAAGTTGAAAAGATATCATGTTTTGGTATAAGGATGTTCCCTTGAGCCCGTTTATTATTTCATATAGAACCACAGCTCATGATACTGCATCCCATACCCTTCAGCAGGGCATACAAAAGTATTTGTGAAGTTTTTGTTAACTGCTCTTTAGGTGAAGTTATTTATTAAAGTTGAAGGTCCAATAAGCTGGCAATATTTTGCCCTTCTATCCTGAACGGTTCATTCTTGGTGGTGCAGTTTGGTTGATACTGCAGTCAAAACGTCCCGAAGTGGATATCTTCAGAGATGCCTGATAAAGAACCTTGAATGCTTAAAAGTAAACTATGACTATACAGTCCGTGATGCGGATGGATCTATTGTGCAATTTTATTATGGGGAAGATGGTGTAGATGTTACAAAATCAAGTTGCCTCACCGAATTCAAGATTCTTGCTACTGTAAGATTGGAACTCCTGTGTACATTCTTTGTCTGCATATTGATGTTGGATTTTGATCTGTTGATCTCTGCTGATCTGCCTCTCATACACAGAACCAAGAAATTCTTCAGGAAAGGCTTGGGCGACATAATTCTATGGATAGAGATGTAACTGGATTTGATAGTTATATAAACGGTATGCCTGATCTTCTTAAGAAGAAGGCAGAACGCTTTGTCCATGAAACTCCAGACGATCAGAAGAAATCCCTCAAATTGAGAAAACAGAATAAGTTTATGCGGTTAGTGAAGCTCAAGTACCTTTCCAGTCGCCCATGCAGGTGAAGCAGTAGGTGTTGTTGCTGCACAGTCCGTAGGAGAACCATCGACACAGATGACGTGAGCTTTGCTGTCTCCTAAATTTTCTTATTCCCGGCAATTTTTTGTTTATATTTCATACAGTTCTATATCCCTAGCTATGATGCTGATTGCATCCAAAGCGATATGGACATACCAAATGCACAAATTCTACTACTAATAATCAGTATACGTTTTTTCTAATGCACTTTCTTCCTTTGTTTTAACAGTATTTTCGTTTATTTTTTTGAGAGTTAAGTTAAGATCTTTAGATCAATCAAAATCTGAAAGCTCTTCTTCTATACGTGATGACACTGCACAACTAGTTAAGCAGTAGGTGTTGGTGCTGGTGCTAGTGGTAGTTATGGTGGTCAGTGGATAAAAACTGTTTTGACAACGTTAAAGCTTTCTGTAGGATCGTTTGTTTTTTTGTAAACCTTGTCCTTCAGATGTTTCAGTGAACTTCCATCTACAGATGGACTTGGAACCTTTCTCTGTCATTATTATCTTGCCTTTCATCCTTTTAATCGTCTTGTGCTCATTTAGTATTTCATGTTTCCAGATCTGTAATTTCCTTGAGGTGCTTTATGTATGTAATTGGCTTATCCTCATTCATACCCTAGCTGGTTTGTGCAATATGAGACGGAAATAACTTTTATATGCTTCAGGCTTAACACTTTTCATTTGGCTGGACGAGGAGAAGGTAACGTGACTTTAGGAATGCCACGTCTGCGAGAGATTCTGATGACTGCATCAAAGACTATCCTTACTCCGCTTGTGACTTGTCCCTTATTGCTCCATAAAACTCGGTAGGTTTGTCGTTCTTTATCCACTGAGAAATTTTGCTTTGATATGCTCAAGTTGTGTTAACCTTTGTCTTGGTTGTCACTTCGCTTAACAGCAAGTGAGTTACATGGCTTTGCTGTTTCTATCGTTTGAATGGGGTAAATTGATTTGTTGGTTTGATCCTTATGCACAGTTTTGAGTTTTCAACCATCTCCTCTTTTCTGTGGGGCGCTGGTCATAGTTGTACTACAAGAAAGATGAATGCATTTCACTTTTCTGCCATGTTTTAAACCTCAGTTTTCAGCTGGTAAAGGTCACACATCGTAACCAATTTGTTATTGAGTGTTTGGAGATGCAGCGTTGACTTGTTTCTAATTCATGATAGTTCTGTTGAATCTGTTCTAGCCTGAAAGTTTTCTTATACTGCAAGTATGGGAGTTGACTTGCCATGACATACACTGGGAGGTGCAGTATCATTGCTGTTGAGTATGATTCACTTTGTATAGTTGGCAGGTTTTGTGTCATTCTAGTGACTTATTCGAGATGTTTCTTTCCACATATGAAGCATGGTATCTTATTTTCTCATCCTTATGTTGTACAGTTGCATCTTCTTTTTGCTGGAAAATTTCTCTAAAACTTATTGATGATACACCACGTCATATCTGTAGTTTGCGTTTATTCTTGTGATGGTCAATGTGTCATTGGTGCAGAGCTATTTTAGACTCAGAGACGTTTATGTAATGCTGTATAGCTAATCATCTTCCGAAATAAAATACTGCCTATACTTTCAGATATCGCATTTGGCATATGATGCAATTTAAAATAGCTTCCTTAATAGCAGCCACAGTCTGCAACTTCATGAAGGATAGTTACTTCACCTTTCTTTATCAACCAGTTGTCAAAGCGGTAGTTGCCATCTCTGGTTGACAGATGATTTGTCCTCTCTAAGAGATTGTTTGCATGGAAGTAGAAATGTCAATCTGGAGAACCTGGATGATTCTACATGAGCTTGATTTACATCTCTTTATTAGTGAGGCTATGTGGTGATATCATGCGCTGGATAAATAGGCTTCCTATTGGAGATGGATCATATAATTTTCTATTTACCGCTGGTTGATAGATTTGTCTTTTTCTTTAACATTCGATGAGGGCTTTGCCCATAAATCTTTATGATAAAAATGCCCAACCATTGTTCATTCGAATGGCTTCTCCCAAGTATTTTATGTTGAAGCACATGCTAAATGTATTATCTAAACATTTATTTTACTTGCTCAATTAGGGTAAAGTGAGACTTTGTGGTTGATTAGCTTTGCTTAAATGCAGGAGTGATGCTGAACGTATTGCTGCAACATTGAAAAGAATCAGATTTGCTGATGTGATACATAGTATAGAGGTCTGTGTTGTGCCATTTGCCATTGAATCAAGGGTTGTCTCAACTCTGTACAAACTGAAAGCGAAGTTGTGTGAGCCGGACATGTACCCAAAGTATATGAATATCACTGAAGAAGAGTGTGAAGATGCCTTTGAGAATAAGTTTGTTCCAAAGCTGAAGAGAGAAATAAATAAGTATTTGAAAAAGTTGAAAGGGGCACAGACAGGCGTTGAAGTAGTTTCCTCGCATCCTGAGGGTCAAGCTATGGCGAAAACAAATGGGGACAATGAAGATGCAAACCAATCTACTGAGAAAGGACAAAGGGAAGAGGCTGATGTTGATAAAGATGAGGATGATACTGAAGGTGCTGTCGAAGATGACATTGAGTATGATAATGACATGGAAAGTGAAGTGTCCGGGGTTGAAGATGTTAATAGTGATGAAGATGAAGATGGTGGTGATGGTGAGATGCATGATGAATTAAAGGATAATATCTTAAAAGATCTGCCTGATGCTGATTCTCCTTCAAGTTGGAAACCAAGCAAAGGTCCCTCAAAGAGATCTAGCACCGGTGATTTGACATCAGAATCTAAAACGTCAGCAAAGTATTCAGAATCCAATAGAGAAAAGAAAACCAAGATAGATGCTCGCATAATTGTGGCTGCAGGGTCATGTTTAGAGGTGCACTTCTCTGTTCCAAAGGGGACTTGTTTCCTGCTATCCCAGGTTCTCTTTCTCTCTCTGTGTGTGTGTGTGCGGGTGTGCGTGTGTTGAGTATCGGTTCGTCATTGCATGGTTTGATATCGTTGTGACTGGGTTTGGATAGAAATGTTCAGGAAATAAATTAGACTCAAACATCTCAGGATCCAACTGTAATGTTTGAAATTTCTTGGTCTTTTTAGTGCTCTAAAAGTTGGAATTGCACTCTATTCTATTTAGCTATCAAGATTTATTTGGTTCTATGCTAATCGATGGTTCGTGCGAATAATGTAGGTTGCGGAAAAGGTTGCAATGAATGTGTACATACGAACTGTTGAAGGTATAGATAGCTGTTCAATAATCATGCCGAAAGGGTATAGTAGCCAGACCAACAATCAGGCTGTTAAGAATAAAAAGCATTCGAAACTCGCACATGTAGATCTGGACAAAAAGATCGAACCAATAAAGTTGCAAACTCGTGGAGTTAACTTCATGGCATTGTGGAGATTGCAAGATGAGCTGGACATCAGGAAATTGTACAGTAATGACATACACGCCATGCTTGAGAGGTATGGAGTTGAAGCTGCTAGGGCGACGATTGTATCAGAAATCAGGGCGGTGTTTGATCGTTACGGAATACGACCAGACATCCGCCACTTGAGCTTGATAGCTGATTTCATGACCTTTGAGGGACAGTTCAGGCCTATGAACAGGTACGGCATCAACTCAAGCACATCTCCTTTTCTGAGGATCACTTTCGAAACAGCAACCAATTTCATTGTTGACATGGCCACACATGGAGATGTGGAGCCACTGGAATCCCCATCGGCTCGAATAGCTATGGGCCAACCAGTGAAGTTGGGCACGGGATGCTTTGACTTGTTACAAAAGCTACATGTCTGAAATATGGTATTTCATGAATTTTGTACGAGAAGCTTAGAGTATGCAGCTTTTTGGTGGACGAAGCAGAGAGAACCCCGTGGGATTCTTGAAGCATAACAAGTTGAAACAGAAACATCAAACAGAAGAAAAGCATGGGCGTAAGCATCAAACGATTTCGAACGGAAATCTCGAACGACAGACCAGTATGATTGCGCTAAATCGAGTGCAATCTTGTAAAAGCATGCTGCTCAATCGTCATGATTCATAAAATTTTTACATCTCCAAGTCTTGTCATCGTGTTCTTTAGCTTTGAGATGTATTTTATTGTTACTAATCGAGAAAGAAGTGTGAAATGTACTTTTAGGACTTATTTGACGGTGTGTCAAAGAATGGTCATAGTTCATTTACTATGCAATGAAGTTGAGATTTTCGGGGGTAGTCTTCTGTTGTTTATGCTTGTCATTATGAACATCATGAACTAATAGGGAGGGCTTCTTAAGACGATATTGCACTTCTGTCGCTTGTGTCCGTCAAATGCCGGGGTGCAGAGTTATGGCGAACACTCAATCCCCTGCCTTATGATGAGAGTGCATCGGTCGGTTCGATTCAATAACCCGAATTGAAATAATTAAAACCGAATAATTTTTGAATTTTAAAATCCAATCCAAACTAAAATGTTAAATAGGTAGCCAAATTGAACTGATGCCAATTTTTTATAATAATGAAAACCAAACTCAAACTGATTTTGAGTTGTTATTCAGTTATATTCGAATAATACTCACCCCTATTTAACACGTTCACCTAAATCGTTGGGATCAGCCTTGCTGGTCGTTTGTTCTGCGTTAGATAAGCTATTCCTTTTCACAAACTGTATGCCTTTGCAAGCGACTTGAATTTGGCACTACGAGCTCTCTCTCTCTCTCTCATGTATTAGCTTTCATCTGCCTTCAAGATCGAAGCAAGGAGACACTAGCGAGCCATGGCAATCTTCGTCTGGTGCAAACCATCGCCAAAACCGGTTCTGCTTGAGCATTTCCATACTTCTTAGCGGTCTCATTCAACAATTGCTTCGATGGTTTTAACTATACATGGTCTGCTCCAAACTGGTGTTTCATTTGAAACTGAACCGGACGACAAGACGGCTGAACTTAGAATCAGAAACCATTCAGTTTGGTTTCGGTTTCACCTTTTATAAAACTGAAACTGGAACCGATAGTTTCAAACGTGATGTTTTTTTTTTTTATAAAATAATTATTTAATAAAATATCAGTTTCAGACTCAAATCAAAATCACCCCGAAACCGTTTCAAAACTGTAACCGAAACAGGTTCTAAACTGATTTGATTACGGTTCCAGGTTTTAAGTTATCCGGAAACCAGCAGTTTGAAACGTCCGTTCCGGTTTCCATGAACTATACTACTACTGATGACCAAGTACGTTGGACAGGAACACCGTGCACTCGGCATTTCACCACAATCTCTGTATATGTCGGTAGCGGTGGTGGTTTAAATGTGCTCAAAAGGCATTTAAGTGACAACAACATCCATGCATTTATTTATTGTAGAATCTGCTCACAAATAAGAAAGGTGCTAATCAATTCTCAATGATCCCAACTATCTTATGAGATAAAAAAGAAAAATAAACCTTTTTGCCATTTACATTTTGATCTCCTTTCCATCTCTTTTAGTTGAGTTAAATTATTAAGTAGGACTTAACAACATTTTTATCTCAACTAATTTATTTATCTTTGACACTCTCTGTATATACTTATATATACACACACACAATATAAACGTCTTGGCAAAAATAAAAAGTGGATACGGCATTCCTCTTAGAGTAGTTTTGTCACATGCACAAGGAGGCTTGGGAAAAGAAACAACACACACATATATATTAGTCCGTATAAATCTCTTCAAATAATTTTATCGTTCGACCATTGCAGTCAATAATAGAGTTTTGAATCTTAAAAAGCAATATGTACTACTGTATTTCTTTTGTACTCTCATTTAATGTATAACTGTACCATCTGCTTTATCATTTCAAATCTTAACTCTTTATTGTGACGAACAGACGATAAAGATATTTGATGAGATTCAATCATGTATGAGATTGAACATATACCACTATATTTCTTATATATATATATATATCGGTGGATCTAGATTTTTCTATGGGGTGGAGTGAATTATGTATGGTAGTCATGAATTTGACTGTGCCTTGTAACGTTTTCATTGGTTTTTCAAATTTCACGTGGAGAAGCTACCTATACTTTACCTCTATATAGATATGTCACTTATATATATATATATATATATATATATATATATATATATATATATATATATCCTAAGTTGTATTTGTTGAACTTCTTGCACCGAAATTATTTCTTTTATAAATAAAATATTAATATAAGTACCACTACCTATATATGTTGTGCTTTATTGGCTTAATGGTATTGGCATGTCTTTAAGAAATATGAAAACTTCTATTATTTATGTTAAAAATAACTTTCTTTTTTGTTTTAAGAGTCAAAAGCATAATGATGGTCCCATTGATTTAGTAAAATAAACTAAATAAGCTTAAAGCTTGTATAGGTAAGATAGTATGATAATATGAATATAATAAAATATTAATTACGAACAAGATCAGAAAGAAGTACTTAGACTCAAAGAGTTAATGAGATTAGTAAGCATGGATAAAGAGAATACTCAAACGAGAGAGCGAGAACTTATTGTTAAATCAAAGAGTCCCCATGGCTCAAATATATTTGATGTTGATAATGAGTTCCTGTATTTGTTCTTACCGTACGAAGACCTATTTATAGAAGGAGAATCTTTAGAGTCCGCTCTAAATTTCTTACTTTTAATTGTTCAAAATAATGACTGTGCGCTGTTTATCAATAGTATTTAAAAAAAAATCATTATTAATGAATAGTATTTTCTTTACGAAATATATATTTATCAAAAGATTTTTTAAAAACTAATCGAAATGATCACTGGCCGGTTTCACTATTAATGAATAGTGTTTTCTTTACAAAATATATATTTATCAAAAGATTTTTTAAAAACTAATCGAAATTATCACTGGCCTATTATAAAGGCTAACTGACAGTGGGCGAAGCAGACAACTCTCAATTAGGTGCATGATTGACCCTTTTCTTGAATAGGCGACCGGTTCCGACTGTCAACCGGTTGTCGGGCTTTTTTAAGAAAAGGAGACTTCTGCTGCTGGAGAGCACTCTGCCGTTGAGCTAACATGAGTCCTGTGATAAGTTAAATTTGAAAATATATTTAACATGAAGCAGATCCTATTTTTAGTCGGTTTAGAACCGCCGGTTAAAACCAAAACGGAACGCCCAGTTATCATGTCAGCTACGGTTTTCAGATACCATAAATCGTAATAGAACTGAAAGGTTTCTACTTTCGATCACGGTTAAGGTGGTAGTTCGGTTTCGATTCAAATCAACTCTCTCTCTCTCTCTCTGATATATATATATATATATATATATATATATATATATATATATATATATTATATGTGTGTGTGTGTGTGTGTGTTTTAGAGCGTGGCTACGTACATTCTCGCTGTATCCATCCACGAGAAGTTCTTGGGAAGAGATGAAGCAATCCGTCAGTCGTAGCATGTCTCTGATAAGCAAGTGGGGATTTACGTGAGATGTGAATTAATGTTGAAGAATGCCCGTGAGTCTGAATAAATGTTGAACAAGTCCCGGAGAAGCAAGTGGGGATTTACAAACATTATTATTATGGCAATATTTTTTTTTTTTAACAAGAGGAGGCTCAAGCCTAACATACACTTTGACTCATATACTCTCTCTGAGTCGAACTCCTCCCCCCACCAATAGTAACGATGGTAAAGTGCTCAGCTGTTGAGATCTAATCATGTCAAGTCTGAACGTCTGTTTATATGTGTGTGCGGGCAGAAAGAAAGAGAGGTTAATTGTGAATAAGATGTATTGGGTATTATATATATATATATAAAATCAAGTAAGAAAAGAATTGAAGAAGATGTTGCGTAAGTTAAAATGAAGAAAAACATCAAGAATTTTATGTAAAAAAATACCATTAATAGTAAAAAGATAAATATTATAGAATAAAAATTAAACTTGCTATTTTTAGTTATAAAGAAAAACCAAATTAAAAAGTAAATATGATTTTCTTTTTTGAAAAGGAATAATGATGTGTCACATGCACAAGAAAGTTGCATGACCCAATTCTCGATAAAATCTGTCGGTTTCAGTTTGTTTGTTCGAAACCATGAGCAGTAACAAACCAGTTTTGAATCCAAAAAAGATCGGTTCTAGGTCAAAATTAGAAATAAAATAAATATTAAATACCATGTGATATTAGTGCCCTGATATTGTTATTGTGAAATTATCAGTCATTATGACTTAAATCTTATTTTATTAAAAAACCTAGTGATTTGCCACACAATAATGATACCTACACGTTATTAAATATTCATATTAAATGTTATTGTATACACTATTACCTAATCGATGTCATCCTATATATGCAGTAAAAATATTTAAAGCATTAAATTAAAACTAATATTTTGATTTAAAACTGGAACAGAACCCAGAACCATCGATTCTGGTTTCTAAAAACTATAACGGAATCGGAAGAACCCTGGTCCTGGTTACAGTTTCAGTTTTAATTTGAAGGATTCGGAGTCTGGCCGTTTGGAGCCCGGTCCGGTTTCGGTTTAAACCGACAGTATAAATTCAAACAGCCCGTCTAAATATAAGGTTTACTGGAATTGAATTATACGTAAAGAGTGACCGTGTGCACCCGGCTGTGAGCTGTCTGTCCACGAGAAGGGGCGTGAGAAGAGAAGAGGAAGCAATCTAACTAATGCCAAAGTCAAAGCATATCTGAGATAAGCTTCTGTTATAGGTTTTTTTCGCTATCATTTACTGTTTTTTCATCAAGAAAGATAAATCTATCATAAAAACGAAAAAATCTATAAATGCATGAAACAATGCAGCATTATCAGACGCGTTTCAAAGGAAGAAAGTAATTAGAGGTGTGTATTAGTGATGATCATGAGACGGGACAGGACCGCAGATCAAAGTCTCCACCCCTTCGTTTGAGAACCCCACCCCATCCTCACAACAGGGATGAAGAAAGCCTCCGTTCTCACTTCAGCATTTCCCACGGATTCTTGCAAGAATTCGTCACGGAAAGATCGGATTCTGTCTACTTTTGACATGCTCTCCGTGGAGACGCATTGAGATAGTAGACATGTATCTTGCTCATTCTAATATAATTTTTTTATATAAACATAAAAAAATATCTAATCAAAAACAAAAATCTACGAAACTGCTACCTAAACAGTTTCAATGTAAATCATTGTTCAGAGCCTGAACTTCGATGGGGGAGGGCTGGGTTTGCGGAACGGAAGATTTTTCTACTCCCTTTGTTTCCACTGAATCTGTTTCGTTCAAGAACGAATATCTGAGAGAAGCAGGAGATTCTCTCCTCATGAACATTCCTAACCTGTACTAAGTTTTAATTTTTCAACTACAAAATCCAATCGGTTAAAGTTAAATATAGAACTAATGACTGTGTGTGAGAGAGACCAAATTTGTCATGTTTCAAGGAAATTGAACACATGTACACAGTAAAGAAATAACGGTAAGTATGATCTGCTTGCTAGTTTTGGCTTTTTCCGGCTTCAAAGAGGTACCTCCACAAGAATCGATTGACACCCCTCAACAAACCATGGCAGTGTGGCATAAATTTTCGGTCAGTTCATCAAAGCAGCTTACAGTCACGTTCATCATGTCGCTAACAAGGATTGTCTCACTATCATTTACTGTTTTTCAGCAACAAAGAGAAATATATCATAAAAGAAGGAAAAATCTATAGATGCCGGAAACAATGCAATCTAAAAGCATTATCAGATGCATTTCAAACGAAGAACGTAATTCGTAGTGTGTACAGTAAATCTAGATAAACTTTTAATTTTAAATATAGAATTGATGACTGCGTGTGAAAGATGTTTAAAGAAAGTTCAACACATGTACACAGTAAAGACCTAACTCTTAGGTATGATCTGGTTGCTATTTTTGGCTTTTCCCGTTAATTGGTAGGCCTCAAAGAGGTACCTCCACAAGAATCGATTGATTCCTCTCAACCAACAATTGCAGTACGTCATAAATTTTCGGGTAGTTCAATAAAGTATCGTTACAGTCACGTTCATAATGTTGTAATTAAAGACTTCGATGGATGATAGCTTGAATTGCAACTTCCACCACAAACACCGACAAGCATTTCTCTGGAGCTGGCCAGGATTGCATGTTCTGTTTCTGAACTGAACTGTGGATGACAACAAAGAAGACACCAGTTTATTAGTGGTTGAAGCCGAAATTACGCCCTGAGTATCAAACTCATGACCTTGAACTTGTGAGTTAACCTGGCCAGGTTAGCTATTGCGCGTTGTAAGGAAGACAATTATTTGTTTAGTGAAAATTTTGGTCCACACTGGGAAGCAGCACTTCATCTCTACTTTGCAGCTGCACTTACTGCTGATTCAGCAACTTGCATCACAGCAATGAATATATGAATATTAAAAAGGGATCTCTATACACCACCAGAAAAAGTGGAAATAAGGAGCTGTATTGTGAGCTTGCCGCAAGTATGTATAGGTGGCACCACCATGCAGTGACGTACATAGTTTTGTTACGAACCCGCAGTTCTAAAGATTTAGGGTTGATCTTCAACTTTTGATTGATTGAAAATTTGTGATCTTCATGACTTCCGAGTCTATAACCCGTCGCAGCGCCAACTATCACAAAACTGTCTGGGATCACCAATCCATCCATTCGATCTGAAGTAATTACTCGGTTTCTTTTCAGCATATCCACAATCAACTCTAAAATCAATTTGTACATGAGGCAGAAGGCCTATAGTTCTGAAAAAGTTGCTAACTGGTGACCTTTTCAACAAAATGGAGATGGTTGTTTCCCTGTGGATATTGGTATGGTGTAAGTTACAGCCCCATATGGCCATAATTCATGAATATGTAATCTAGAAGGCCTGTAGAGGGTGAGGGTCCTGGTCATGGAGCTTTTGCCGGACAGTGCAAGTACCAACCTCCCAATACTGGCGTTTTGGTCAATGAATCCAAGAAAAGAGAAGGATACTGGGTGATTTGAACTGTATATATATTTGTCTGTGTGCGCGAAGATTACACACACATAGTATATATATATATATATATATATATATATGTGCATACATAGAGACATACTTTCATATGTATATACACTTGGCTGTCTAGACCTTCTTCCTTTCTTTCATTATTAGTTTTGTACGAAAGAATTTCAACAAATTTCAAAGTCTTCCGTAGCAAATCTTGCCGCTATATATTCGCTTTTACTCTCTTCCTTATTTTCTTTGTTCGATTGCAGGAGGAGAAACAATATGAACTACTGGAGCAGCTGAAGAATGAGGTCAAGTTGCTGTTTGAATCTAAAGTTAGCACAGAACCACCAAAACTTACATCAATCATTGACTCAATTCGACGGCTGGAAGTGGCCTCACTTCGAGAAGGAAATCAAGAACGCGTTGGAGGGACTTGTATGCTGTTGACTCAAATGATCTGTGTGAGGTGTCCTTAAGATTCAGGCTGCTGAGGCAGTATGGCTTTAATATATCATCAGGTATAGGTGTGTGTGTGCGTGCATTTCCTTAGGTGTGCACTGAAAGTGGCAAAAGATCAGATCATTTTTGAGACTTAAGAGACTACATGAATCAGACATGTCTGTGGTAGCGAGCACGAAATTCTATTCAGATTTTTGATAAGTTGCATTCTCTTCACCGTATGGTGACAGATAACAATTTAAGACATGATTATTCAGGTGCTCAATTTACTAACACTAAAATAATTTACGTTGCAAAAGATATATTCAACATATTCACAAACAAGGAGGGAAATTTCCGGACAAGCCTGACTCAGGATGTGAAAGGGCTTCTCAGTCTGTATGATGCTTCATTCCTTGGTGTTGATGGAGAGGGCATTTTAGATGAGGTCAAATCCTTTACAAAGAAGCACCTCGAGGCAGCCTTAGGAAAGCTCGGGGGAAGTCCAGCAAACGAAGGTGAATGTGCCCTTAAAACTCCTTTAAATTGGAGAGCCGATAGATTGGGAGTTAGGTGCTACATAGATGAATATGAGAAAGAAGAGGGGAAGAACCAGTCTACTTGAGCTAGAAAAACTGGACTTGAACATTCTGCAGACACTGTATCAAAACGAAACCAAAGATCTAGCAAGGTAATTGTTCCCATTCTTGTTGTACTCTTTTAGGCTGTTTAAATTTTTCGAGGAAGGTTTTCTCTTGTTGTTATGAAGAAGATGTTCTGACTAACAAGATCGACAGCAAATGGTATATATCGTTCTAAAGATTGAATATTGGAAATTGACAACACGTCCACACACATATGCAGTAACCATTGGATACAAATCAAATTTATTTCATTTTAACTGCTGGATGGAATCTCATCCAAATTGCTACATTTGGAATAGGATCTCTCTCTTCTCTCTTTCTCTGTCTGTGTCTTTGTCTGAATTCAACTAATGGAAATTTGTAATTTGGTTGAAGATGGTGGAAAGAACTAGGTCTACATGGGAAGCTAAGCTTTGCAAGGGATAGACTGATGGCTATGCGCACCCAGCTGCGCGCTGTCACATGCACGAAAAGGGCGTAGGAGAAGAATCAGCACTTGAGCAGATCAACGACGTCCTGTGTAATGCATGGAAGAAGCTCAACAAAGTGCAAGGAGGCACCCAATTTACTGATCCCAAGCGTCTTCGTAGATGCAGCTGTAAATCTTGAACGCTCCAGCCACTTCTTTTACGAGGATGCACTGTCACATGCACGAACACGATTCAACAAGAAAAAGTTGTAGATCAAAGAAGTCCTTTATTTTGGAAGCTTGTGATGCAATCATCGAACATCTGCTCAACTGTTTTGAAGGAAGAGACTAAGCTTTGGGCTTTGGTTGTCTCCTCCTTGTTCACTACACCTGCATCATCATCATCGTCGTCGTCGTCGTCGTTATAGGAAGAAAGCCCTGGAACCTAATTTTGTTTGTTTGAAAACTGTGGACTGTTATCTTCTTGTTGTCAATTAAAAAAATCCACAGTTTAAACCGTGGATCATACTTATATTACATGATTTTAACCATGGGCTATATTTTTAATTTTTCAAGATTTCGGAGACTCAGATGCCTCGCCTCGCCTTGCCGTAAATTTGTCACCGGGTTAAACAGAAGCCATTGTGATCCTAACTATGAGGAAGATGACATACTTGTTTGCAATGGGGTAGTGGGGGTATTTGACCTTGAGCATTGTCACTACATCAGACCAGTGTAAGACAGAGCTTGAACAGATGAGCCTTCCACATGCCCTGCTTTCTTCCATGGCCAGTAGATGGCATCTTGCTACATCCTCTGCAGGCACAAACCCTATTGTTGTGTTTGGATATTCTCCATTGTATGATCCTGAAATCACAACACGAAACACAACTTGAAACACGATATTGGTATCAGCATAAAGCTCGACCACTACTAGAATAACCCGAGAAGTCTGTGTTCATGGTTACTCAATGTAACATGAAAGCATACTGGGTTGTGTTTGAGCTCACCTGTCTCCTATTGAAACACCAAAGAACACGATACGAACACAGACCCAGAAAACAAAATTGCTACCCAATATAAACTAAAAGAGAGAGAGAGAGAGAGACCTTTCAAGACCGCAAGGACGATAAAGAGGGTGCTTGTGGGCTGAGTGGAAATCAAAGGACCCACAACGAAAGATGGGTTCACCACCACCAGGTCTAAGCCTTGTTCACCAGCTACCTTCTCTGCTTCCCTTTCTGCTATGGTTTTGGCATATGCATACCACAGCTGAAACATACCCGAACTATACACATTTAATGTCCATTATAAAGGCATTACCAATATCATGCTTATATTGAGAAGCAATGTTAGAAATGGCTCACATTGTGCTGTTTGCAGTAGTCCGGGTCGCTCCAATGCGACTCGTTTAAAGGCGAGACAAGTAGCGCATCGGCCTGGTACCGAATCGCCGAGAATGAAGACGTCAGCACCACTCTCTTGACAGATTTGGACCTTGAGAATGCCATCAAGACGTTGATTGTGCCCTTTATGCAAGGGTTGATCAGGGTTTCCCTCACACGGAATCGGGATCAACCTGGCAGGTCTAACTGGGCCTGGGCCAGCCACAGAACCCAATGGAACCAAGATCAGAACAGAAAAGGAGCCAAGGATCTCCACAATTCAGTTCCGGTTCCACCTATTGGAAAACTGATTTGAAACTGGAACTGGTGGCCCGGAACTTCCGGTTACAAGTACCTTTTGATTCCGGATTTAAAGTTTCGCCTTATTTTTCAAATGAAACTGGAACCAAATCGAATATGAGCCCGTCTGAAACTGGAGCCATAAGCGAACCCAGAACTGGTTTTGGTAGAACCGAAACTGCCGATTTGGAATCAAGGTCTGGGTTTAACTGTCTTGTTGATGCCGAAAATAATGAATTTGGATGTCTCTACCTGAATGTTGTCATTGTAGGGAACCAAAACAGGGGATGCAGTGTGACAAACTCCTCCAACTCCATTAACAGCTTCATCAAAGCTTCCCTCATTGAGATCATCTTTCACTAGTTTCAACTTCTCCTTGGCTCCTCAAAGATCCTCCACAGATATCTCACCTTTTCCTTGTTACCTACAATAAACCAAAGGCTTAAAGCGACCACCAAATTAAACGATTGAGAGTATATACCTATTACTTTTTATTGAAGAACAATTAGCCTGATATGGATTTGCAAATGCTTCAAGGATCATTCATCGGTCGAACCAAAGAAACCAGTCGAAAGATTAGCAGGAAATGAGAAAATATACCATATTATAATGAAAAACTCTTGGTTGGTTAAGTTCATGGAATTGGCTATAACTATGAAACAAATGTAGCACGACCCAATGAAAAACATATCATGGATGACTTTGGACGTGATGTGTGCATTGTGCGTGCATGCACACACGACTTCCAGATGTTTATAGACCAAGATTCAGATTTGGATGTCGGATTGTCATATCCAATCTGATCCAAGTCCTATCTAACTAGGCCCAGACAGTGTACTCAAACATAGACCATATAAGACTTGATCGAACCAGAGCTGGTATGACCTGGTATGGAACAACGGCCAGTCAAAATCAATTATGCATATAATGACCTGGATCACGGACCGTGGCCCGAACCCGGTAGCCCTTCTCTAGCAACGCCTTGATCAGGTAGGTGGCTATCAAACCAGTCCCACCGTTACACAGAATTCCTTCATTTCTCCGTTCTTCTTCGTCGTGGTCGAATAGTTGTTGATGTGTTCACACCTAACAAAATTTGAATTGGCCATCGACAATTTGAAGGACCAAGAAGAAGAGGTCATGCTTTTGGCACATAACATGGTAGTAGAGCCATGCATTGTGTGTGAGAGAGATTATAAGCTCACACAAAAATACAAGGTCTGATCTTTGTGGTTATTAACATATATTCTTAAGTGTCCCTCATTCTTTTCGTTCATATGCAGCATGATGTGATCTATATGCCCACATTTATAAACGTCTAAACAATCTTAATCATGTTTTTCTTGCTTTATATTTTATTGGTATCACACTAACTTTTTTCTAATTACATTTATTAATGGAGCACAGGTAAGAAACTTTTCATGGTCTGATAGTAGTTCCAAAACAAAGTCGGTAGCGTGCGAGAACAAGTTTGTCGAGGAAATTCAACATCAAGAAGAACTATCTTTAAATGAATAAAAACCTTTGCATTTAGTTTAACAACCTATTGGCGTTTGGCTCATTCTGCTAGAAACTTGCATCGAAATGAGCTCAGCTTGTCTTAATGAGCAAAAGAGACAAGGAATAAGGTGAGGAAGAAATTTGTATAGCAAAATTACTACCGAAGGTTCATATCGTGGTCTTGTGGATTCACATATTGGCATGTCAGAATATCCCATATGTTCAATATTAGGTGCAATTCTGAGTCCTGTTAGTAGGATAGCTATCATTTAAGAGACGGTATCAACTTCATTAGAAATTCATATTAACATATTCAAAGCTTTCTAGAACACGCATACTCATCCTCTGTTTGAGTTGTTCTCTCTCTCTCTCTCACACACGTCGTTGGGAAATGGAATAACGAATATACACAAACACACGCGCACACACACACACATACACATGTACATATGTATATTCATTTGTATAATGTGCGTCCTCCCAATACAATGAGGTCAGAATATGGAGCATCACTATCAAAAAGGATGAAAAAAGGAAGGGAACATGTCGACATGAACTATAGCGACAACACAACCGCGTCCGTAGCCGTTGATTTCGACTGAGCAATCTCTCTCTCTCTCTCTCTCTCTTGCATTATGTTTCTGTATTTGGCAGAGCAGTTTGGTCGCAGCTGGAGCAGACTGAAATGACTCTCTTTCTCTCTCTCGTGAATTAAATATCTCATGTAAACATGCGTGTTACGCCGATTAAGCTTCAATTCAGACTCTGCCTACTTCTATCTGCTCAGAAATTGTTTAAGTGAATTGATTGTCTGAAGGGATCCATCGTTATGCAAGCGTAGCCAACTTGCATTTACTCGTTTAATTTAGTCATAAACGTCAAGAACTTTTGTTCCAGATCAACTTATATCTTGTCACTTTTCATGATTGTATAATGAACTGGAACTCATTGTATCTGTCGCAGTTTCCATCCTCTTATAATTGTGATCCTTGCTTTTTCTGTCTACATTTCTGCGACGTTGGACTTGTAAGCCATAGCCATCATTGTTAATCTTGTAGAATCACCATCACCAATTACAACAGTAGCAGAGCAAGAGTAGCAGGTGATTCGAATCATTCTCATGAATAAAGCTAATTCTCTGTATGATAACTAATGATCGGCTTTGCCTGAAATGATCTGAGCCCCCAACTGGGCCGGTGGTTGAGAGGCTAATGAAACGAACGAACATGGGTGGTGCATAAATTCCTAGATTACAAAAGTGGTGTAAAAATAAGAATCAAAATTCAATTCTGACGGCAAAACCATTGTAAGTTCTTCTCTATCATTGGAGGTGTTAATTAAACGTTAAAAAAGAACTGCTCTGTCGCTGTTAATACATTCATAACTTATTTAAAAGCTCACACAAGGATCAAATTTATCCACTTGTAAGTTCTAATAGGCGAAAAAGTTGATAAACCAAAACCAAGATCAAAACCAAGCCTTTTCCATATTAAGTGGGGTTAGCTACACAGATCTTAATGGCCATTGAACTGGATCTTGTGTTTTATTAGCATTTGACTTTTAAAAAGCAGCAAGATCATGGTTTATTCTCATCTTCTAACATTAAACAACCATTTCTCTCCCTCTTTTAAAGAGCTCGCCCACAATGCCAAACTTTGAAAATGAAAAGAATTACAGCCCACAGTTTAAGCCATGGGCTGTAAAGTTCCCAGAAAACCTCGAGTTATTACGATCGTCTTTCGTTCACCCTGAAAGCCCATCGTTACATACCCTAAACCATAATGCATAGTTATTGTGCTCAGGGATCCACCCTTGGTTCTAGCTCGTTTGTATTGATGAACAAAGTGGAGAGTATGTAAGCAGTCTCAACTTGCTTAATAAGTACACCAACTGTCTCATATGACCAGAATTTGGGTGCTAAGCAAATCGACTCTTTAACGATTCAATCTAAAATAATGAAAAGAAGGGACTAAAATCTTCAAACCGTGAAAGTTTTTGAAAAATATAGTGAATGACTAAAGTTGTGCAGTAGCGCCTGTTACTCGGACATTGACGCGAGGAATTTTCTCTACCTCTTCTTATCCTAACCCTGCAAAAAGCAGGTTCTCAAAACAAAAGGTGTTGGGTTGGAATCAATCCCATTCCAAGGATTTCTATTCTTGTGGTTATGGAGTATCGACCTACTAGAGAATCATGAAATAGAGTTGAACATAGTAAGATGCGGAGATGCAGAATTGAAAGATTTCGTTGAAATTGTTTGCTTGGAAATTTCCCAAAAAACTTGAGATATAGCTCAGGTGGTAGAGCTCCGCCTTTGCAATTGGGTATAAGAATAGTCCACGGTATATACCGTGGTCTGTTCTTCCAAACCTTGTTCTTACCAAAGAAAGTGCAACGTGCACCGATTTTCCCGTGGGCAATAATGCATGGTTTACGGTGAACAGTGAGAACTCCAAATCCTCCACTCCTCGAACCTGCGCATTAGCGTTCCGGGTGGAGAAGTACATAGTAATGGTTATGAGGAGGTCTATGATCTCCATTTATGAGATACGGCAAAATGAGGAACTATATGTATTCATAAAGTTAAAGATCAGATTATGTGAAAATGATTCCCCAACTAGTGATTGACCATAAATTATGGGTCGTTCCTCGATCGATTTATCGAGTGGGTCGAATTGAACACCCAATTTAGCAATTCGTTTGAAAGAAAGATTATCAATGTAACACGTAGAGTAACAGCTCACCTGGCTAAGGGTTCGACTCATAATTTGTAGGTCATGTGTTGAATTCTTGGGAAAAGAGAACCCCTATCTAGTACACTTTCGTTCCACTATGTATCAATCTTAGTGTCTATAAAAAAACTTATTTGTGCCTGGAGTCCTGTAAGAAAACTTTTTAGCTCGAAATTTGGCTCGAGAAACTCGATCTGGGAGACCACGGGAGTGAAAACATAAACCAACTTGGTGGTGGACTCGATGAATTTAAGAAGCTCATTTTTTCCCCTCCAATCTTCTTTAATGGTAGAGTCTTGCTTAATCCGGGGTTATATATTAAGAATGGGTTGTCGTCAGAAGTGGGCGCTTCAACAAGAATAAAAGAAACACCTCGTACCAAAATGGCATGTCCAGGTTGCTTACATTGTAAGTGTTGCCAGTAGGTTTCATCAATGGATTGGTTTTACCCGAAACCACCAATGCTTATCCAATTAGGTCAGAAGTTTCTAGCAAGTAAATACATCCATTAATTATGATGAAGTACCTGAGTTAATATATGGAGTGCAATATGATATATAAAAGTTAATGCAAAACCTGCACTCACCTGGAAAGGGACTCTACTCTCGAGCTGAAGTTCGTGAGATTGATATCTATGGGTATATGCATAAAGTTATTGAATGGTTACTTTCAGTCTCCATAGCTATCATTTGTGAAATCAGGAAAGAAGGGCCGTCCTTCTTCATTTTATGAGATGTATTTTCATAAAAGATAAAATATTTTATAAAAAAAGGTTTTTGTTTTATTAAAGTAAACGAAAATCTTACAACCACTTGCGTATAGGCTGAAACAAAAAGTAAAAAATGAAATACAAAGAAAATGCTAGCCCAAGGATGAAAAACAAAAGGAGAAATATAACAAACATATTCATCTCGTTTTTCTTATGAGAAAACCTCTTTGAGGAAACTATTTACAGTATTAAACTCGTTGTCCTTAAGCTTCTCTCCTTCCATCTTTCACTTCCGATTCTGCGCAATCTGGTTCGCTTTGGAATCTGTCAATGTGTGCCTGGCTGCGGCACCTCCCCTGTCAGTCGTTGTCCTTAAACGTAAATGTAAGAATGTAAAAAGTGTCAATCTTCAAGGTATGGTTTTAAATCCATCTTTGGCGGTTAGGAAAACACAGTATTGATCCATTCTTCATGTTCAGCTCATAACGATTAGGAGCCTGGAGCTAGTTCATGTTTGCTTCATTCACATCATGAACTGAACACGAACAAGCTCAACAATCACGAGCTGAATTAAGCTGAAGAATGAACAGCTAGGTTTGTTTAACCGGCTTGACCTACCTAAATTCAAATCAGGTCTATCGTGTTAGCACCTATACTTGCCGCGGAACTAATATTTGTTGACAATAAATTACTCTTTCGTGTTAGGCAGTGAACTATTTACCATTTATAATGTTTTGAATTGAAATACTGTAGAAGTTTTAGACACAAGTGGGAAATACAAACCAACAATTTCCTAAAATCCATTGATTGTCTGGTGCCCAAATTGAATGCAGCCTTGTGAATTTATCTTCTAAAGTAGGGCAACTGGTTGCCAAGTCTCTGCAAGTAGCAAACAATCGCATGATTGAGTACCCATTAATGGCTCTGAATGAACCACACCCACAAACCTGGTTGATTGGGACCTACCATCTAGACCTTAGAAACTGGGTCCATCCCAGAACTCATAGTATGTTTACTGAACTTGCCTGGCATTCATGTCACAGAGTCTTCACGATATGATATATGTGCGCCCATTTAACTTCTTTCTGTGAAACAAATGTCGAGACCATGCATTACTGATCTCTATCTGGCACCACTTGACCCACTTGCTGACCTTAGTTACCAGAGAATCTGCAAGCAATCGCACTGCTTTGATTCAAGCAGAGACTGCAGGTTCTTCTCTCTCTCTCTCTCTCTCTCTCTCTCTCTCTCTCTCTCTCTCTCTTGTGCGCGCGCGCGTGTGTGTGTGTGAGAGAATTGAACTCCTGACTGTCATGTGTTAGTAATAGTGATCGGGTACATGCTAAATATCGTTGGTGCAAAAGCGGCGAACTTGGTTGTCGCCACAGGTAAAAGACCTCTAGTTATGACAAGGATTTGGATCTTGACATTACTGAACCTGAACTAATCTGGTTCTTCATGACTGTTTTAAGATTTGGACTGCAAAATCATAAAATTGAATTCAACCCATTCAGGTAACCCAGTTTTATTTTATATGCAAGTATGGTTTGGATTAGAGATCGGGCTCGGGTAGGATTGATGTCCAATACCGGGCGATGTGCTTCGTACAGAAGGGCTTCATCCTCGACGAAGAAATCTCGCCTTCTGCAGGTCACGCATTTAACATGGCTTCATACTCATTTTACTTTGCTAGATAGACTACAGATCTTTACAATAATATCAAATTATGCTCTCTCTCTCTCTCTCTCTCGTGAATGAGTTGAGTACCAGCCTTGCAAGACTACAAGTGCAGTTGGAAAGGAGAAAAAGGATAAGGTTGATATAATTACTTGCTTAATACAAAGTCTCTTTTACTGCAAGGGTACTTTTAAACCACTTACAACAGAACTTCAAGAAAGCTTTTCTATAATAAGTGAGCTTTAATATGAGATTAGCCATTAATTTTTTCCTTGCAACGCATGTAAACATGAAAGGTGCCTCACAATAATAAATTTTCCTTAAGCTATATATGGTAAACTAAAAGAATCTCTCTCTCTCTCTCTCTCTCTCTCTCTCTCTCTCTCTTTGTATATTATCATATATATATATAGTCCTTAGAAATACATGCATAGTAAACCAACAAATATAAACATGGTCCAATCAACAATAGTCATAGATCTAAAGTAAGCCATAAACAAACCATACGGAAAACAGAAGCAGAAGCAATAATCAGAAAAAGAAACTTATCAGTACTAGTCACCCTTGCAGACTTGCCTTAGAGAAATCAGTGACCCGTTATATAGTGCGTACGAGTACTTTTACCTTCCTCTTAGGATAAAACGCACACACAACTCAAAGACACATACCTGACTTCGAGTCGACTTCGATTATGCCTCAATCGCCTATGGCTGAAGGGGATGGATGCAGAGAATAGCTATACAAGCACAGGGAATACAATCGGCCAGAGAGAGAGCAAAGGCGAGAAGAGAGAGTGTTTCTCAAAAGTTCTTGATTAGAGGGCCCTAATATATTATTTATAAATGGCGTGTTGGATCACAAATCATAGATCCAATCCAAATGACACACCTCTCTATCCCGTTATTATTCTCGTGTAGACACTCTTGAGTGTTAGATCAAAAGTTTTTCATGCAAAATGATAGATCCAATCCAAATGACACACCTCTCTATCCCATTATTATTCTCGTGTAGACACTCTTGAGTGTCAGATCAAAAGTTTTTTATGGAAAAAGATAGATCAAAGACAATTCCCAAACCCAAACTAAACCTAAGCCTAAGCCTAACCCAACCTGACGCACGTGTGTGTGGTCTAGCATGTTCTCCCCAAGGTTTTTGAACTAAGGTTCATATGCTACTAACTATATAAAAGGACATGTGCGTTTGTCTCATTCTTCAATATGGGACTAAACTTTGTTTGCTCTTGGTCATCATATACACAAATCCCTGACATGTGACTTTTGTACACTTTAGGACTTTCATATATATCAATGTTGTATCAATTTAATATTTGGGATATCAACATGAATTAAATGTTATTAATGCATATGAGTTTAATTAACTCAACTTAATTAACATTAAAAACCAACAATCCCTCACAAAGTCATGAAGTGAAAAGTGTCCTCCCAAACCAACCATCATATTATACTTTTAGTAATGGTACCTTTCGGTTTGAACCTTTATCTGAGTTATCTAATAGTACTTTTAAAGAAACTAGGTGAACATATGTATTGAACTTGAACCATGAGTATAAAGGTGCCTATTGGTAACAATATAATAAAAGACTATGACATGATATTTAGGGGTAATGCATTAATAGCTATGTATTCATATTCAATATCATGATTGACTTTAGGGAACAACTCAATTCTCCTATTGCGGCCACACAATGTCAATCACTTAGTTGGGTATCTCCAAGAATATATTGCTAGCATCATGTTCTACGACTCAATCCCACTTAGAGAATAATCTCTATCTAAACTTGCAGTCATGACACTTTAAGTTTAAAAGAGACAAACACATATGCTAAAAGTATTACATAATATAAATCATGAGTTTCAGTCTCGTCCTCAATCAAAATTTCTCAAGTAAGGTTACTAATAGACTCTTAGTCAAAGGATCAACAAAATCTATAACCATTACCCTATTAGATACAAGAGCCCTTACAAACTTTAGTCTAACTTAGATTTGTTTCCGTTGCTTTTGGTTGTACTTTGAACTACTGATCTTACCAATTATAGTTATACTATCACAATATACTGAAAGTACATGAAGCAACTTTTTTATCATAGGTAAATTGGACATAAGTCCCTTACGCCATTAAACTTCCAATTTAATATAATCCAAAGCACATAGTTATGCCTCAAATATAAAACGAGCTAAAATAGTTTGTTTCTTAGATTTCTAGGTGACAGTATCACTACCCACAAATAACATATATCTAGTGACCACATTACTATCATAGTTTTTTGCTATCCAATTAACATCACTAAATCCTTCAAAAATAGAAGGATATTTATCGTAATGCAATATAAGAGAAATGATTTCCTTTAAATAGTGAAGTAAACAAAAACAAAAGCAGTAATGAGAAAAAGAAACTTATATGTGTGAGTTGCCTTTATTGACTTGCCTTAGAAAAATCAATGACCTGCTATATAGTACATACGAGTACTTACACCTTCCTCCTACGATAAAATGCACACACAACTCAAAGGCATGCACTTGACGTAGGGAATACAACCGGTCAGAGAGAGCACAAAGAAGAGGTGGGAGGAGAGAGAGTGTTTCTCAAAAGTTCCTAATTAGGGATCCCTAATCTCTTATTTATAGACGGTGTATTGGATCACGGATCATGAATCTGATCTAAACGACGCACCTCTCCGTCTCTTAACTATTCCCGCATAGTCACTCGTGACCGTTAGATCAAAAGTTTTTCGTAAAAAAAAAATAGATCGAAAACAATTTCCAAACCCAAGCCCAGACCTAGCTTGGTGCACACGTGTGTGGTCTAGCATGTCCTCCCCAAACTCTTTGAGCTAAGGTTCATGAGCTACCAGCTATATGAAAGGATATATGCGTTTGTCTCATTCTTCAAAATGGGACTAAACTTTGTTTGCTCATCACATGTACAAGTCCCTCACATGTGATTTTTTATACTTTAGGACTTTGATAATTATGAATGATGCATCAATTGAATATTTAGGATATCAATATGAATTAAATGTTATTAATGCACATGAGTTTAATTAACACAACTTAATTAACATTAAATCCAATAATATACACACACACACATATATATATATATATATGTGTGTGTGTGTGTGTGTGTGTACACTTAAGCATTAGTGATGATTTCACAAGTATTGACTATTGTTAAAAAATCAGTTCCAAGCATAGGTTATAATTTTCTATCTTCGCAACTATTTTTGGGGCTCACAATCGTTTTAACTATACTCAAAATGTTTTTGCATTGTCTTCTATGGCGGCATGGGATGGTCCAACAGTCCACATAGATCTTGACAACTTCTTCAGTGATCGCCTTAAAGTTGTCCTCAATCATTGTCATAAGTTGTGTTTCTACTAGTGATATACACACACACACATATATATATATATATATATATATATATATATATATATATATATATATATATATATATGAAAATCAGGAGTTTAAACACTCTTATGTCAGATTACTGTTGGTATGATCACACAAACGATGCAAATCGAGTCGTTCGTTAATATTGACACAGGGATTGAAAATGAGCACTGTCTAGCAGCTCTCTCTGTTTCTCTCTCTAATATATATATATATATATACATATATATATGTATATACATATATATATATATATATATATATACATATATATATATATATATATACATATATATATATATATATATACATATATATATATACATATATATATATATATACATATATATATATATATATATACATATATATATATATATATATATATGACCAACATATGTCCCTTACGAAAATAACCCTTCAAGCAAGGCATCATGCGTCAGTGTTTCCTATGAGAAAGCCTATCTTGTTGTGTAGTCCTTTTCAATTCTGAATCCTTGGTATCCAACCTACCTTTTATAATTTCCTTTCCTGCTTGCGCTGTTCCACATGTGTTTCAACTGATGCCGAGAGGGTTGGTTCTAGGGAGCTGGTGAAAAGGGGAAAAGAAGACCTATCTTAGAAAAGCTAGCTAAGTTCCACCAACTTTTTCCATGTATGGATCTTTTTTTTCTTTAATGTCATTTCTCAAAAGTATTGGATTTCTTGGAATTTCAACAACCAGCATTCATCGTTCTTTAACTCATTTAAATAAGATTCTCATAGATCAACGAGATCTTACAAAATACCATGTGTATATAAGAGATTTTCTATAGCAAGCCAGCTAGAATTGATCTAGGAGGTTTGTGCCTTCATGGGCCTGCGACGATCAGGTCAGGGCCAGGTTCCGAATGTGCGAACTGTGTGGCCGATTCACAAGCCACCTGATCAGAAAAGAAAAAAGAACTTTAATATTATTCACAAATTCGTTTGGAAGGTATCAATCATTAATCAATAATCCCTGAATTTTTTATTTTAATCTGTTAGCCCCTGGACGTTAAAGAGACTGTCTAATTATCAACCTTGCTGTTATGGATCAGCAATTATGTATCTTTGTGTGTGTCTATATATATACACATACATATATTTATATATATACACATATATACACATACATATCATATATATATAGCCCCAGTTATAACTATCATGAATGATTCAAATTGTTGGCTATTTCTGAGCGCATGGTAACATCAGTTCGCTCTAAAGGGTTTCTACTCCTTATCTGTCTCGCTTTCAAGAAAATATTGATCTGGCATCAAGGGTCATGTTATCCATGCATTGAAGCATGTACACAAACCATGTCTCTTGTTGTGGAAGATCATATAGGTGGCCATCCATCCGTCGGACCATTGGACCAATTTCTCTCGAGCCTAGGGTCCAAATATTGGTAAAAGGATCAAACGGCAGCAAAAGTTGTAGAAACTCATGAGAAATGAAACTAAATTTTCTAAGGATACCCACATTCTAAATCTCAAAAAAATGGTTAGTGCTAAAACCGAACCGAACCGAACCGAACCAAATGTAATTGATGGATCATTTTAGTCCCGTATCGGGCAGGAAATGAATGAAATGAAAGATGAATTGAGCATTATAAAAACTTGTGAAGGGTACCGAATAAGAGATACTTTCTTGGTAGTTTGCTCTTATCAGTTCAGTATCTGGTAAGTGACCTATGTGGTCACTGACCACATGATATTAAACTGTTTTTTTTGGAAGAGGGTGCCACCCACTATAATTTGGTTCATGGTTATTGACTACAATAAGAACCATGGATTTGGTTTGGTTCAATTCAATTCTAATTATGTCAGGGTTTTGTTCGGTTCTCAAAATACCAAGAACTGTGAGTAGCCATAATTTTGTTCAAGGTTGAGGTTAGAACCAAACCATGAACACCCCTAACCACAATGGTAATATGTTGAGAGTAATAGCTCAATGGTGACGTCTTGGGATCTCTAGCTAGCGATAAGGGATTCAATCACTGGTTGTAATTAACGTGGGTTCCGTCTTGCTCCAGTTTGCCAATAAATAAAAATGGACCCCAAATCTCAAGTTTTTTTCGAATAATATATTTAAAATAATGGTTAGGGGTCATTTAAAAGACCCAAATAAAAATAATATATTTACAGATTTCGAAACTAGGCATAAATGTGACAACTTTGTTCTAGGTCTTTTATTTGTGCCCAACTTTGTCAGGATCAGGACTCATTAATAGCCACACACCGAGGTGTCCCGGATGGGGCTTTTTGAATGCCACCAATAGGGGCAGATATGCGCGAGGCGGCCGTTTTGAGGTGCGAAGGGCACAAAACCCTTGTTTTCGAAGGGAGTGAAGGTCATAAACCATATATTACCTTTGGAATTGTCAGAAAGAAGATTTAAATTGATGTGGTTGATGTGATATCTCCTTAAATCATCAACTGTTAAGCTAATGATTTCGGCGAGAGAGAGATGCGGTGGATTTGATATTTTTCTTAAATCAACAATCACTGAGGTTATTGGTTTCATGTAAAGGAAGAGAGGAAGAGAGATGTTGTTCATGGGTAACATCTCATCTGTCATGGCACTTTGTAGGAAACAGATGAAGCCTAGAAGAACGAGCTCTCTCTCTCTCTCTCTTCTTAAACCTTTAAATTTAGGTACAAGAACCCAGAACCCATCCTTATTGCCTGTACGTCAAACATTACTTTTCAGACTCAGGAAAAAGCCTGCCAATTTTCTCTATCCTCTTTTCCCGAGGTTCTCACATTAAGGGCTATGCAAAACCATAACTACAAAGTGGATGATGGCAGTTGCAGTCAAGGAAGAATCTTGAGATTATGCTAATCCAGACTATCTTTAGAAGAAAATAACATACAGAAGCAGAACTGCAATTGAAAAAAGAAGAATCAGAAAAGCTTTCCGGGCGTGTGACAGAGTATGTAGCAAACATCGTGGAAGCAATGGTTCAGTAGCTTCTAAGACTGTTTGCAGGAATATAAACACTAAATCATACAACATATTAGGGTTTCTCCTCCGAGCTTGTGTCAAGGCTAGTCTATTTCCCAAGCTGAGGATAACCTTCTCTCTCTCTCTTTCTCAACATGCATTATGGTCCAAAAGGAGAATCGATACAACCAAGAATCGGGGGGGGGGGGGGGGGTTTACCTTATTTACGAAAAGGCATCAGTAACAGTGCTGCAGTAAAGTGTACAACCCCACTTTCTCAGTTGTTTCCTGACTTTCTTCTTCCATTCCAGCGTCGTGTGATTGATCACCAATTAATTAAGCCTATCATCTCTGAGAAATCTGATGGCTTACACGTAACACCATTTCCTAAAACAATTTAGCAATCCAAGAACGTTGTGCACCAACCGTTTCCTACCTTGTTTCTTACTGGTTGTCGTTTGTTCGTTCTATATATGTATGGAACTGGTAAACGACAACCGTTTCCTATCTTGTTTCCTATTGCTTGTCGTTTATACATACATATATATATATATATATATATATATATATATATTATGTATTTGTGTGTGTATGTACGTATATATGTACATATATATGATGGGTTTTATTTTGTGATCTTCATAATATACGATTTTAGTTCTCTGATTTACCTTTAGTCCGGTTCAAGGAATTCCAATTCTGTTTCAAAGGTGGGAATATATCATGCACAAAAGAAGCTCTAAAATGGTCCAAAAGTGAAAATCTTTCATTTTTACAAGAGATTTTGTGAACTAAATGTGGTTGACGTCTGGCTTTTGTTCTACCTTTCTCTTTCCGGGCTTTATTCTGTGTGTGAGTAAGAGAGAGAGAACCAAGCATATTATGAAAGATCATATGCATGAAGAAACCGATAGATAGATCGATAGATTGATAGATGATAGACAGATTGAGAGGCATGGTCCCCTGAATTGAGTTATCCACAAGGCATATAAGAAAGAAAGGTTGAACAAGTACGAACTAGACCACTCTCTGCTTTTATTCCATTATTATTCTCTCGTTTTTCCTCAACTTGGGCAGTCTTAATCTGTCAACAGCCAAGAAGAAATCAGAAGCAAAATCAACATACAACTGCCAATTGCCTGAGAACGACTTGAATGTTCTAACATTAGTGGGTTTTTTTTTTCACTTATAAAAACACACACATCACTAATGAAATATACTTTCTCCTTCCTTCATAGAAAATGTGCTTGAGTATCAATATATTATAGTTGTCCATATCTTTATGGTCTATTATAGAAATAAATAGTAAATCAAAATAAGAGAGATAGCTGGTAAATGAGCCGCATGGATTGAACATGCGCTATTTATTGCTCATTGATCAATTTAAAATCTTGTCCATGTTCAGTTCATTAGCTGGTTTGAGCTGATGCAAAGCAGAACCCCAGTCAGAGGAGCTGAATATGAGCTGATAATTAAAGTTAAAAACATAACTTATATCTATTTTATTAAAAAATTTGTTTTTCTTTTGAATTGAGAGATTCACCAAATAATTGGATTGTTCCCGCCCATATCGTTTGCTTAACATGACTATCATACTTAACATTACGACCCAAAGCAAATCAATGACATGGTAATCATGTTCAGCGTAAACCTTAAGGAGCCAGCTCTTGGTTTGCTCATGTAGTTCTAAATTGAACATGAACGAGATCATCACAAGCTGAACGGACGAACCACGAGCAGCTCACTTCATTTTAGAGAGAGACAGGTTTGTGAACTAATGCAGGTGATAAGGCGATTTATAAGTCAGCCAAGAAATGTTGAATGATTACAAGAACACCATTAAAAATACTTAGACTAACTTTGCATGCTCCTTTTTCATCTGCTTTGGTTTCTTTACGGGAGCCTTCTTTAAAAAAAATTTAAATAAAGCCGATTGAGATTACGATACTTTCATCTATGAAATCATATTTAAAGAAAGTGCTAAAAGAGGGTGGGGGAAAAGCTAACCTTAACTTTGCACCTTTACTTTAATCCTTTAATCCTTTATCATCCTTTGCTAGTTCGCTGTGCTGCTGCAGCCCCGGGATTCTCAACAGCAAAACGATTTTCACACACCTTTTGGATATCTCTGCTGCACACATTCACCTCGTGATTAGACTTGAGGGGGACAGTCTGCCACTGCTGCATGATGCACGGTATCCATGGCTTAATCTATTACTCGTTGGTCCCTAATTTTGAAAAAAATAACATAAAATAAAAAATTATGCACCTTGGGATTTTAAGTCTGCCTCTTGTTGGGCAAGGTGAAAACATTTAATTTACTTGTCAGTATGCGAGCCATCAACAACCTCACCCCAATGTGATTTATAAATATAATATATACATACCCACGTACATCTCATATATATATATATTTATTTATTTATTTATTAGTGTGGGTCACCCTCTCCGTCCCATTCCTTTAATTTTTCCTGTGACTGCATGTCAAGGAAGAATGTCAAAGAAAGATTTGATTTCCCATCCCAGCGCAACTGGAGCAGAATTTGCACCCCACATTTATGCACTGTGTGCTGCCTGCTTTAATATTTCTTCGTACCTTAAAATGGTTGTGATGGAAGAATGAGGCATGGAGCGTGTTTGAGTAACTATTACGGGCGAGACATTATGTTAGCCAGAGGTGAATGAATGGATCTAAAAGGAGTACAAGGATTGATGGGTTGTCTTTGCAATGACTCGTCATCATCATGCAATTGACCGGAGAGTGTCCAGCCTCTGAAAAATTGATTATTTCGAATGAGATTTCCATCTATTTTTTTCTCTTTTGACGGCAAAAGTTGAAAATAATTATTGCAAATGAGATTCAATCACCCCACCACCAACAAGAAGTTATAATTATTATTATCGTCTTGTTATCTATATCCTTAGCATGCCTAATCATTGATTTGCATTTTAGATTTGTTGTGAATCTCCCCTAATTCCTAGAACAATGGCATATGCGTCTCTTAAGTGACAAGCTCTCTAGTACTGCATGTCAGCTGGCAACTATCCTTATTCTATTGAGAGAGAGGCAGATATTTCCTTTCATGGCATTATTATCTTGGCCAAAGTTCATATTATTGTCGTTTCATGTGATCATATCTTGAGTGAGTATACAGGTTTCTGATAAAGGGCTTGTGTTTAGTGATAACTCGCTTCAAAGATCAGGTGTTGAAGTGCCGGATTAAATTAATTCACGTAGAAGATACTTGGAAGTCTTTGAGTTTGTGATTGTTTTTACTTGATTTTGCAAAGATGGATGAACCAGAAATTTGGTGTACTTGAACTGCTTTCTCTCTCATACACACAGACAAACACATGCATCCTCATAAGCAATGAGTAGATACAAGTATATGTTTACATGTTGAAGTTCTTGCCTTTCTAGCTAGCGGATATTCTTCAAGTTGTAATTTCATTACTTGTACCTTCTCCTTAATTTCTAAGGCATGTTAGGTTTCTGCATTGGTGCCTGCTTCTTATTTCTCAAGTACTGTTGTACTGGATAGTTTGTTCGATATTTTCATTGCGTTATCACCAATATGGTTCTTCAAATTGAAGTTCCCATGTCATTAAATATAGTACCATAGGATTCTTGCAATGACACATCTTTTTTTGTTACAATTGGAGGCTGATGACTAATAGACACACTCATGCCCCCTATGAATTGAACTCGCCACCTGCTAGTGGACTCCAGAGAGCCCTAGCTGTGAGCCAACGCTCTGTGTGCAGCATTTTTTTATCTAATCCGTTCATTACTAATATATCTTTCTAACTATAACACAATATTAATATGCTTTTGCTGTGCGTGTTGAGAGAGAATTCATATAAAATAAACAAAAACATCGAAGCAAATTGATTTACAAGTATTGCATTTGAATTTGGTTCTAGAGAAAGTCGAAGGAAAATGGCCAATTTACTACAATATATATGAAAAGAGACTTCAGAAGAACTAGCGTCATGATCAAAGAGTAAATAGAACCTTATCGCAGGCCCAGCATTCTCGAAGCACTGTCTGCAATTTCACTGAGATTCATCTTGCTCAATCTCAGAGGAAGGATCATCTTCCTCCTCAAAACAATCAATGCCATATGCAGCATGGCCATTTCCAAAGGCCTTAATGTGATCCTTCAGAGACCTCTTGTGCTTGAAATCTGACCCGCACGTACAGTACCAGAGTTTCCCACAGTTCTTCTCATGAGTTCTCCAGTCCCCTCTCACAGCAAACGCCTTACCACATTTCCTGCACATGAAAGGCTTGATCCCATGCTTTCTTTTGTAGTGGGTTTGCAAAGTTCGAAAATCTTTCAATGGCTTTGCTCTTGGGTGATCAATGTTATTCCTGCAGCCAGGAGAGCAACAATAGCAAGGGAGCCTAAGCATTCCTGTTGGCTGAGTCCCCCTCAGAGATTCTGGGCCCTTCCTATATTGTGATCCATGCCCCCACATGTGCATCTGCATTGACTCAAAATTTTGATCAACACAAATCAAAACTAAAAAGAGGAAGAGAGAGAAAAAATAAAGGCTGTAAGTTAGCTTCAATATGTTTAAATCAATGACTTACGGAATCAAAGGCAAGAGTCACTAATAAAGGCCAATGGAGGAAGGCTTCATACACATAAAGGAAGCATTTAATTCACCACTCACTATTGACTTGGAGTTCTTAGGTTTACTCACATCATCACCAGTAAAACAGGTTCAAACCACTCTCCTATTAGTTGATCATGCTTATCATTTTCATTCTTCATACTTGTGAACAGATCCTATTTGTTTATGGATTAGAAACAGTTAATCCAGTGCATGAACAGTTGAGAAACATATTTTCCTACTTTTAGGATCCTGCATGTATTCCGGGTAGATAGTCGGTTACCATCATTATATTTTCTGGTTTATTAGCTCTCCTAGAAAGCTTATTCTTTTATGTATTTTTACTCAATGTGGAATGAGATACTGCACTAGATGTGGTAGCATACGTACATGATTTTTTCTGAACCATGTCTGTGAGAGAGAGAGGGATTACTTTACTTTTAAGAAAGAGAAAGCTGACGAGTAGATGAGATAAGTAGAGACTTTTCCAAATAAATAGTTTGCATGATCTCACATGGTTCAGAGAGGAGGGCATGCAGGCAAATCTTAGACTCTGAGTTTTTCACTGTGATTATTATGAAACACAGAACTGGAAAGAAGGGACTGAGAGGGATGCAGAGGCTGACAGAGAGAGTCTTACACGAGCGCCGATGACTCACACGCGTACAAACACACATCCCAGTACCAAAAGCAGAAGGAACAAAGGCCATGAATTGTTCAATCACGCACACAAAAAGAAGTTTCAACTCCCACTTTATGATCGCCCTTTACATGGCACCCCAACCATGCAGATCGAGAAAACCAGCCCCCCCCTCCCCCGCTCTCTCTCTCTCTCTCTCTCAAGCGAGCGTGTGCTTCAGAACCCCACATGCCAGTACGCGAAACTGCATGAGAAGTGAGGCAGCAAGATAAAAAACAACAACTGAGAAATTTTTCCAGTGTGCACATAGAGATTTTTTTCTTTTTGTGATAAAGATATGGGAATTGCACATGAAAACAATGTAAATGTAGTTACAGAAGACAGGAAAGCAAATGACGCAGTTAACATAGCTTTTGCGGAGAAGCAAAGCATAAGAAGACTATAAACGATGACGTTTGAGAGATTTTAGAACACAAAAATGAGAGAGACATAGAGGGAGAGAGACGGAGAGAGTTGTTATACATGGTGCAAATGAGCTACAACCAAGCAAAAGAGAGAAGTAAGGTGTGTGAAATCTCTTTCCTCTTTCATGAGGAAATATTAAAAGAAACCAATTTCATATCTTCAACAGAAAACTCGGACTGAAGAAAGCAGAAAATCAAGGACCAACAATGGACACCCAAGAAAAACAAAAGATACCAACTTCACACAAACCATAAAAGACACCCGCAGAGGTGTGTAAAATCCTAGATCACACGTACAGGCCTCAAAAACAGCAATAAAAACTTTTTTACAAGGACAACTGCATTAGAAATATTAAGGTCATCAACCAATGAAAATTCGCTTTCTACCACACCTCACACGCACACACGCACGCAAACAAGCAAGAGAAAAGAGAAGTGTTAGAGAGAGAGAGAGAGAGAGAGAGAGAGAGAGATCACCTGCATATTGTTATAGCGGTTGAAAGTCTTAGAGCAGACGGGGCAAGCAAACTGAGTCGGGCCTATAAGGATCTGAGAAGGGGTAGGGATCCAGTATTGGCCCTTATTGAGCCTGTTTTGAAGGTATCCACCACGCCCATCTTCCTCTACTTCAGGGTTTGATGATGAAGACGAAGCTTGTTGGAGCATCTCCGCTGTTATCCCATAGTTGGGCAACCCTATGTGCAAAGCCACAGTGACACTATCATCACCTCCATCAACGCTGTTATTGGAGTTTGAATAACTCTCTCCTCCTTTCTCTTTATCTTCCATTTGAACACTAGAAGTTGCCTCTCCCTGACTCTTCTCTTCATCCCTTACGGGGCTCAAGCTCAACAAAGGAAGTGCTTCTTTCAAAGGAGGGGAATCAGGTCGCTCAGCAACATTGACAGCCGGAGGATGATAACTATGATGATAATTGTAGTAATATGAAGGAGGAGGGTACACAGAATGATGTTTTTGGTGATACAGAAGGGAGTTACAGTTGAACCCGCCTGATCTTACCATGTTAGAGTAAGGATCGTTCATGTTGGAAGATAGGAAGCTAATCAGGCAGAGAGTTTGTTATAGTAAGTAGAGGGAGAATAAAATCAGAAAACCAACAGGAACAGGAAGAAAATTTGGGCACCTGAGAGAGAGGGCGGGGGGGACGGATTATATACTTTTACCTTATGGAAGAGCTTTCAGTGTGCACAGAGAGAGAGAGAGAGAGAGAGAGAGAGAGAGAGAGAGAGAGAGAGAGAGAGAGAGAGAGAGAGAGAGAGAGAGAGAGAGAGAGAGAGAGAGAGAAGGTTGGGAGGGTGAGTGGAGGAGAAGAAAAACTCAAAAGACAGTCACAGGTTGGGGTAAGAGGCTGTCCCCCATGATATGCACCGATGGTTCAATGGGGAAACCATGCATGTTTTGAAGTTACACATCTGCCTACCTGGTTATGATCAAGTTTCTTAAATGCCATTATCACTAACATCACAATAATCCCCGATAATTCTCTCCATCTTCCTTACAGAAGATGTTACTGCCTTCCATGGACGTGGCACCGGATTCAATGTGTTTGTGTCCAAATTGCTCGTGCTATAGATTTTATAAAGATTCACGTTACCTAACTTTTTATCTTATACATTAATGCATGCTTGAAAGAGAGAAAGGTGCTGGTTGAGTTATTGCTGATCACTGCCCAAGTGCTCAACTGATCATGTACGAGGGCTCCAAGCAAAAGACTGAACCGAGATGTAATCTAGTTTATAGTGTACTTTAAAAGTTATATATTTCTATAACATAACAATTATAAGTTCCTCATTTAATTCATATGCACTGTCCCAATCTTTCTGCGTTCTTTTTGTGATCTAGCTATAATTTTAGCCAAGACACTGTTCATCGTCTGAAAACAATCTCTTCAGCTGTAACACCTCGATACATCAACCTGTCATCGTATCGTGTCCTGCCACCATTTAACTTTAAACAATAAAATTCCAAAACAAAGTATAATCTTTGAAAAACAAAAAAAAAAACTAAAGTTGATGTTTCCAATTAAATTGAACTCACATTCATGGCAACGTGCAATTGGTTTGATAATGAAAGGCATTATAGTCATTAACCCACATTGGAGATTGCCGGTGGATTTAGTAATCCCGGCATCTGCGTTGATGGAAGAACTTCGAGTTTGGCTGTGTCGGCTCCGCCGAGAACTGCAACTTGATGCTATATGTGGCCATGCATGTTCACATCCATCATCATGACATAAGTTGCATCAAATACATCACCAGCACCCATCATATCATACCATCAACACTCCATCAATACATCATGACCGTCCAATATGTCATGCTCATCATCGACAGTCATGAAGTCTCTCTTTCTCTCTGTCCAAAAGGCAGTCAAAAAGAAGTGTAATTTTGCATAAACTTTTCCAACATATATAAAAGAATTAAAGGTTGGTTATGGGGCTAAGAGATCTAATAAATTCTGTTCCAAGTCAAGCAGTAGTCTTGTGTCCATGTTGGTGTTTGACTGAGGTTGCGAGCATCATCTGGCCTACCGTAACCACAGTTCATCTTGTCACCTTTCGTTTTGCCTTTATATCTCATGAACATAGCTGGCTCCACTTGAAGCGCGCGTCGTGCATTCATGGTATGGGATGGCATCGAAATGCTCGACAAAATACTAGTCCTGATTTTGCACCAATTAGTTTCTCAAAGTTTCATAAATCTGTCCCCCTCTCTCTTTCCTCATATATATATATATATATATATATATATATATATATATATATATATATATATATATATATATATATATATACTGGTATACGCTCAATCCAATACATCCGCTCTTCAAACATCTTTATCGTTGGTGAAGATTTTAAATGAAAAGTAGATTGTATTGTTGTGTATTAAATGTGAGTAGAGAAAGTACAATGATATACATTGTTTTTCAAATTCAAATCTTTACCCTTAAGCCACAATAATAAAATGGTGAAAATATTTGAGAAGATTTAAGGATGTATGAGGATTGAACATGGAATACTATCTATTTCTCTCTATTATATATATATATATATGCATATGCTCAATCAAATCCATGTTTAAATCTACTCTAATATTTCCACAATCTAATCCACGTGATAAACAAGAGTGTTTTGAATCTAAAAAAATGATTATAGCGTTGTGCATTAAATGTGACTACGAAAGCACAACTATATATTGTTGTTTTCTGGATTCAAATATATGTTGTTGAGGGCATGGACTGAATGATGTATTATAGTAACTTTGAAATTTTGACAAAATTCTCTCTCTATATATAGTAACTATTAGTTGTAGCATGTAATTGTTTGATGATTCATGTCTCTTGCTTATCTTTTTCTCTTGTTCTTGGTGTGGTGTTTCGTAGAAAAAGCAATTGATGCAAAGGTGATCTAGATGTGTAAATCTGCTCTCCAACTTTTTCTTCCCCAAGTACTCTGATTAAATGGTTGAAAACAGCTACAGGCTAGCACATAACTCAGAAAATCTTCATTACCATCATAGTTTGGGTCTATTCTCCTCACACAAGCACGTCCTATATGTATTATGAAGTTTAGATTTTTGGATTATTTATCATGAAAAAGGATTTAGGGCAAGGGTACGTGAGGATCCAATAAGAGGATGAACCAACTTAATCGTGGAACTCAGATGACACTTCTACAATACGACTCAATTCCAACTGTTGTTGAACATATTCTGACTGTTGAAAATCGTGATTCCAATTATCCGAAACGTAATTCCGACCGTTTCAACAGCCGGAAAACTAAAGCTTAAACAATAGTAGTCGGAATATGGCTCACACTAATAATTTAATTAAGAAATTCCAAGAGTGCCCTATTCATGATATGTTTTGCATGAACAAGAACTCCCCCCATACAAATTTTTTTTCGGGCGGTTACAACAAGGATACTGAAACCAGGTGTGCAGGCCTTGGGAATTGAACTCATGACAAGCATCTTGTGAGTCAAGCGCCCTGCCAGGTGAGCTAAAACTTTTGAGATCGTTACGAAATTGGCGTTTAATTAAGGGCTTTAACTTTGTGAATCTCAGGCACTACTATGGCACTTGAATAATAGTTGGACAACAGTCACATTAGAGCTCGAGTTGCAGGAGCAACTAAGAAGAAAAAGTATTAACTGAGCCACCTTGAAGTAAATGAATCCATTAAAGTTTAGCCCAAATATTAGAAGACATCTTACAGAGAATGATTTGTCCACTAAATCTGTCACATGAGATAGTCAAGATTGTGACGGAGATTGTGGCGGATCTACATTGAGGTTAGATGGGGCGGCCGCCCCACCTGAAATTTGAAAAACAAATAGAAAATTTACAGGGCACAATTGAATTCTTGGCTATTATACATACTTTGTGCCACCTTAAATGGTTGAATAGGCTGTTCGCCCCATCCCACAGAAAATTCTAGATCCGCCACGGGTCAAGAACCAGTTGTTAGGATGAGGGTGCTCGAACACGAGCGATGAGAGAAGTGAAGTCTTTAAGATTTTACTGATTTGGGCATAACTTTGTGCATCTTAAGCACTCCTATGTGTGTGTGTTATTTAACATAGGTATGTCCTTTGAATCAAAACTATCTAATCAAGATATTCTGCCACCATAAGCCATATATGTACCTTGCTACTAGGGCTGGGCAATGGGCCGGGCCGGCCCAGCCTGGCATTGGTACGAAGGCTATTGACCCGGCTGAGCAGGGCCACTTTAAGTATGGACGGGCAACATAGATGGCCAGGTTTAGGCCCGCCCGAGATCAACGTATACGGTCATAAAAAGCTGTGACATGCTTATATGGCATATGTTCATAGAATAAACATAATTTATAGTAAATGCTACACATATGTAATATTCACATTATTATTATATATTATCATATATTATGCATGTGAATGTTATATTTGTAGTATTCTCATTATTATTATATACTATTCTGAATCATACACATCATTATATGCACCATAATATACACATATATACACAACTACATAGGGTCCCAGTCCCAGCCCATGTCCCCGTTGCCCAGCGTAAGTTCACCGACATAGAGGCATCATGCATGTGTGTGCGTGTGTGGAGATAGATAGAGATAGAGAGATAGAGATAGATAGAGAGAGAGAGAGAGAGAGAGAGAGAGAGAGAGAGAGAGAGAGAGAGAGAGAGAGAGCGCATCAGATGTACTAATGATTAGCAACATTAATAAGTAACATTAGAATCAATGCTTATGAATAATGCCAATATTAATTAAACTTGCTATGGCTATCTCGGAGCCATTCTCAAGTTGTATAATTGTTGGTTAGTTGGCAGATGCAGCATTTTTTTTGACATTACAGGTTTCAAAGGGGCGAAGCGAAACACTCACAGACGCACGCGCACCCTGGGAATCGAACTTCCCACCAGGGCAAGGTCCTTGGCAGATGCAGCCTTAGTCAATGTACAGCCATGCTTATCACCAAATGCTTTTACTAAATATTGCCTCATTATAGCATTCATATGATTCAGTGAGGTGCTCAATGGACTCAGTTACATTAACAGCAACTCTGAAGTATCAAAATCTCAGAGTCTTTTGATTCCATAGGCAGCTTGGGATAACTCCTGCCAGATGCATGTATGACGACGGATGCCATCGAATTCATGGCCTTCAATTGAGCTCTTTTGGGTCGATCCTCTAGGCCTAGGAGCCGTGGCTCTTTGTGCAAAACTTCAAAGTGATTCCTTGTAAGCGTAGTCCGATTGTTTGATATAGTACAATCTTTAATATCATGTTAGTTAACCTGTCTTCTTAATTTGGAGACGAGACAAATTAAGCTTATCTGGCCAAATTTTCTTGCAGCCTTTGGATGAAGAAAAGTGTGAATGGTGTGTATTTACAAGACCACGTCAAACTCACTAATTGGGTGTATCTATGTGTGCCTAGCAACTCTGAGTTTTCTTATATGAGAGAGCATGAGCTGTTAGACAACCTCTCATGCTAGACATTACTTGATTATCATCACCATCTGTACGATAAATCATATGATGGTGATCACGACACTCATCCCGCATTACATTTAATGCACCTATGTGCATCAATCCGCATATCAATATTGATGAGTGGTTCAATCTCTATCGTTCGTATGATTGTACAAATTATATTATTCGTGTGATTGCACATATGATTAAATCATCTAGTAGAGTCGAGCATAGAAGGGTGTCTAGCAACTTCCAATTTTCATACCCACACCCATATATATACACACAATATCAAGTTAATGAGAAGAACAAAAATATACACATTAGCAAAATTGTATTTCTATAAATCTTAGAAATGGGCAAGCTCAACACAACCATGAGTATGCAACCTGCCCAACCCCTACATGGAAGTTCTTCATCCTAACTAGGGGTTAGGCGGAGCAGATCATGGTTGGGTTTAGGGTAAACGCCATCCCTAGATACTAAGACATGGATTTTAGTCCCTATGAAAGAGATTGGAGTAAAAAGTGTGGAAATGAGGCATTATAGAGGCCGAAGTTAATGAGAATAAGCATATGTTTTGCACTTTTGGCTAAGATCTTACAATGAATGGCTTATGTGACCATATCATATTAAATTAATTTAATATCTTTGTTTATGCAACTGCTTCATACTAAATTAAATTGCTTTAAAAAATTAATTTATATGGCTCAAGATAGATTCTAGTAGGGAAAGGTGTAGTGTTTGAACCTTAAGCATCATCTAACACTTTGTTGAAACCTCAGTAAGATAGTTGATGCAATGATCGGTAAGTGCACTCTACCACTGAGTTGATAGTCCACTGCCTCAGTGGGATGCCCAGATCAGCTTATTTATTTCAAAAGATTGGATCATGTACACCATTGGTAGACCTATTGCTTTTAGGTGGTACGAGTGTAATAAGAATGTCCTTCTTACTTTTTTTCTTTTTTAAATTATAAATTAAACTTATACCACCCAAAGGTAATAGGCCAACGGATCGAGTTTTCCTATATATATTGTAGGAGAGTGCAATTAGTTTTCCTTAGTTGAAACCAGAGTGTGGCCAAATACACACACAGAGTGCCACAAAGTTCATAATATGATTAGATGCACATTGTACTTCAAATTAATTTAAAAGGGTAAAGATTGACACATGCATCCTTTTAAGGATTGATGGGGTCAATTAAATGGAGTAATGAAGCCTTTGACATTGAACGTACTTTAATCCCTACAAATTTTGAAGACAAGATTATGTGAGAAATCGGATAGGTAAAGGGTCCTATCATTTGATTTGATGTATGATGGCTGGCATCTTACATCACACCTTAGCTGAATGGCTCGTACAATCTATTATATATATATAAAGGGAAATATGCTTGCCACCTTAAATGCTTTGGATCAAAGAAATGATTGAGAGTTGAGATTAAAAGGTCGAATTAAGTATAGCTCGTGTACTTGTAAAAAATACAAACATCAATCATTTATCTTTTTTATTGAAAGATTGATTTATAAGGATATAACAAGCATCTGACATGACATGCATATTAGACTTCTCACACACATATATGTGTATGTGTGTGCGGATTTCATGCTCAGTGCATTGCAGGCAACTAGTTATACCTTGCGCGTGTAGTGGATCTTATATAAGAAGTTCATATTGTTAATTTGTAAATCCTTATATAGAACTGCTTATCTAAAGAATGAGTTATTAAATATACTATTGTTTATGGGGATGGAGATCACATCTGAATAATCGTTTTTCTAAAACAGCAATCTACATTTATGCTTTTTTGCTGAGTACATTGAACTCAACTATATATTATGATTCCTCTCTCTCTCTCATTACCTCCATGTATATAGAGAGAGAAAGGGAGGGAGAGTGATTAGATCTTGTCACGATTGATGCAATCTTTTTTTTAAATTTTAAAACTTTTTAAATTACACTCATGCTATAAAAATATGAGTTTCTCTCTCACACATATATATAGAGAGAGATATGCATGCACATATACACATGTATATATAAGCCAATGGCTGTCGTGTGATGCATGTTTTTTCCTCTTTTGGAAGTTAATAGGGAAGAGGTTCGAGGGGTCTCATGTATTTCATGCACACTATACGATGAAACGGTCATGTTTAAGAGAAACCATTTTTTCCTTTAACACACAAGCGATCATATCAACCCCGCAGATGGTCGTGAGGGCAATTGCGTAATTGTGCAACTCCAACAGTGACTGAGTTCGTCTTCGTCCTTCACCGAAATTTCAGCTAACATGTTGGTGTGTCTTATGGAGAGGGAGAGAGAGAGGCATAAATGGAGGTGGGAGAGGGCAGAGGGGTGGTGAAAGGTACATAAATAAAACATAGGTGGCAGGAGACGAAGCTTTTCCTTTTGCTCCTTTCTTTTTGCAGAACTGAGAACACTGTAGCTTTGTAACCATTTCTCTCGTCATAAATTGACATGCATGGTTGTCCGAGCCATGCATCCATCAACACACATACCCGCACACCGAGAGAGAGAGACTATGATACACATGATAGGCCATAGGATCTCTCAGCACCATGGCCATCTTTCTCAACAGATTTGAATGTGCACGCATGCATCGTGAAAACTATTAAATTTAATAGCTATTATGTTGGGAACAAAACCACACACGCACACACATAACACCTCTTTCGGTGTGAATTTAAATACTTATGCACATAGATGTAGGAGCTGGACTAGCTATGGTTAAAGGAATGAATGAAAGCGTGATAAAACAGTGATCCTCTCAGCCTCTTAGTTGGAACTTGGAAGATATGTTAGTATTTTATTTTTCTTCTTTTTCTTGAGCCACAATTGCACCACGTACGTCGATCTGTCACTGTGTCTGTCCTCCATTTTGGCTTTTCTCTCACCTACCATGTGCGTTGCGCTTTTACCTGGTTAAATGAAAGCATCATCATCATCTCTCTCTCTTTCCACCCTCTCTCTCTCCACACACACACTCGACTGGAGACACACTTGTTTGCTCCACGGAGCCTTGACTTCCAGCGGGACAAGCACTTTCGATGTGATCAAGAGGCTGAAATCTGAAGCTATACATTCCTGGTTTATAATAAGTTATATAATATATTATATTTCACATCGAGTAAATGAGAACCAACTTAGATGATGAACTTCAAAAAGTTGACCTTCACAATACCAAATCTCATATCATAATAGACATGGCGATAGTACTTCTTGCTAGGTTTGGGTGGTTGTAGTTGTGTAATGAGACAGCATACCTCTCGAAGTCTGCCCAATATGCACTACAGTAAGAATGCGCACACATACACACGACGTTTTGAGCACCCCTAGAGCACATGATCGTGAGTATCATGGCGTCCGCGTACACGTTGCTTAGACCTCACAGTTCTGCTACAAAAAGCTATTTGGGATGATATCCAGTTTTAGATGTACATCAATTGGTTGATTTTTGGTGCCTTTATACCACACCAATTTGAAATTGTATTTTCTTTAGGTTAAGGGTCTATGTAATCAATTCTGGAGAGAGAATTTTGTCAAAATCTCAAAGTTTAATTCGATATATTTAATATTGCTGAAGCAAAGTGATGTATGAATAACTTCATACTTGAGAGGCAGACTGCAATATATATATATATATATATATATATATATATATATATATATATATATATATATATATATATATATATATATATATATATACATACAGAGAGAGAGAGAGAGAGAGAGAGAGAGAGAGAGGGATTATCCTTGAGAGGGCATCCAGCTAAGGAACTGATTGTTTAATAAATAATTAAAGATTTTACAACCACCGAGAATTCGACCGCTGAACTCACTGTGTCGAAACTACCGCTTATTAAATTAAGTTATCAATCACTTCCCTCATTAATGTAATAGAGATCCGCTGTTCTATATGCTTTCTCAATCATGAACTCACGTGGGAAGTCATATCAATTAACTAAAAGATCTCTCTCGGCTCTTAGTCGCATCAATTGTCTAAAACCTCTCTTTCTCTCTCTCCAACGAGGTCACTTCCAATAGCAATACGCCAAAGTCACCAACAAGAATTCTTTAAACTAAACACAGTACACAGATGAGTAAACATATTTGAATTTGCAGGTTTTAGCTTAATTACACACTGCATGAAACCAACAGTATAGGTCTTTCCTTAGGACTTCACCAACTTCATTAATTTTAGTTTATTAGTTGTCATTATTTTGGGAATCTAAATGTCTTAATCTCTGACGACACAGCATGCCGTGTGGTGGAAAAGGTGCGAGTCAAGTTTTTTTTCTGTTACAAGAGGAAGCCGAAGTCTAACACACCCACACATGTACCCTCTGAAGGTCGAATTCTCCACCAGCAACAATGGTGCTAGACCACCCTGCCGTTTAGCTAGCGCTCTGGGTGCGTGTGAACTATGTTTTTGGCAGCAGAGGGCTCGGGTTCAAACCCTGACGGTGGATGTATTGCAACTTTATCTACTCGGGCACTTGAAGAACAGTTGCTGTGTCTGTACCCAAATTTTACCTCGTTGAGAGTTCCTTGTCATTAAAACAGAGCATGTACCCAATCCCTTCCGATCATGGCTGTACTGTCCTTGGTGGGTAGCTGTGGATTCAAGAGCTAAGAAGGGGAACCTTATTTGCTGCTGCAAATGCTTGGGTGTGCAATGATTTGAAGTAATGGTGAAAATTCAAGAGCTAATGCACGCAGAGCATTAGCTCATGGGGCAGGGCTCTATAACTCCTACAATGGAGGTGGTGAGCTCGATTGCCGGGGTGTGCATGCGATGTGTGGGTGAGTGTGTTAGGCTTTCAACCTCTTAAGCAAGAAGGAAGAGAACTTTGCTATCATTGTCATTGTCTTGAAGCAACCAATTGAGGAAGATTACTTAATAGACATGGCGGGTTTTGGAATAACACCAGTGGTTCCAAGTGAAACTAGACCAACTAGGAACCAAGAACCAGCCAAATTGGACCCAGAATGGGAGCTTACCTGGGGACCCATCAGTATGGAATGGAAATTGCGCCGGAATCAGAATGGGTGGCTCAAACCACTGATTTGGCCTTTTCTATTAATTTTTTGGGAAATTATTTTTTCATATATTATTTTAAGGTTTTGGGTGGTTTGGAAATCAAAAAACAAAGGTTCGACTCCCATGAGTTCTAATTCTTAACCCAGCATTAGGTCTTGACTTTGAGGGTTCGATCCCCAGAACCTTATACTGGGTTTCTCTAGCCCTTACCAGGTAGTTTCTCTTATAAATATAAAAAGGAAAAGTCCTTTAACGATATGTAGACGTGGATCTGGAGTGCCATAGATCTAATTTGGGTGTCTGGATCCAATTTAGATCTATGGTTTTGGACAAATCAGTCCCTTTCTTTTGCTTTTGTATGCCGACAAGAAACATATCAAGCTCATAGTAACCAAAATTGGCGTTTAAAAAAATGCATGATAAGTACTCACCCTATACAATGACGATATCTTACCTTTTAATTTCTCAAAAATATAAAATAACTAATGTGATTTTTAGCATTAAAAAATGCAAAAGATCCCATTATGACGTGTCCGGTTCCGGGTTGCTTGAAATTTGGAACCGGAATCGAAGTGTCCCAAGGCCGGTTCCCATTCCAGTTTCAGAACCGCTGGTTTCGGGTCGGTTCCTGTTCTAGTTTGGGACCACCAATCAACTTGTGATAATGAATGTTGAGAAAAATAAATAAACCTTAGTAAGCGGCGGCCTAGATGGTTTTCAAAAATCATGAACCATAGCCAAACTATAGGGGGTTCCCAGTTCCGGTTACTGTCAGTTCGGTTCTGGTTCTGGTTCGAACTGGCCATGTCCATGCTAAGAGTTGGAAAGGGCATTACCACCTCTCCAGTCACCGGCAGCCAGGATTCTACCGTCCTTATGCTCTTGCCACACTCTATCTTGCCAATGATCTGTTTACATACAATAAATTTCCTTGAAGTTCTTCTATTGTAAAACTTAAATGTATTTTGTGTAAATTTATTTACTTTTAATGAGATTTTTTCATTTTATACCCGAGCAAAATGGAAATGAACATCTTCTGAGAAATTAACAGCAAGAAACTACTTATAAACTTTTGTCATTATGATCAACATCAAAGTTCATGAACTTATTCGAAGCAGTTAGCCCATGAAATAATTCAACATCCCCTGTACTTTATTATGTTTGTGCATCTCTGTAAATTGTATCTCTTTATTCATATACAAGCATTTGAATTCCATGATTATGTGCGTGTATGTGTCTGCGGATGGTCACACACTCACATTTTGAATTCAAGGTAGGGTCCAGATGTTGCCTTTACCAGAGCTGGACCCAAATAAACCAGGATCCAACATAACCTGTCACACCAGATCAAATACAGTGCACTGTGGGCCAGATTAGGCAAGGACAACAAGACTAAGTACCTTCGTTGCAGAATTTACTGATGTAAAATAACTATACACAAAATGAGTTTTTAACCCCAAATGTGCTACAAATGCATTCCCCAGAAACCAAAATGGACAAATAATGAAGTTCAGTAAAGACCATATCAATGTGACAAGTTTATGCATAGGAAAAAAGTTCTTTGTTTCTCTGCCACAAGCTCTTCATACTTATCTCCAAATACAGGCCTGTCATTATCAGCAGAAATGAATGAGTGAACAGTATCAGGCATCTCTTTTATATTGTTCTTGATGGCTGTATATCTGATGCTACCTATCAGGGAAAATCAGGAAACCCAATTTTATTGCATTCAGAAATTGAATATAAATCGATGCATCTTTTGATTATATAAAAGGAAATGAGCTTGCAGTGAAGGTCATGGAACTTGCAATAGACATTTTCACATGAAAAGACCTTTCTTACCGAATTTGCTGTAAACGATAGAAGTTGTACCACACCACATATGTGATGTGAATAAGAAGTTTTCAAGAATCAGACAGATTTTGGGTCACTTGTTAATTCGTCGGGAAAGCAACTTCATAAATATCATATTGACTGATAGTATATATTGTATATGGATCCATGGAATGGAAAGATACCATTTAAGATTAAGATAAACAATATAAGTATCAATAAGACCAGTTTTGCTCTTTGGTGCTTAGTGTTGGCCAATCAACCATTAATATGTGCAAGAGATGTATGCTGTAGAAATGAAGATATTCATGTGGATATATGGCCGGAAAAAACCTAATCCATAAAGAGGTTACTAGAGAAAATTTTACTGCAGTACCTACAGAAGATAAACTGGGAGGGACATGACTAATGTGGTTGTGACCAATGGAGCTCCACCAAGAAGATGAGAGAAATTAGAAAGTGAACTTTAAAAGAAGCAGAGGAAGGCTCCTCAAGTGTTGGAAGGAAAAAATAATGCATAATCTTTCTTTGATTGAATTAAATTCTAATATGCTCGGGATCAAGCACTATAACAACTATGAACTAATCCATGCAGCCAAGTGAATGAAGCTAATCACCCTGTACAGACAATTGGATTGTGAAGAGTTGTAGTATCCTGAAAGGAGTCACAGCTTGTAATCAGAGGAAGGGCCATCCATCAGCTTCACCGTCATAATGTGTAACTTGAAAGAAACTTAGGAGCTGGAATGAATCAGCCCGAGTAGGACGATTGCGCTGTACAGAGTTGAGATATCTTAAAGGAGTCACAGCTTCCAATCGGAGGAAGTCTACCAATTGACTTTACTGTCGACGGTGTAACTTCAAAGCAGTTGTCTAGACATATTACACCATGATATTTACAAACTCTGAGCTAAAAGAGCCAATTGAGCCATCTACATGGAAGACTTGCTCCAATTTCCTCTCAATAAGAAGAGAGAGGGAAATGATCCGCCCTTTTTGTTCAACACTTTACTCATAGTAAGTCGGTATCTAAGGGTGAAAGCCGCACAACAAACAGGTATTTTCAGTCATTGTGAAGTGGAATCTCCACTTAAATAAAGTCTTAATTACAAGATATAATGATTTACTGTAGGATAAAAGGCAGTTGAACTCAAGTCGAGCATTGTTTGCTCAAACATTTAAAAAAACAGACCTAGGTGATACGGCTTAGTTCATAGAGGACCTGAATTGGGAGCATAAAGTGTCTTACAAATGCTAGGTATCAGAAGACTTGAAACTCAATCATCATGTATGACAGTGGAAAAGGGAAAGAGATTCACATGCCTACTCATGATTAAATATGGTATTGTTGAAGAAGTTTGTCCAAATGGTGCACAGAAACAAAAGGTCCGTTATGCATTAGTTTAAAAAGTAACTTGTGCAGAGCAACCATTCCTATGAAAGCAGAGCCTGTTTCCAACCTTCACAATCATAATGGGTGTATCTCTCTCCATGGCATTAGAAAACATTGTTGGCAAGAATAAGCACAGAAGGTAAAGATTAGTTGCAACCCTAGACGAAAAACTTTGTTTTCTCAAATATGAAAGGCATAGCACCAAAGATAAAATCTGAGAAGCCCTCGAAAATTTTCTGCTGATGAATTGCTTCGGGTAAAGACAAGGCTTAAATACCCGTGACTTGGAATAAATGATTCTGCAAGTGCATCTCAAAGAAGACATAAGGAAAGACAGAAATAGCAGAAGGAATCATCAAGATACAAAACAAGCGAAGATAGAAGAGTAAGTTCCCAAATTTAATTTATTTGAAATCTATCAGTTGAAGATCACCAGATTATGTTTGGCGAAAGCCCTATGGGGTCTAACATTGCTATGACTGAAACCTAAATAACCGTAGGGAATAATCAAACTAAGTGAATTAGAGTACAATAAAAAGGAAAATTGTTGGCATGGCTCAGAGAGAAAAGTGAAAGCAGATATTCCCTCCTACAAAGAAATCGAGGGAATGATGTCTCAGAGTTTGCCACTTCATTATCTACTTAACTATTGAAGATCACAGTGCACCCTATCTCACTCTGTTCTACCTGATGATCACATATTACAATTTCCACATCAACACATACCAACATCGTGTGCACTTGATGAGTATATAAGATCTTGCCTACCCACACAAAAGGAACATGCCAAAATATTATCAATCAGACGCCAAAGTTTCAAAACCACGACAGTGCCTTGGACACCTTATCCTATATAGACAAATTAACTGGAACGATGAGCAAATTTTGTGGCAATTTTCTTTAGTGACATGTAGCGCTGGAATGACTTTCAACAAGTATCTTGTTTACCTGAAACTGTTAAGCGAATGAATGTATTAACATGGTGATTAACAACACTTGGACAAGCTGTTGGAATTGGAACCAAGCTGATCACAACCAGGTGCCGAGAAGATTCACAATGAGAACATATAGAGCTAAAATTAAAGGTATATTACTTCAGAAATTGTTTCTTGAAGAGACATTTATAATCTGATAATGTTGCTGAAGCAGCTGGGATGAATTGTACAGGCAACTGTCAAGATAGAGCACAGGCACCTGAAACGTTGGTTCTATAGAAGCAAGAATAACCATGTATGCTACAAGAACTTTGGTTCACTGTGGGTATTCAGTAAATTATTAAACTAATGGGATCTTATTCAATCAAAACTTGTCTATTGAAAGTTTACGGCAAGCAGGAACAAGTCAAGGGAACCCAAGGAACCAGTGAGCTTCCTAATACAATTTCAACAAAATATAAACCAGTGCAATCTGGAAAGCAAGTACCACGTACTTCTTGTAGAAGACATTATTACTTCATTTCCATGAGTCCTTTTATTTAGATATCCAGTGTGATTCCTGACGCTATGCTGGTTCCCTGCATATTCCAAGGAAATGAATCTTATTTCATTTCAATCCTTGTCATGAATTACGTTCAGTGTTAGTCATCCATCCATCTAGCTAATCTATACGAACACGTAGACCACTTCTTTTTCGGTCCATGGAGCAGCCCCTTCCTTGACAAGTTCGGCTTGGAGCTCTTGATTCTGTGCCTGTTTTGAGCTTCAGATAAATGGGATTCTTTCACCAAGTTTTTCCTTTTACTCCTCTGTCTCCCCTCTTCTTGGAATTGTTCCGCCTATTGATTTAGTTGGCATGTTTCCGCATTTGTCTGTGTTATCTCCATATACTCAGAAGGCCCAGCACCGCCTTCAATCATTAAGAAACCTGAAAGATCCTACCGAATATATAAGACACATGTACAACAGCATTGCCTCTCAACAGCTTGTCAAATGTCAATTGCTGTCAACAAGGAGCAAATGAACTATTAATCAACTCCAAAGTACCATTAACAATTAGAGCATGGTCTGAATTGCAAAACAATAAAAGGGTAGCGGGAACCACTTGTTTTAAACTGCTAAACAATAACAGTTGATAACAATCATAATTCATATTTCAAAACAGAGGGTTTATGAATCAAGAGATAACGTACCAAATCCATCGTTAGGTAAAGAAGTAGGGCATTTTGGAAAAACAATAGCTGCTTCTGCACATCATTTCATCTACTTATCTTTCACCCCAAGGAGCAAAAATTACTCTCTCTCTCTCTCTCTCTCTCTCTCTCTCTCTCTCTCTCTCTCTCTCTCTCTCTCTCTCTCTCTCTCTCTCTCTGTGTGTGTGTGTGTGTGTGTGTGTGTGTGTGTGTGTGTGTGTGTGTCACCCACACCCGCAAACACGCAAATCAAACGGTCCTTGGTTTTGGTTTTCTTCATCCCATATAGATTCTGTCATGGCACTATCATATGGAATTCCGCCAAAGATATTTACTAATGCAAACCGTTGGAGCAGGGTTCTCATACGTTCATATGATAGCAAGCAGGGGACTTCCTCCAAAGCTTCACCACCCCTACTGAGGAGATGCCTCCGCTGCAATACTCTCTACCTACAAAACGATAACTCCCCAAAAGCGTGTGCCTTTCACGGCCACACAACAGGTAATTCGACCACCAATTATTTTCTGCAACCACTTTCCGTTATTTACCAGAGAAGCATTTGATACTAAAATCGCCTTGAAAGGATAAAAACTGTTGGTCTTTTGCTTCATGGGGTTGTTTGTTGAAATGCAATCTTAGTTTGGCGGTGCTCAATTTGCTGTAATATTATGAATTAAATTGAAAGATTCGGTCTCAAAAAACAGTTTCAGATTCAGAATCATGATATGTTTTGCCCTTAATAGAGAATCATGTTACGCTTTGTTTCTTTCTCCCAGTTGATATTTACAAACTCCGCATTCCGCTGCATCAGATTCAAATCCAAGACCTGCTTAGGATCAAACCACGATTCGTCATTCTTAGAGGAATTCTGTGATATAGACTGGTGGTTTCGCTTTAAAGCTGAAACCGCTATGTATGCTATTGGGGATTCCTTTGCCTTCAGTAAAGGTACGTGCGGATAAGGATTCTTGATGCGAAGAATCTCAAGAATTCAATACCAATGTCTCCAAGTTGAAAGTTTTGACACTGGTACCGAGGTACTATGTTTTGTGGCCGCAGGGAAATCCGAATTCCACCGCAGCATGTGAAGTTAAATAGAAATCTTGAAGGATAGGGAAATAGAAGACCTGAAATCCAAACATCAGAATTTGAGATAGAAGGGTCGTAACTTGTAAAATAGTTGTCGAAGTAATAGACTTCTAAGATTCTAATTTGATTTTCTAGTTTTGAATAAAAAAAGTGCAGAATGTGAAGGGATGGTGGATGATTGAAATGATGCTTTCTCTTTTTGGGGTTCATAATATAATCAATCAAGCACCCCCCTTTGAACTCCAACAAAGTGGTAAGAGGAATAGGAACACTTGAAACAGTCTAGCATCTGCAGAGTTGGCAATTCTGTGCTAGTAGTCCTGATTAAGTTTTTGGAAAGCAAACTGGGAGGCGTTCAGGACGGTTCGGGCCCTGTGTTTGGCTACATTCAGGATCCTCCCATTTGGTTTGTCTCTTGAAGCTCCACCGTTTTGACTCTTGAGAAAATGTTAACGGTGTCCAATGCCATAACCGTCATTAATCATTTGTTACCATGGCTATCTGTTGCACTAGTTTGTCTGGACGAAGGGGATTGCAGAAAAATCTTTGCGAGGGCTTTGACACAGAGCTTTACATTGATAAACTAGCGAAATTCTTCTCATCTTTGACATCCTATGGTTGATAGTTTGCTTTCTTTACTCCACACTTACTACATCTATTTCTGGTTTTCCACTTTCTCCGAACATAGATTTAAAACATATTTATGTTTGAAGGCCGTAGCTTTATGATTCATCACAGGGCTGCCTTGTGCATTGGTTTGTTAGATCAAACAAGTGGAAGATATTTTAAATTCGAAGATGTGTCATGAGAAAAGTTGTCACTTAAATAGTCTTCAATATCATATTGCCGCAATGAAGAGGAAAGTTTGTACACGAATATGAATATGTTGCCTGAGCTTCTCCTGATCCTTCTTCCATCCACATTGTCTTGATATTGGTTTTCTGTTACCTTACTGACTGTTCAAGCTGTCCACGTTAGCACGAGAATAGCAAAAATGGTTGATCCATTTTTATTTTTTTGCCTTAGTTTATGGCTATAATTTACATGAACACTCTGTAGCATTTGTAAGAGGAGGAAGGGTTAAAAGATATACCTGTGTCAGATATCACATCATCCGAGGAACCCTAAATGTTGTCGGAGTAAAGGACCATAAGCAAGGGCGTTTAGTGCATCATAGATTCTTATTGCAACTTGTACCGTTTGATGATGATGCCATGTGAATTGCTAGAAACATGTGAAGTATCCGGCCAACCCAATAACAGAAGTTTTTCGACATTACAATACATGGTATACTTTTATCATGGAGGCACACACACACACACACACACACACACACACACATATATATATGTATATGTATAGAAATTGACTCCAAAGTGCAGTTCTAATTGATGTATGCCTCTCAGAAGATGTGTTCGATTCTTCCTTCTTGTCTAAAAAAAGATACAATCCTAATGCTGATGAAACTCTGCCAAATACTTTTGTCTTTGATCATCATGTATGCAGGGGACAGAGGGCTGTTTGCCTTGGCACCACCACACCAAGGAATTGATGGGGAATGGACTGATGCTAGTGGCGTGATAGTTTACAAGTGGAATGATAAGGATGATAGGCCCAACACTGGAAGGGGAAACTGGAAGAAGAGGTGGAGTTGCTGTGGAGACTACAATGAAAGTGCACCGCCTTGTCGAAAAGGATGGCATGTCTCTTATGATGATGGTTTCACACTCTTCTAGCTTATTGTATGACTTATCAGATATATTATCATGTAGAAATTGAATGTTGTCTTCCCTTACCGAGATATATCTTTGTTTGTATATTAGACCACAACGTCATTACTACTTAATGCAATGGAAGAATGATAAATTCCTTTTCTTTATGTAGAAAAGGAAGATTTCACAAGAAGAGTGATCTTTCTTAGAGCCTTCCTTTTCTCTTCATTCATCCTGATTTCTTCTTAAAGTATTGAAAGGAACTAACATGATCTTGCTTTTCTTGTTTGAGTTATTATATAAGATCAGGCTCAATCCATGTAGCCAACGTGTTTCATGTGAGATTAAAAGGCTTGATGTGGTATCCTGCTTCCGGGACACAACCTAAAGAAGTTCTGCTGGTGTTCTGGTTCTTTTTTTCTGAAACTGCTCTTTTTTAGTTACCCAGAGAAACTACCCTCAGTATTTGGATCAGCTGGCATAATAAAATTGTGAATCTGGAACATTTGATGGCAGTATAACTTATGCATGCATGCATGCAATTTTCAAAAGAATCAAAGCTTAGAACAGTCACCAGGAAGAAGTTTTCCGGCGCCACAACGGAAGCTTCGGGCTCATATTGGTCATCACGCATGAAAGCCAAGCAATAGCAGTGCACAAAAGCCTAGCTCTTCAGAAAACTTTTCTTGCTTTTGCTTACGAGCTAATTGGTAGGCCAAACCATCTATCTATCTGAGAGAGAGAGAGAGAGAGAGTTTCTGTGTATTAACTAGTTTCATTAAGAGTTTTAAGAGGGAGTTTGTGTGTATAAACCAGTTCTTTTAAGAGTTTAAGAAACAATAATTGTTCACAAATTACACCAACAATTTTATGATTGATGAAATCATCTTTTATGTCGAAATTACTTGATCTAACATGCATTTCATACTTAATTGACCATTCTAGCCAATGTAAGAGAGAGAGTATGACCAGGCCCAACTTGGGCATCCGTTAGTTATTTGAAGACCGGGATTCCAATTAGGACCTGGTTTGTGGCTCTCCTATGTTCTCTCTTGGCAATGCAAACCATTTCAAAACCTCTTGTGTGCTACCAAATCATCTTCCTTGAATTACGGAGACCCCCACATTCCTCCCTCTCCTTTCCTATAAAACCCCCTGGTCCCCCTCCTTGTGATTCAGGCCTGCTAGTGACAAGAATTGTATTTCCTCCTCTCCAGCTGAAGGTGCATCCAGGCAAGATTTTCCCATCTCCTCTCACCATGGACATGAGGAAAATCTCTTACGCCCTCCTGGTTGTCGCTGCCACCACCAGCTCAGCATTGGCCGCCGATGCTAGTGCCCCTGCACCTTCGCCCACGAGTGGATCAATGACCCTTGAGCCTGTCATGGAATCTCTAGTAGGGGCCTCTCTCCTGTCCTTCCTTGCCTTCTACTTGCACTAGATTCATTGCAAATTGTAAGAAGAGAAAAGGTGGCAAGGGGGACGTTCCAAATAAAGAATCCATGAAAATGAAATAAAGTTCTTCTGCACTCTCTTTTTTTCTTTTTGACATTGTTGTTTTGACATGGAGAAGTAAGAATTAGAACTTGAGTTTCTTTCCATATCCTGGTTCATTCATATTTGTGTAATAAAGAAGCTCTAATGGCTGATTGTTGTTTTGACATGAAGTAAGAATTGGAACTTTGGGTTCTATTGGAATTTGGGTTTTCTTTGCTTATCCTGGTTCATTTATGTTTACGAAGAGAGGGCAAAACCGGGTATGCATGCCGTAGTAGGAGGCGAACTCGCGACCATGGTCATGCAAGTCGAGAGCCCTGCAAGGTGACCTACCCTCTGAGTATTGTCCCTGTTCATTCATGTTGGTGCAACAAAGAAGCTCTAATCGCTTCCCCCTTTCATACTTTTGAATGTTCATTTATCATTTATAATTAATAATAAACCTTCTCGAACCCGTGCCGGGCTCTTCGATGTGATCGTCCGGCTCCTTTTGAACAGGATTTCTGGCAAGACCTTTTAATTGGTAGGTACTACCAATAAAGCTACCACGAAGGCTATGAACTTATAAGTAGAACAAATTAAAGAAATGAACCAAATGTTTGTGCGAATTCACCTTCTTCCCTGGCGTATGAGCTCGTATCCTTGATTACAATAAAGCTACCACGAGGGCTATGAACTTGGAAGTAGAGCAAATTAAAGAAATGAACCTAAAATGTTTGTGCGAATTCACCTTCTTCCGTGGCGTATGAGCTCGTATCCTTGATTATTGGTGTTGCGTGTCTTTTCCTTCCCTCTTCACTTGTTTCAAGCGTTTAAGAGACGAAGATGTTGTGATCATGTAATAATATGTTCAAGAAAATCGCAAAACAGAGAGAGAGAATTAGAAACTAAAATGTGGTCTCTCTCTCTCTTAAGGGAGGAACTAAGTTCAACTGCCTTTTACCCTACAGTAAATCATTATATCTTGTAATTAAGACTTTATTTAAGTGGAGATTCCACTTCACAATGACTGAAAATACCTGTTTGTTGTGCGGCTTTCACCCTTAGATACTGACTTACTATGAGTAAAGTGTTGAACAAAAAAGGCGGATCATTTCCCTCTCTCATCTTATTGAGAGGAAATTGGAGCAAGTCTTCCATGTAGATGGCTGAATTGGCTCTTTTACCTCAGAGTTTGTAAAATGTTTTGTAAATATCATGGTCTAAGATGTCTAGACAACTGCTTTGAGGTTACACTGTTGACAGTAAAGTCGATTGGTAGACTTCCTCCGATTGGAAGCTGTGACTCCTTTAAGATATCTCAACTCTGCACAGCGCAATCGTCCTACTCGGGCTGATTCATTCCAGCTCCTAAGTTTCTTTCAAGTTACACATTATGACAGTGAAGCTGATAGATGGCCCTTCCTCTGATTACAAGCTGTGACTCCTTTCAGGATACTACAACTCTTCACAATCCAATTGTCTGCACAGCAGAGTGACGCAGATCACTCATGTTCTGCTAAGCGTAATACGTCGCCCTTGATACCGGCATACGGGTTTCGTAGAAATCATGGCTTCCTTGACGTTCTTCTACACCAAGAGGCTCACTACCAGGACGTTATCGTCGTCTTCACTACCCCTTCTCCCTCTTCGCTTCTTACTCTTCCCTCAGTCACCGCCCTTCCGAAACAGCCTCTCCGGCATTTCCGACCGGATTTCAGTCCTGCCCACTTCAAAACCACCCCTCTTTTCCACCACCACCATCCCGAAACCTCACAAGGTTTCTTGTTTCACATTTATCCATATTCATTAATCATTCGTCATCGCATATTAATCACTCATCATCATGATCACTTTCAGCCTCGGTTTAAAAACTTAGGAAGAAGGCTCCTCTTTCCTCATTAACCAAATGCATTTTCACAAAAGATACAACATTTTCAAACAAGATAGCCTAATGAAAGGTATATAGTTCGTACACATCAATCCAGCTTAAAAATACTCTGACGAATCACGGTTGAAATACAAGTATGTTGATACTTTATGTCTCTCAGTCACTGATGTTCAAAATCCAATTGTGGAGATCTTTGAAAATATTTAAGCATAACATGTATTCATTTTTGTATATGTATGCATTTTCACAAAAGATACAACATTTTCAAACAAGATAGCCTAATGAAAGGTATATAGTTCGTACACATCAATCCAGCTTAAAAATACTCTGACGAATCACGGTTGAAATACAAGTATGTTGATACTTTATGTCTCTCAGTCACTGATGTTCAAAATCGAATTGTGGAGATCTTTGAAAATATTTAAGCATAACATGTATTCATTTTTATATATGTATATAGAGAAAGAGAAAGACAGGATATATGTAAATTTACTCATTTCTATATATAAAAGAGAAGAGAGGATACGTGTGAAGTATATATATATATATATATATATATAGAGAGAGAGAGAGAGAGAGAGAGAGAGAGCATAGTCCATGTCATACTTATTCACACTTAAATCCCATTAAATATGCTCATTATTCTATCACATTTTTTGAATTTGAATTTAAAAATCATTTAACATAGATAGTGCATTAAATACAAAATATAAAAAGTACAATAATATTTTTTACTTTTTAAATTTAAATCTTCATTTTTTATAATACAATTGTAACAATGAAGATATTTGAATAAATTTGAGGATGTATGTATGTGTGCATTTACCAGGTGTTATATATATATATATATATATATATATATATATATATGTGTGTGTGTGTGTGTGTGTGTGTGTGTCTAGAAAGATCTTATATATTAGAAAGCTCTATATGATGTGGCCTTTAATGCATTTATATTCATATATTTTTTTCTCCTCTTTTTGGGTAAGGATATAACAAGGTTGACTATTATATGTTGTTAAATGTATTTATAATTTTTAAATAATACTGATATTTTTAAAAAAATAAAATAATAAAATAATGAATATTTTATAAGTATTTCAAATAGAATCTCTCTCTCTCTCTCTATATATATATATATATAATGAGAGGTTGAAGCGATACGCATGCATCCTTTGAGAATGAAAGTATTATAAGTATTTTTCCATTTCTTCATAACTAATCATGCTTATTTGTTTAAAGAAATCTTGTTTATCACAATAATATAATATATAATATTAGCGGCAAATCTACTTTAAGGCAAGTTGGGACGTTCCCTTTATACAGACAAAAGAGAGAAAATTTGTCGAGTATTAAAAAATCGAAAAAAGTAGGCGCAGATATTTACGGGCTATAACGCAGCCCACGGTATCAGATCAGAGGAGCCAATTGAAATCCAGGCGATGATGGCATGAAAGTCCAAAAGGCCGGGAAATATCTATTGACTTTGCTTTAAATAACAAGCGACTCTTATAAAAGGAGAAATCACACTTTGATGACAATCATTGACTTTTTCTATTGCATTGCATACCTTTTTCGGTCTTTGGCTAAGATTTATATGTTTTTATCAGATTAATTTATGATACATGATAATTGATTATTAATATTAAATTAAATTCCTTTTAGAGAGGATCCCATCTAAGACAGTCTTTAACCAAATTCTAAATAAGTAGAATGGTGATTAAGAACCGAACCGATTTTGTTTTGATCATATCATGGTTTGATTTGATTCTCAAAATACTAGAAACCTAAAGTAGCGATACCGTTTGAGGTTAAGACTGGAACCAAACCATTAACACCCCTAACAACACCAATACAAGGCATGACAAGAAAACAATACCCGGGATATGCATGTTTATTCCCACCCAACACGAAAACATTGGGTCATTGACCTGCTTTTGGTACGAACCTAAGATGACACGACACAAGCAAAACTGAGGGTAAGGAAAAATCAGTAACAATCGAGAAACAGAACTAAACCGATCAAATTTCTTTGTTTTGGTTCGGTTTCGGTTCTAGTTTTTAAAGAATCCGGTTATTACTATTCAGTTTGGTTTTAAAAAACTAAAGCTGAAATTCCATCGAAAAAGGCATACCATAATATGTTATTTGGGTTCCACTTGGTTTTTAATATGGTGCAGCCTTTGTGCTTGAGTTTATGCATTTTGGTATATCACAACACATGTTTCAAATTAATTTTTCATGTCATTAGTTAACAAAGTATTGATTGTTAGCATTGATTTGGATCATGTTGTGTTGACATGAACTGAACCGAACCCACATCGTTTTCCCAGTTCGATTTGGTCCGGCTATCCTTCCAATTCAGTTCTTCAATTCTCCTTAATTTTATTTTAATCGGATCATAATATTTATAATAATAATTAATTAGTGAAAAAAAGAGAAGCAGATTGCATCAGGCAGCCAAACATCAACATAACACTTAGCGGATATTTTATCATGGATTATAAAACTTAAGATCTGGTCCAGACATGATCGGTGTCGGTTTTCTTGGAACCAGAACCAAAACCGTACTGGAACTAGTTGGCGTCAATTCAGGTTTAAGTTGTAAACCATTTGAACCCAGAAAAATAATTGAACTTAAAACGAAATTAAAAGATATGAAACCGGCGGTTTGTTGGAACCACCAGTTTCTGTTTCAGCCTTTGGGTGGTCCTGGGTTTCCAGTTCCAACCTGTTCTTGGTTAGGTCTGGTTTCGATTAAAACCACCAGGTAGGTTTCAAACTGGCTGTGTCTACCTGGTCGGGATCCGGTTCCACCCGAGCCTGCTGTTCCATGTTCATAAATTTTGATGTACTCGGAACCAAGCCATTGCAGGCTTGCAGCTGGTCTGAGTAGACATGGCCGGTTCGAAATGGAACTGGTTGAACCAGCTCCACAAGCGTATCCGGATCCGGAGACCTCCCAATTCGACGGTTCACAGTTTCTAAAAAGGACTCGAAACCGGAACCGACAGTTTATTTTATATATATATATATATATATTACGGTTATATTACACAAGTTTAGGCCTGGTCCAGTGGTAAACGGTGACGACCCGCTGGGTCAGTCGGAGTTCGACTCTTATGGGAACCGGAACCAGGGCACCATGGAGACGGTTCGGTTCTGGTTCTATGTTCCAGATGATGCGGAACCGGACATGTCTGGATCCGAGTCGGATCTGAAATTACGTGAATTACTTCAAAGAGAAGGGTAAATCATGTCTTTAGCTCACGCTCCCTCTCCTCTTTTCTATCCTCCGCCACCACCGTTCCTTCCTCCCTCTCTCGTCTGCCTCTTCGTCCGGATATTGCTCTGTCTGTTTTCTATCCTCCGCCACCACCGTTCCTTCATCCCTCTCTCGTCTGCCTCTTCGTCCGGATATTGCTCTGCCTCTTCTTCACTGTCTGCAGGCCTAAATTTCACATACGCACAATCCCACACGCAGAGTCCGATCTGAAAAACGAAAAGAAGGATTCACTTTCAGAGATTTGCAAGGATCAAGCAGAATTCACCGATCACAGAGCCCCATTAGAGAGAGCGAGAGACTCATCGCCGATCTTCAGATCAACAAAAACCACAACACCCATTTCGAGTCGTAAACAGAAGGATCCCCAAAACAACGAAATCACGACACACCCATATCGAGAAAGAGTCAGAAGGAACTCCAAAACAGCAACAGTTTAGGATATACCCCGTTTGAATCAGAGAGCTAGAAAACCAAATCCCTCCAATCTTCATAAAAGCCCATAAAAGATCCCCAAAACAACCAGACCCACAAGACCCATTTTGCGCCACAGACGAAAGAAGAAGTAGAAGAATGGTGAAGACGTACACGCAGGAGCACGTATACAAGCACCCGTGGGAGCGAGTGACCTCAGCCTTCTGGCGCAAATTCACTGACCCTGAGAACAAGGCCGTCCTTTCCCACATCATCGAGGTCGACACGCTGTCTCGAACCCTCGACCCTTCGTCGGGCTCGCTCGCCATGACCCGCGCGATCACCGTGCACGCCCCCGGGCCTCGCTTCCTCACTCGCCTAATAGGCCAAGATTTCTGCCATTGCGTCGAGACCTCGCTCGTCGACCCCGGGGTTCGATCCATGGTGGCCACCACCCGCAACGTCTCCCTCAGGAAGTTCCTCGAGGTCGAGGAGCGCAGCGCCTTCGTGCCGCACCCGGAAAACCCGCAGTGGACGATCTGCCGACAGCAGACAAGCATCCGCTGCGCTCCCGCTTCTGCAATCGCCGCCATGGCGGAGAAGATCGAGCAGCGTTGCGCGGATAGGTTTCAGCAGAACAGCGCGAAAGGAAGGGATGTTATGGAGAGGATCTGTGGGTTCCTTGAACGGGTGGAATCCTCCCTCTAGGTTCAACTGCTACAATTTGATGATTCGATTGCTGCCTCCTTTTCTGGTAATTCTTTTTCTGTTCCTTTCGGTTCTTGTTTTGGGTTTGGTTGATAATCCATGGTTCATGAAGTTCATCCGGAAAGTATTTGATGCATAATTTCTAGCATTTCAGGTGGGTATTGGGGGTTTTGTTAGATTTTTCACTTTGAATCTTTGTGAGTTTTGTTTGTTTTAGCAAATGGCGATGTGGGTTGGAGAAAATTTCCAAGTTCTGATGATTGCCCAGCCGCTTTCTTCCTTGTGTTATGTTCCTTGTGGGCTTTTTGGTTCTTGTTTTCTGGTTTGGTAGATGAGTGATCGAGTTATTCTAGGATGTATGCGAATGCGGAATTTCTGGGGTTTTAGATGGAAATTAATATTTTTTGGAACCTTTTGCTTTGAATTCTTGTAGGTTTTGTTTGTTTTAGCATGTACAGATGTTGATTTTGATTGTTCTGTGAGAATTCTTTTGTGTTGTTTGTGTTTCTGGAGGAGGTAGTTTTCTGCCTCTTAGTGAAGGCGGATTGTGGTTTTTTTGGATTATGTGATGCTGTTCTTGTTTGCGGCGAAACGGCGGTTGTCTTTTGAATATTTTGGCCTGAATCATTCTATCTCTTCAGGTTTAGTGTTGATGGATTTCTGACAGAGATGGAAGTTTTCTGAATGCTGTTTCTGCAACGAGATGGAGGTGGAGCTCCAGTGTGTGTGTGTGTGTGTGCAAAAGTATAGCTTGAAATGGAGGTCTTGCAATTTCTTGACCTGTAACTTTGCCCTAGAAAACAAATTTTTTCTTCTAAGTTCGCTTTTAGCTCAATCTTTATTTCAAAAGCAGAATTATTGACCAGAATTGGTTGGTTCAAGTGGTCCTGAACTTGTTCTCCTTAAGCAAGGTCTTGACTTCGAGCCTTGCGAATGGAAAAAATCAGCACTTTGAGAGCTTTACCCCCACAGTGGGCTGACCCGGCTCGAACTGGATCAGTCAGGATCCTTTAGGCTACCTGATATCGGCGACACGCTCCTCCCAAACCAAGAAATATACACTCGTAAATATCAAATATACCCACTACTACAGAAGCTATTAGTGCACCCTTCCTCTATCTTGTATGTCTGAAATCCCAATTTCTGTTAGAGAATCGGCGGTCTGCTCCACATCGAATCCGGGCATCTATTGGCCACAAGATTGTATGCTCCGGCTTCGGAGACACCAATCCTCTGCTTGTGCACGGGAATCAAATGTATCAACCCCTGTAAACATGGCCGACCATACGATTTGCTTTGTGCATGAATCAGAATCACACTACAGAATGACCCATTTCTGGGTTGATCCAAAAATGAGCAGTGGATTCTGACTCAGCAAAAGGTGATGGGTAACCAATATAGTTAGCCTGTTGCAAGAACGAAAATGGATTGTCCAGGTCCCGGATTCAGATTCGATCAAAATATTCAACAAGATGTATCTTGAACTATCTCGACTAATGAGCTGTGCCTAACACTGTTTACAAAAGCTCTTTGAAGAGCAAACGAGCTTAATGTGCAATACTTTTGAAGAGCAACTTCCTGTGATCCCTGCAACTTCTTCATACTTGGGTGGGATTCAACAATTGCTGAACCTTTTAGGCGCATATCTAAATTGAGAGATTCTTTAGGTGCACTTTTGAAAATTTTAGGAAAAATATTACCTCAAAATAGTCAAAAGGTTCACCACCAACAGCAATGATTCCTCTTATATTTTGAAAGGAGTGCGGGTTCCACTTAATCAAGTAAATAATCCATGGTGAGACCATCTTTATCCAGAAAGGAGTGGAATGCATCAAGGTCAAGGTCATGCGCAATCACAGTCGTAATCGTGCCAACCACAACTCTCATCTTCCTTGGCCGCCACACTTTTCTAATAGTCTTTTTTTTTTTTGAGTTATTTGGCAAGATGGGGGTGGAGTTCGGATACTGTGTTAGGCAGTTTCATGTTTGTGCCCTGCTATTTTGTACTCGTGTCAAGAACAGGTTGACTCGACTCCTGAGAATGACCAGATTCTCTTTTGTTTCACGCTGGACTCGGGAACAGACAAGTTTACGAATTAAGCACCCTTTAAATTCGGGTCACACAAATCTCTTATGTGATGAGTATTAGACAAATGAGCTGGGATTGAATCTATTTTTGCTAATTTATGTGGACTCCCAAAAAAGAGAGTCCAAATCATAAGTGGCGATGGCTAAGCCATTCTAGCCACATGAAATCAACTTGGAAGTGTTTGGATCGCAAGAGATCCACTAGTTTCTTAAAGCTAATTTAAAAGAGCAAGTCAAGAAGATTGCGCCTGCACAAGGCCTAGATTGACACATCCAAGTCTCTCTAGACGGAGGAAATACACCAATCAAAAAAAGAGGAGAAAAAGGTTTTCAATCTCAGCATTTTCAGGGAAATCACCGGACATTGTATAATTTATCCTACGAATTATATTCAGCAATTTCAAATGTTTAAATTGTTAATGAAAGTTTAATAGGCAAAGGAATGAAGGCGTACAAGTATATTCAATTCAAAACTGTGCAGATACAAAAGGATATGGTAACAGGGAGCTGATACACACCATGTTTGAGGGAAGGGCTCCATATACTTGTTCCTACCCTTACTGATCGGTGGACATTCGACCATATATTTAGAGTGCTCCATTACCCCTAACTATTCCCAAACTTCTCAACGTTCATGCGGCTCCGGCATAAACAAAAAGATAAGTTGCTCATGACCATGGTAATGAGAATGAAACGACAGTAATTCCAACATTATGCCCCATACCATGTTCAGATAAAAGATACGAATTGTATATTTACCTTAATCTTCAACACCCCTAACACTGGAATGAATCTCACAAACCTGCTACTTACTAGCGGTATTTCTATTCTAAAAAACATAAAAGTGAATTAACTGAAACACATTTAGAAAACACACAAGCATGGAGAAGTTACACAGCTCCCTTGAAAACGGTGATGACAATAAGTGTCTTTACTAATAGTCCTGAAAAATAGAAAACATGAGTCTAAAGTTTGCTTTGAGCACCTACCAACCTTCAACTGCAATATAAATATCCCTACCAACAAATTGCACATCATAATTCAATTGTCTAAGAACATAGCAACTGAAAATCACTAGAAAATAGAAAAGCAACAGCATCCAACTCTTATAGGGTGGTACACCAACTACAACCGTTCTAGGTTAACTAGCACCTTGAGTCAGCACAAAGAGCCACCTTTTGATAAGTGAGCAATACAATCAACACTGCAACCTCTTATGGTTACTGGATATCTTAACAGCAGAAGGGAGAGAATCTTGTTACAAAAATTACTCCAGAGTTTATCACGGGCGAATATATTGTATAATAGATCCTATAACACAGAAATGGTTAAACACTTCATATAAGATTGTAGTCACGATTATCTAAATAACAGGAGACCAAAATCCCATTGTTTTACCCAGATAACCTGCTCCACTATGGTAGAGTTCACTGCGTAATACCATTGTGAACAAGGAATTAAAGGAGAAAAACAGAGCAATGTTAAAGTATCAAACTAAAAAAAGAAATCATTCCATCATCTGTGCAGCATATGTTTAAGATGCCACAATGAATCACAATTGTGAGAGATGACGCATGGAAGGGAATAAAGAAAAGAGAAACGTTCCACCTAACCAAGATGATCTACAATTGGAAAAGCAACATTTAACACAAAGAGATTTATACACTAACCACAAGGTATCCAGCACATAGTTTGCCTTCCAGATACAAGTAAAAGAGGATATCAAAGTTTGCACAAACCACCCATGAGGTCTCGCCTTCAGCTAGAAGCATAAAATTCAAGACTGCAAATACACTCCACGTTATGCAACCTTAAGCATTTAGATCAATAAAGCACAACAAACTAAGAAAAGGAAAACCGAGACAGTCCTCACTTCTGGAGAGGATGTGGCAAACTACACACGTGAAGCACCGTCTTTGGGTTCTACTGCATCTTCGGATGCATGCAGTGCATCATCAAATTTTATCAAGCTTCTCAGCCTTAACAACAGGATTGGCTTTAATGAGCGCATCACGAGCATGAGACTTGTAATCAAACTTGCAGTTATGCTTCTCAAAGTGGCGGTGAGATGCACAGAAAAGATCCCCACATTTGCATCTGAAACCAGTTAAACCAACCCTTTTATTGCACGAGTTGCAGCGGTTTGGTCCCTCCTTTGGTTTTGCGACTCCTGTTGAAGCAACAGCTTGCAATAGTGGCACAACCTGAGGATCCACCGAAGTAGTGGCTATATATGATGCCTCCACAATTATCGGTTCCTTTCCATTTCCAGACTTGCTGTCTTTGCCATTCACAATACTGCCAATGGAGGACGCAGCCAACTGGGCCTGCTCCTGTTTCAACATCATATCCTTGTGACATTTTGAGCACATGTTCATCGTTGCTGCACTTCCGAAAAATCCACAGTTGTTGATGCAGTAAATTGGGCCTTCAGGAGCTTTGCAGCCAGTCTCATCATGATCCATGCTCAAAAGTTCTGTACCATACACCATCATCACCAAGGGAGACACCTTATTTATGATTATCTAACAATATTTTTAGACGTATTCATCTAATGCACATGCCCCAAGTTAATAAGAACACATAAAGCTGTTTTTGACCATAAAACATCAGAAGAAAAAGATTTTGGAAGAAAGAAACCTAGAAGAGAGACAATATGTATGCATAAACAACGATCGCAAAACCAAAGACAGAACCTAAAGAAGTGAATATAAGCTGGTCCCGTTAACATGAAACCAACCACTTTAATGACAGAAATGAGACTAATGATGCTGACAAGAAAAGGAACCCCCAACTTTATATGCTACAGCATGAAATTCCAATCAGGGAGAACTCCTTGTACAATTTCCTACCATATTATAATACCAAGGATTGATCTGATTACCCAGGAAGCGTAGTGTAGAACTACAAGAAACAAACAGCCCATCAAACAGGGGATAAACAAAAACAAACACCATAGCATGTGCATGCCACACAATCAAATGGGAGAAAGAAGGAAAAGACAGTAATAAAAGAATATGTATTCTATATGTCAATGCAAAAACAAGAAAGCGGTCTTTCATTATTGTTAAATGTGTACGCGACACAACCTAAAGAAACAACATGCGAAAAAGGAACATAGGGAAGGCACCTGAAAAGCTCGGCAGCTATACCAAACGAAGAAAAATGTAATCTTTCCGAAGTTTATCCTCAAAACCACCACCAAACAATAGATTCATTTTTTCATCACAAAAGCTAATTAATCTACCAATAGAACCACGCAATCCAAAGCATCACCAATCACAAAGTCATTAAGATAGCACCTTCTGATTCCTAAGAGCGAACAAGCAAAAGGAAGAAGACGACCTTTCCACCATAAAAGTCCCACCAACCCTCTCCACAAAAAATACCAAAACTCGAAATAGAGAGGAAAAGAGAAACGAAAAGGGAAAATGAGAGAGAGAGAGAGAGACCTTGATCGCGCTGGATAGAGAAAGGGAAACACAATCGGAAGAAACCTAACGTCACGGAGAAAGACCAAATTCTTCTCTCGATAGGAGGACCGCCACCGACTCCCTCTCCGACGCCGGAAATCCCTAACCCTAGCGGCAGAGCGAGGCCGGTGAAGACCTCGCCAGAGAGAGAAGAGGGAGGATGAGAGAGAGAGAGAGAGGAACAGGAACGATACGGGTATTTATTAAGGGACGTCCCGTGGTGCAAGCGACGCTTACAAAAAGGCGACGCACTTTCGAGCTAGGGCTGTCCGGTTCCGCGTAAACTGGGACCGCCGGTTTACAACTCGACGACTCGGGTTCGACTATAACCTCAAATGAAACTGAACCGGTTTCTTTTAAGTTCGGTTCTGGTATGTATTTGATTTCGATTTTGGTTTCGTTCCAGCTTTTTAGGTTCTAGTTTTAGCTGCTTTTGTCAACGGTTTGGTGATACCTCTATCATCGGATCTTGTACTCTTTCCTTTTAGAGGTGCTTGAGGTGGGCAATAAACATGAAACATAGTAGGCATACACGAGGCACAGTGGCAAATCCATATATATATATATATATATATGTGTGTTTATTAAATAAAATTATAATATATATATATATATATTATGTTTATTAAATACAATTATATATATATATATATGTTTATTAAATAAAATAATAATATATATATTATGTTTATTAAATACAATTATATATATATATATATAACTATCTCGCTACAGTTTTGGAAACGTTAGTTTTGAGGTGGTTCCTCTTCGAGTTGAGAATCACCAAGTAAGAGAGTTGTAAAATTTTTAATCTTTGGGCTTTGGAGGAGGGGGCTTGGGCTGTTTGGAACTATCGGTTCTAAAATGGTTATGATGCATTCGTTACGGGTTTGTTTGTCGAAAATGTTGAACTCTCAATTTCAAAACCCATTCGGTCTGTTTCATCGGTTTCGAACGGGTCATGTATGTGTATATATATTATGTTTTATATATATATATATATATATATATATATATATATATATATATATATATATATATATATATATATATATATATATATATATATATAAAATCTCCGTACGCACTCATCCGTACGCACTAACACACTGGCCCGGGCTAGTCATGGCCCTTGACCGCGCCTACCAAATTTAGGCCCATGAAAAGTTGTAGGCTGGCCCTGCGCGACCCACATTTTCCCCAATCTACCAGGTCTGGGGCCATACTTCTATGAATTAGCGGTTCTGCTCTATTGATCTTGGAAAGAGATCCAAATTTAGAGACCCAATCCTAAAACGGCGTGTTGGATTCGAATATGGGCAAAGAACCGATCCATCCTTCAGAAGTCGATGTAAAATAAACGAATCACAGGGGGAAAAACTTGCATTTCTTATCTGAAACAACTACTCTTCTTTATTGTAATACATTTTTGTCCTACGGAAGGTGCATCCACTGTAGACTGCTCTTTGTATCTTTATTTTGTTTTCTCTTTGGTTTTAAATGCCTAGGTGATGCCATGCAATGTGGGAAAAGACTTGGTTTTGGTTCCCTTTTAATGCCAATGTTGCTTGTTTCTGGTGGCAAGTGATGTAATCAAGCTGAGTGCATTGTGGATACAATCTCTACCACGTTTGTGCAAATTCACAGAAGCCTATTTTTACAAAGAACTAGGTTCTCTTTTACCTTTTCTGAATGAGCTCTCTTTTACCTATTGTAAATAAGTTTCAAGTCGGAGCTTAAGGTTGATGCCCCTCATCGGCTACTTCAATCTACTGTAAGTGACGCTACTCCAATTGTAGTGTTTTCTCTTATCTAATCAACTGATGTGGTTGTCATTGTGGATACAACTCCATTTACATTGATTCAAATTCAGAGATTCCTATTTCCCAAAGAATGAGTTTTCCTTTTACCTCTTGTAGAAAAGTGTAAAATCAGAACCAAAGGTCGATGCCCCTCGTCGGCTACTTCAATTTGCGGTGCGTGAGGCTTGGGGCCCGCTGCAATCCAAAGATTCTTCATGATCAGAGTCAGCATTGAAGTGTCTTCGATCTGTTGTGTCATCAACTACCTGTGGGACATCTATAGCTGGCTTTTCACAGCGCAATGCCAATAGGCGTGTTTCAAAAGTTTCTGTGACTACTGCAATGAGGGCTGCAGCAGAAGCTGCTTATGATGCGTCGACAGGTAGACCAACCCGAAATGTTATGAACAGAATGGACATTAATTCGCGTAAAGAAGGCTATGAAGAGAGGCTTGGGAGTCCCCATACCGTGGAACTCTGCGGTGGTAATGACAGGAACCTTCAAAGGAAGTTCTATTCACCAGCCCATAGAAGAGGCCAGCCTGGAAATTTTAAATTGAATGAGTACAACAGCAAAACTCAAGCTCCTGTAACAAATTTTGACAGAAAAATGGAAGCATATTCTAGCTTTGCATCTGGTAATGATGTGTATGATGTTGATGATGAGGGACAAGGTCTTATGGAGGTTAACCAGACTTCTTACGGTGGAAATAATGACAATAAATCGCTGAAGATGGAATACAGCTTAACTCAATCAGATGAGGTTCTAAGGACAGACAGGCTGAAAGAACAGTCTTCTGCTGTGATAGCAAAACCAACTCACAAGATTGTGAATATTTCTGTCAATGTGAATACGTGGAAACCACCGCACTTCCAGTCATCGATTGATGTCCCAAAAGTGGAGGAGCAAACTGGTTTGCAGGATAGAGGGGCTTTTGCTTGCAAGCCAGAGGACAGTTGATGCAGGATAAAGACCACACTGTAACAATCAACAGAGCTGCAAGTCTTTTTCAGAATGTTGTTTTCTTTATTCATCCTTGATGCTGGAGTTGAAACATTACTCTTATGGTACTGGAATTGACATTATTTCCATGGCTTAGATACTTATATGCTCACTGTTCCCATAGTCTCATTGTGAAAGTGAAATATCTATTGATTCAGATTGTAGCAGTATTGGTATGATCTTAGATCGTGCAGATAATTACTTGTTCCTTGTTCCAGTACCCTCATTATAAGAACAATATATCCGACAACCTAGTATTATATCTTAGAATATAAAAGATGTCTTTGGTTTTCATTAAGAACTCGGACCATGTAAGGGATCACCCTTTCATTACTGGTCCCAAGCCCCAAAAAAAGAGGGTTGCGTTAGGCTTCCGACAACATCAGCAACAACAACAACAACTAAGCCTTTTCCCATACTAGACGGGGTCGGCTACATGGATTCTTTATTTCCATATATCCCTATTGTGCGCCATGTTAGCAGTTAACTCACAATAAGCTAGATCATTTTTTATTGTTTCTTTCCAACACTTTTGTGGTCGTCCTCTACCTCTTTTAATACTTTCCAAATTTAGTTTTTCATACCTTCTTACATGTTCTTCTTTTGATCTTCTTTCTATATGTCCAAACCATGTTAAATGATATTCTCTCATTTTATCCTCTATTGGTGTCACTCCTAATTTGTTTCTAATAACCTCATTATGTATACGGTCTTTTCTTGTATGACCACTCATCCATCTCAACATCTTCATTTCTGTCACAGACATCTTTTGTAGATGTTGATGATTAACTGCCCAACACTCTGAACCATAAAACATGGCAGGCCTAATTGCTACTCTATAATATTTACCTTTTAACTTTAATGGTATCTTATTATCACAAAGAATACCTGATGCTCCTCTCCATTTTAACCAACCAGCATTAATTCTATGTGTAACATCTCCATCAATTCTTCCATCACTCTAAAAAATTGACCCTAGGTATTTAAAACTTTCCTTTTAGGGGATGCAATATGTGCCAATTTTAATTTCTATGTCCTCTGAGGTAATCAAATGATCAAACTTACATTCCATATATTTTGTCTTTGTTCTACTAAGTCGGAAGCCTTTGCTTTCTAATGTTTCTCTCTATAGTTCCAATTTTCTATTAACTTTTTCCTTAGACTCCTCCACTAATACAATGTCATCTGCAAATAACATACTCCAAGGTACTTCATCTTGAATATGTTTTGTTAACTCATCAATCACCATTATAAATAAGTATGGACTTAAAGTTGATCCTTGATGTAACTCAATATTAACTTCAAAGAAGTCTGTCATTCCTTCATGAGCCCTCACACATGTTTTTGCACCATCATACATGTCTCTTATAAGGTTAATGTATGTCAATGGGATACCTCTTTTTTCCAAAGTTCTCCAAAGAACCTCTCTCGGTACTCTATCATAAGTTTTTTCTAGATCAATAAATATCATGTGAAGGTCTTTCTTTTTTGCTCTAAAATGTTCCATAAGACGTCTCAAAAGGTGAATCGCTTCAACAGCAGATATGCCTGGCATGAATTCAAATTGGTTCTCTATTATACTTGATACTTGCCTTAATCTACGTTCGATAATTCTTTCCCACAATTTCATAGTATGGTTCATTAACTTGATACCTCGATAATTTGCACAATTTTGAATGTCTTCCTTTTCTCATATATGGGTATAAGTGTACTTGCTCTCCGTTCCTCGAGCATCTTTTGGTTTTTTCATATTTCATTAAATAGTCTTGTGAGCAAAGTGATTCCTATTTCTCCTAGTATTTTCCAAACTCTTCATATGTTTAAGAGTTTGGTCCTATTTATTCCTATTTCTCCTAGTATTTTCCAAACTTCTATAAGAATATTATTTGGTCCTACCGATTTACAACCCTTCGTATGTTTAAGAGTCTCTTTGACTTCATTCTTTTGAATACGTCAGTAGAAATTGTGGTTTATATACTTTTCTAATTTGGCTAACTCTCCTAACCTAATACTAACATCTTTATTTTCATTAAAAAGCTTAGAAAAATAGTTTTTCCATCTATTTCTTATATCATCATTTGCCACTAGAATTTTTTCATCCTCGTCCTTGATGCATCTAACATAATTAAGATCTTTAGTTTTCTTATCTCTAGCCCTAGCTATCCTAAAAATATCTCTTTTACCCTCTTTTGAGTTGAGTTTTTTATATAAATCCTCACAAATTTTAGCTTTTGCTTCACTCACGGTCTTTTTCGCTTCCTTCTTTACTTTCTTATAAGCCTCTAAAGTTTCACTAATTTTCTTAGCATAATGTAATTTATAACATGCCCTCTTTGCCTTGATTTTATTTTGCACTACTTCACTCCACCACCAAGCTTCTTTTTGTGCCGGTACACCTCCCTTAGATACACCTAACACATCTTTCACCACTTTCCTAATATGTATAGCTATATTATTCTACATATCAAAGGGTGTACCAACATAATTCCAAACATCTCCTTGAAGGACTTTTTGTTTAAATATATCTTCTTTCTTGCTTTTGAGGTTCCACCATTTAGTCCGAATAGCTCGATGCACTTTTTTCTTCTATGTCTATTTTTTTATTTGTAAATCCATAACTAAAAGTCGATGTTGGGTGGTTAAGCTTTCTCCTAGAATTACCTTGCAATCTTTACAACATGCTCTATCTTTTATTTGTAAATCCATAACTAAAAGTCGATGTTGTGTTAGGCTTCCGACAGCCAGCGAAAAATTTTATCAGACTTATTTATCATGCATTCTACACTATGGAAACAAAGAATCCATGTAGCCGACCCCATCTAGCATGGGAAAAGGCTTAGTTGTTGTTGTCGTTTGGTTTTCATTAAGAGATTGCTTGATCTTTTCTCATCCAGCTCCTTTTGATGTTTCTTGAGCGTCTTCATGCTGTTGCTTACTTGTTAACAAGAGTTCCTTTTCTCCTCAAGTTGACCGGTCTTTGTAGTTATTTGATTGCTGGAACTATTTGTTCATTGCTTATGCTCACTCGTTCATAAGAATTCCTTCGTTTGTTCAACAACCTAATACTTATATTCTCACTGTCCCTACAGTCTCATTGTGAAAATAAAATTACTATCTGTTCAGATTCTAGAATTATTGCCATGATCAAGATCGTGCATATACATACTTGTTCCTTCTTCCATTACCCTCATTACGAAATAATATATATTCAACAACCTGATATTATATCTCAGAATATACAAAATGTCAGATACATACTTGTTCCTTGTTCCATTACCCTGATTACAAAATAATAAATTCAACAACCTGATATTATATCTTGGAATATAAAAGATGTCTTTGGTTTTCATTAAGAGATTGCTTGATCTTTTTTCATCCAGTTCCTTTTGATGTTCCTTCAGTGTCTTCGTGCTGTTGCTTACTCGTTCATAAGAATTCCTTTTCTCCTCAAGTCAATCAGTCTTTGCAACTATTTGATTGCTACAACTGTTCTTTGCTCGCTTTTCAGCAGGAAATGACAAACAACGATGCTCATAAGAAGGAAGTGATTGTGTCATCTGTGCCTGGTAAGTACTTGACACCTTAGGGTGATGCTACGAAATGGAATCATGTTGGTGGAATTAATTTGCTTTTGGACCTGATTTGGTTTACTTCATGCTTAACCAGCCCTTCTGTTTCCTTTTCAATATATGTTATTCCCTTCTTATCAGATTGGATGCTGTCAACTTGTGTATGTGACATATATTTGCATTTTTTTTTTGTAATAATGAGTGAAGAGTGTCTTCTCTATGGTCGCAGTGCCATGGTCCCTTGGCACAGTTCCTATATTGGCTAAGTTATACATGTATATAACCCAGTCTCCCACATTGGAATCTATCAGAGGTGTTAAGCAAATCAAATATGAAGGGATCAAAGATCAAATGTTAAGCCTGATGCAGTAATACATTTCAAGTGCTGCTTTTAACTTAAAATTTGTTAAACTTCTTTTTAGATGTGATACTGGTTTGTCTAAATTTTTGAGTTTTCTTCTTCACAATGCGGTTGGGAAAACTTTTAATTGCTTTTGTGGTTACCCTTTATTATACTTGGTCAAAAACAGACCTTGGTTTGTAACTTTGTACTATAACTGGAGCAAAATATTCTCTCTAATAAAATGACAATCTATCTCTATATGTCTTTGGTCCTCTCATGACTTCATATGGTTCAGCTGAATTAGCATTCTCTTTTTTTAAAATTTCAATTGGAGTAGAACATATCCGACAATCCTCCGTTTTAGTTTCTTTCGATAAGTCTAGAATGTATTTTCTTCAACTTAAGAATAGACAATCTTTGCTCTTGATTCACACTAATCTCGCTTTGTATCTTTTTATATTTTCATACGCTTTGTACTTTACTAAATACACTCATTTGCATCCCATTGTTTTCCTTTCTGGTGGTAAATCAACAAGTTCTCATTTATTGTTTCTTTCTAATACTGTAATTTCTTTTTTCATTACTGCTCTCCATTTTAATTGTTGTTCTGCTTCTGTAAATATTCTGAAAAAATAAATATTATCTGCATTCATCACAAACAACTTATACTCTTTTGGATAATTATTATATGAGGCCAATTTTTGTAAGGAGTATCTCGCAGTTTCACGTTTTCCTTTTCGAAGAGTAATAGGCAAATCATCAGGCTCAGTAATAGAATCTTGAGGAATTACCTGAGGAAGTGGCAACTCTATTTCAGGGTGAGGATCTTGATAGTAGACTGATGTGGAAGAAAGGTCTTCCTCTCACCTCTAGTATAAACACGTCATTCCTTTTCTTGTGGAGGGTGTATCTCTTCTTCTTCCCTTTCAAGCTCTGGTTGATTTTCAAGGGGTGGAAGTGGTGTCACATTAGGTGAATAGATATATGATGATTGACCTTCTTGTTTGCTATACAATGGAGTATCTTTAAGAAAAGTAACATCCATAGTAACATATGACTTTCTTTTGATAGGATCATAGCATTTATACCCCTTCTGAGTAGCAGAATATCCCAAAAAAATACATTTCACAGCTCGAGCATCTAATTTATCTCTCATACCATGGTATATATGAACAAAGCAAGTGCATCCAAACATTTTTGGTAGTAAATAAAATTGTTTTTGTGAGGGACATAAGAAATGAAATGGAGTATTACCATTTAGTACCCTGCTTGGCATACGGTTGATGAGATACACAGTTGTTAAGACTGCTTCACCCCAATAAATCTTTGGAACTTCGTATCCAAGCAAAAGAGTTCTGTCCACCTCTAGAATATGTCTATTCTTCCTTTTAGAAACACCATTTTGTTGTGGAGAATGTGAGCATGAGGTTTGATGCAAAATGCCCCGATCTAAGAAATATAAGTGGAGTGATTGAGACATATATTCACCTCTATTATCACTGCGAATAATTTTGACATTGTGCTGAAACTTAGATTGTATAAACTGACAAAATATGGAAAGAATATCTTTTACTTCCTCCTTGATTTTCATAAGATATATTATGGTAAACCTGGTGCAATCATCAATGAAAGAAATAAAGTATTTGTGACCATGTAATGAAGTAGTAGAACAAGGTCCCCAAACATTAGAGTGAACAATTTCAAAAGGTTTAGAGAATTTTTCTTCATTTAAAGGAAATGAGACACAATGATGTTTTGTCTTTTGGTAGGTTTCAGAGTTCACACTTAAATCATTAAAATAAGTAAATTCATGCAATAACATCCTAATTTTTTATAAAGGTAAATGTCCTAATCTCTCGTGCCATAAAGATAACTCTTCCTTCTACTTTTTTGTAATTATTATTGACTGTATTGTTGCTCCTCGACTTAATCGTAGAAATAGATGCTTTTTCGCATACTACCCTGACTAAATATCCTCCCCGTCCTCAGTTCCTGAAAATAACATTCAGTGGAATCAAAAATTAGACGACATTTTAGATCTTGTGTCATGGCAAATACGGATAATAAGTTTACTCAAATATTAGGAACATGTAAGACATTCTTTAATATTCCAAAAGGTGTAATGATACTTCCTTTTTCAACTATTGGAGTATGTGATCCATCAACCAATCTAATATTAATGTTGCCTTGAGTAAACTCATAGGAACTGATCATATGATATGTAGCACCTGAATTAATAACCCATGTTTTGAAATAAGAAATAAATATGTTATCCTTAGCCATAAAAGAGAATGGGTATTCCATTGTAGCTTGAGAGTTAACATTAGAAGAGGTAGAAGAAGTTTGTGAATCACTTAGATAAGCTTTAAGTATCTCAATCTCTTTCTTTATGTCAGCCAATGAAGTTGCATTGCTTTCTGCATTGTGTTTGTTACCTTGGTCACTGTTGAAGTAAGCTTTATTAGACTTATTTTGATAGTAAGTAGGTTTACCAACTAGTTCATAACAGGCCTCCTTTGTGTGTCTCGTGTTTCCACAGTAGGAGCAAGTTAATTTATCCTTTTCTTAAGAAGTAAGTGAGGTTCTACTTCTGCCACGCCCATATCCTCCTCTCCTACGAGAGGATTAGGAGTTAGAGGGATTCCTACCCACAAATGCAGTAGTCTTTAAGCTAATATTGGTTTTCTTCTCTAGATGTTTTCGATCTTCTTCCTCAAGTAAGAGGGAGTACACTATGCTCAATGAAGGAAGCTCTTCTCTGCTAAGAATATTATTTTTTACAGCCTTATATTCTAAAGAAATGCCTTACAAGAGATCAAATATTTTTCGTTCCTCAAATTCTTCATTGCGTTCTTGCAACTCTAGAAACATGAATGTAATGCCAATAGAGGGTACTATAGATTGTATAAGCCAAGCATTGATAAGTGTTTTTCCCTACGTCATCTTGAATAAAGAGGATTTGTTGTAGGTGGTTGGGGAATATCGCCAGTGAGATGATCCCATCGCCCCCTCGTCGTCACAGCTAGTTGAATAGATCTGGCACATTGTAAATAGCTCTTGCGATCTACCTTAAAGTTTGTTATTTGAAATATCTCCCTCTTGTCCAAGGAATTATTGTCATAACTATCTCTCATTTTGTTTCTTTCTATAATAATCAAATTTGTCATCTTTCGTAATATAAGTACGTAGCACTTCTAACCAGAAAGATTAATAGCACAAATCTATAAAACAACAAATCTATAAAACAACTGCTTGTATGGGATTCCTCCTTTTTTTTTCTTTTCAATCTAATATGGATCTTAAACTACACACACATAGGGCACGAAAGGAATCGGGTCTGTCTTGATTCACTAGGAAAATAGTTCCAAGGTCGTCGTGAAGGACAATGGTGTCTGACTGCATGGAAACTAGTCTATATAGAGCATTAAGACTGCGAATGGAATAAGCAGCTAGGCGATGAGAAAGGTGGATTGATGAGATCTCCACAGACCTCAATATAACAAAACTATGCATGGCTTGATATAAGAAAAAACTTTGATAATCAATACCATCTTTGGTGGACTACACTGCCTTGTGAACCACCTATTGATGTCTGACTGCTGGACGATTGGCTTCAACCCTTTGTTGTCTTCCACGCAGCCAAGATCTTCATGTAGAGGCTGACTTCCACGCTTCAGCAGTGAGGATCTTCCACTCTATGCTCTGATACCATGTTGTTAAGTGCCTTGAGAATGCATCAATACAGAATAAAGAACAGTCGTTGTGCAGAAATGAAGGTTGGCGCCCTCCGGGCTGCCACAAACCCCTTCTCTTCTTTATTTTTCATTCTTAAACTCACCCTAAAATGTGTTTAGGGTTTTATAGTAAAGATATTTTAACTTAAAAGACAAATTTGCCCTTACTTAAGGACACTAATCAGACCTGATTCCCAATGGATCAAATTCTGATCCATTGGGATCCAGATTATTCAAGACATGAAATTAAGTACATAAATAGGAGTCTTCAATCTTCATCATCAACTTGATCTCCAACACCTATAATTTGGCAAACTTGAGAGGACATCTTATATATTTGGACTATTTGACTTTCTTAAACATTCTATACCTATTAAATTAATATGTCTCGCTTTTGAGATTTTTATGATATGATTTCATAGTTTCTACTTTGACCCTGGGCGATGTGGGAAAAATATTCTTTTTGTAACCTTGCCTTCTTTAGTGAATGCAAAGAGCATTGTTTGTAACAAATTATTATGGATCATCAGAAATGGTTCTGATGCTTTATCGTTCACTTCCTATACATAGTGAAGCGGGAAAAAGAAGGGGAATACTTCAAAAATAGGGGAAGCATGAAATTAAGGTTGTTTTCAAAGAAAAACAGAAATGTAATGCAAACAAAAGGTAGAGTCGCACAAGAAACAAAAGATAATTTAGTGAAGAATAAAGCATGAAGCAGACCATTGTTAAAGTAGTAAAGAGAGGTTAAAATTTAGAATAGAGTAATAATATCATCTGATTTTTTAGTAAAGAATAGTAGAATACTATCTGTGCAACTTTTGTTATATATGTTTTAATTATAATTTTAAATATTAAAACAAATACTATCTTTTGTTGTTTGTTGTGGTTAACAAATGTTTCAAGATGAAGTTCTTTTAAAGATGGGATCGTGTCATCTTTATTACTAACAAAGAGAAGCAGAGCAATGAGTATTGTCGTGTCCCCCTCCTGGTTCAAAAGACAAACCCTGCTTTGGAAACTGCCTTCATATGAACAACCAGAAACTGAAAAGAAACAACAAACAAAGAAATTTTTATTTAGTGGAACAAAAATCAAATACATGATTGCAAGTTTGAGTGCTTGGTGGGCACGGATGCAGAGAAGATAAATGGAATGTGTTGCATCCACAATAAAGATGATTTTAAAAGCACGTGACCAGTGTTTCCAATAGTATGGATGAATCAATGGAGGCACTAAACATCCAGTTAATGCACAATAAATCAAATTAAAGCATAAATATTATACTATCAAGGTAAGACCTGATTGCTGAACAGTCAACCTCAAAATCACAGAAGACATCTGTGGTAGAAATGAAGATGCTGATTTAGATGCATGGCTATACAAGAGAAAACCGAGTCATAATAATGTTGTGAGAGAAAACCGAGTCATAATAATGTTGCAATGTATTGAGGTTGAGTAGTGCCAGACGATCGATTGAGGTTGAGTAGTGTCAGACATCTGCTTTCTCTTTTTGTGCTTTCATGTAACACTAGTCTCTATGCTTGTCTCATTGATTAGTCAGTATGCCAGCAGTGATATCTGCCACTTTTTATTTGGTAAAGATCTACCTGTTTTTTGTTATTGGGGGCTTAAATGAGTTGACCCTGCTTGCGTGCTACTTGGGCTTCACTGGATGATAACTCGAGTTCGACTCAAGCTCAAGCTCACCACTACTAGGCCTCATCTACTCGCTAACCTAATCAAGCTCTCTCAGCCAACATAGAGTTGTTGCTTACTAGTTATCTCGTAATGATGAACAGAAAGATTGAAGGGTGCTTCATGCCTTATAAAAAGGGCAACTTGGTTTCTTGACCAAGAGTGCCTTGGCTTTTGCAATGGTCCAGTACAGTGGTGCTGTCTATGTCAGTAACAAGACTGGTTTGGTCCATCTAAATACGGACAGGCTGCTCCCTAAAACTGTTAAGTTGGTCCCAACTGATGGGTTGCCACAAGAGCATAAACAGATATTGTTTTTGAAAAAGAAAAGCATTAATGAACTTAGTGAGCTATAGTCCAAGCTGCGCTCGAGCTGCTCGATTTTCTTTCAAACTGAGCTCGAGCTTTAGGTAGGAGCTCAGTCGAATTTGAGCTCGATGTCGAGCTCTGAATTTTCTAAACAATCTGGAGCCAAGCTTGCCCTTACCTGGTTTGGATCAACTCATTTACACCCCTATCTTTTATCGAGTTATATCACTTATCTATCCTTTTGTTTGTGTATAGGCTCTCATTCTACTATTCGGTCTTCTGATGATGTTGAGCCTCGAAGCATATACGTCAGCAATGTAAGATCCTTGTCCTTGTCTTTTGAGTGTGGTATGAATCCCCTTGGGAATTATGACAAGGTCTTGTCATTTGTAACCTTGTCTATAATTTCAGCTTCATTTTGGTGTCACAAAAGATTCGCTTTCTACACACTTCAACAGATGCAGTGAAGTGCAAAAGGTTGTCATTGTGATGGATGCTGCAACAGGTCAACCAACAGGGTATATATTTTTTTCTAACATTTCCAGCTTGCCCAAGAAAGCTGCTTTACAGTTCTCATTATTGCTCCTTTGAAATAGGTCTGCTTATGTGGAATTTGTGCGCAAAGAATCTGCTGAGCTTGCATTGTCCTTGAATGACACATCTTTCATGTCGTGCATCCTCAAAGTAAGCTTCACTAGTTTTCTTCTTGTAATGGTTTTGTAGACCTTTGTGGCAAAATTTAGCAGTTGCTCACCTAAAGCGATGCCACAGACACCAACAGCTAAAGATGTTTGTTTTGTTTGAGAAGGCATAATAATGTTGGATACTAGCCGAATGGTTGACATGGATCTGGGGTATTGTGCTGGGAATGGGATTTGGCCATAGTAAGGCTGAGTTTTAACTTGTATGACAGAAATTGTATGGACTCATTTGAAGAAGTCAGATGGTCTACCTTTTTGGCTGCACTGAAAACCATCAAATATTTTTCTGACAGAATCTCTTTTACCTTTAGATATACCATGGAACACGGTGTAGTTGTTTCTAAGTACGTGTTTGTTCATTCTACTACGAAATTCAGAACTGTCAAGGGTGTAATGCACTAAAATATCATAATTTAATAACAAATCATGATTTATTTTGAGAAATATGACTAGATATGACTTTTTTACTAAGTGCTTAGCCTTCATCAGGATAGGTTCTTTGAGTGGAACAAATATTCTTGACCTGGGGCACATCAAGGCACTCATAATGCGGGTCACGTCTTTTATCCTTTCCTCTGATAGACACATTGGTGCATGCTCCTCAAGTAAGCCTAGTCAGTAATAGTTCCTCTTTTGTGAGTGCAGGATGCGGAAATCTCAAAAGTGAAGGCGTGGATACTGAACTGCATAAGTAGAAATTATCTATTATTTTATATAATTGAGAGGATCTCATAAAATTAAATGAATATCTTAACTTCATAAGTTACTGTAAGTGATTATTGGGCAATTTTCAATAAAATGTTCCTTCGACATAGCATTTAATTGTCACTAAATTGAAACTTTAGATTAGAAAAGCGTTTACTATGGATTGAACTTCCGGATATGGGACAAGTATCCAACTGAGTGGAGGGTGTATGCGACACCTTGTTATAAGTGTCCTGAGGCTCTTAGATATACCTTGCCATAAGATATGTAAAATTGCAGAAGAGAAAGAAAAACCTAATAAGTACAAGTTTTGAAATGATGGCTTTCAATACATTTGGTTAGTCAATCTACCAAACTTCACTAAAACTGAGACGTGGAGTGTGTGACAATTGGAGAAAGGTAGCAATTGTGTTGTTATAAAAAGAAATATTAAAATAAAGCAAAAAGCATTTGGTAATTAGTACAACTTGCCATTACTCATATGGTGATTCACTTCAACATACTAAGAAACAAGTCCTTTCTTGCGTTTCTTAAATCTTGTGGCCAGCAGTCTGCACCTCCTTTAAGATGCTAGGGATGAATGAATTCTATATGTTGACATGTCATTTTATTAGTCTTGTACTCTAGTTGACGTATCACCATATCGTATTGCATGTAGAAATGTTTCAATCACATCTCTTGAGGCTAGTGATTTTCCTTCTCGTCATGCCGCTGTTTCGGTGCTTTAATGTATTCTTTAGATTCTAACTCTGTAGTACGATGTAGTAAATAAGCACGGTCAATTCTGAAGAAAATAAACTATACTGTCTTTTCCCACCCTTCATGGTTTTGTGAAATCAAGCTTTCTGTTTGGTCGACTAGTCATGGGCAACATAAAATTCAGTGGGATCTTTTTACCATAGATTCTACAACTTTTGAGAATTTCGTTGGGGCATCCCCTGTTAGCAATGCACTACGTAGCCCACCTGAATGCAATGTGAAGTACAAGCAAGGACCTCTGCACCTTAGTGGACCACATTCAGTGTGGGAAAGCTTTTTTTTTTCTCATGTTTGTCAAAATATCGACGTCCGCGTAAGAGGACTTGTATTACTTGTGCTGATAAAAGTTCATGAAACTTACTCTTGTCCTTCGAAGTCAGGTACATATCGTTGATTCGAAGGTCTATCTGTAACATTAAGGGGGCTTCAAGTGCTGTCTTTTAGCGAGTACCAATATTGAAGCAATTTGGTTACCTCTAGAAGTCTTAAAATTAGAGTGCACCTCCATGTCAGTTCTCTTATTTGTGATGTCCTATTCGATTTGTTTGACTCTGATATTTGCTACAGTTTTAAAGGTTGAATATCTTAATAAATTCGATTGCTCATGCTCTTGATGCTTGCGTTATTTGGCTACACAGATTGTTCCAAAGAGTTCTGTATCTCAAGAGGCTACTCAAGTGATGCCATGGTCTGGGTTTCAGCGGTCCAACCCATACTCCTTTAGGCCGATCCTTGGCATCCCGTTTGCGAGAGGCATGCCAGGCATCTATGCAAGGCCGCCTCCTTTGAAGGTCGGTCCCGTAGTTTACAGTGGAAACGCGACTCTCCTTCAAGTGGAAACACTGCAAGCAACAATCAGATTGGATCTGCTTCTGGAACGCAAGTTGCTGTTACACCGTTGTCCGCCACAGCAAGGAGGGCACTGACGTACATACGAAGTGGATCGAAGCCAGCAAGTAGAAACATCTTTACAGCTTAAGCTTGATGAATCTTTCCTTTTTGTCTTGGTTGGTCTGCACTCTGGGTAGATTATGATAGATTTGTTATCATCGTGGAAAGGATATGGAAAACTTCCAATATATTCTCGGTGAGCTTATTTTTCAAGCTCTGGAAGAAGGCGAGGATGATGGTCGTAGGAAATCTCTTTTCACCGAGGCAGTGGTAATAAGTTGAAAATGTGTATATGAACAGAGTCTTACTGAATTATCGGTTATGAAAAGTTGATTACCTCCGTTCATTTTATATGAGCGCAAGTGAATAAATCTAATTTATTGTGTTTTCGTATTCGGTTCTGGTGCTTTATCAGGCTAGAGGGTGTGGTCTAAATGAGAAGTTTTGAAGTTGAGAGGTGGCTTATCACGTAAGAAGCCGAACTTAGTATGGCTTCCTCGTACTTCTAGGCCGAGAGAGAGAGAGAGAGAGAGAGAGAGAGAGAGAGAGAGAGAGAGAGAGAGAGGTCATCTTGAATCATGTCTTGTGATAAGTTTAAATCTGGTTTGATCTGAGAGGACCAAAAAACTGCTCTTGACTTGGGCAGCGAATCCTGAACTCAATCTTGACCTTTTAGAGTTGGTGACTCAGATTGGTGAGGTGGATCACGTCAAGGCAATTGGATATATTTTCTAATGCAATTAAATGAAGCAACATCTGAGACCCTAATCAGCTAGTCAGCTTCGTATTTTTGTGTGCTTGTCTGAGCCATAGCCTGAATACGCGACCACTGATCTGATCCTGGATCCAATGTAGTAAGATTTGAAACTATTAGGGTTCTTCTTGAGCTGGAACTTAGTGAAAATTAAGTGGGGAACGTATTTTCCATGGGGTGAAGGCTGAAGTGAGGCGTGTTACTTGTAGTAATTTCTTTGTGATAGTTTTTTCTCCTCCATTTTGGTGGAAGGGGTTGTTAGAATGGCACTATATGAAAATAAAAAATTCATGTAGCCAACCCATATAATATGAGAAAAAGCTTAGCTGCTGTTGCTGTATTCTGGTGCAAGGACTTCATATGAACTACCACAGGGATTCAATCAACAGACCAGGCCTGATGCCACTTTACTTGGTGTTCTTGATTCAAGAAACTTTGTATGCATTCTGCGTACGAGGGGCCAATCTCTTATTGCTTTAAGAGATGTTCTTTAAATTTGGACCATCTGGTCCTTTGATCGTACTGTTTACATTTTAAAGATGGAAAATAAAAGGTACATATATGCACCTTTTACTTTTTGAAATTCAAAAAAAGTATTTTCCAAATTAAAAGAGTAACTTGGGGTATCGTGCAATATATATATATATATATATATATATAATGCATGATCAAAATCACATGAAGATTGGAAACTAAGTAAATGTCAACTGCTATGCTTTTCCATAAATCACTCCATCTTTGAATTCTAAAAGTCCTTCCATCCGGTAACATTATTATCATGGTGATGTGAATGTAGGAGTTGTACTTCTCAACTCGTGCAACTGGATCTCCCTTCTATTTCACCAAACTATAACAGACACATGTGCATGCACACACACACCCCTAGGGGTTTGCTGCTGGTTGACCTCATAATCAAATAAAAAGTTGTCCACCTTATAAGGGGTTTGTCGCTAATCAGCCTTCTAATCAGCCAAGTTATATTGTCCGTCGAGGTCTTCCTTTGATTACGAGGTACACTGGGCATACTGTTCCAGTCTCATAGGCCCAAGCCCTAATCAAACACCCCCTGGTGACCTGATTCAAGTCGACCTTCACCCGATTTGCCATTCTTCATGTGGGTGCTCTTAATTTCTTATTTGAAATTAATACTTTGCGTCCAAAAAGTGGCTTTAGGCCACAAGGTAGGGCACACAAAACTGCCTTGCTTTGTGTGCATTTTCGTGTACGCCCCAAGCTTTCTTTTGCTCACAAACACATTCTTGCTAGACAAGTATATGACCCAAAACAGTGTCAAATGCAATTTTCAAAGTTCTTCACTCATCTTGAAGCGAAATAACTAGTTGGGTTTAATATGTTTCAGTCCAGCTTAATCCAAGATTAAGTCATTTGCACCTTGTGAGTGGGTTTTGTTTAAAAGGTTTGCTTGGAAACCACGCATAAAAAATGAGTTAGTTGGAGCGCTCTTGGTCACAATGAACAACACACACATTCCCAATAAGTAGATTCTTTGCATTTAGCTTCAATATTTATATCGAATAATAAAATATTTCCAATGCCACTACATACCACTCAAACTCAAAAGTCAAGAAGCCGATTGCAAAAGACATATCATAACTTTAGAAGCAATGACATCCATAGCAAATTTGAACACATAAAATAAGTACTTTTCGTCAATGAACGAACTTTTTTTTAAAAGTTTTTACAAGGAAAAACTACTGTAGAAAGGTATTGCCACTTTCCAAAAATCTTTCATACTTACTAACTAGAATGGCACACTGGATTATACTCTAACCTTAGGTTAAATAATTTTCTTGCTGAAGGTCACAAGTTTGATACCGAAATGCCTGGATTCTGGTAGGGTTTTGCCTTACACCAGATTTACTTACCAAAATAAATGTCACTGCAACCCATGAGAGCACTGGTAACTCTTGTTCCATATGCAAGTTCGCTTGCGAGAGGATGGGATGGATGGGCAGATACATACTGTGTTTTATATTCATTAACCTTAGTAGAAATAACCAATCAGTTGAAATAAAGTTTGTTAATGAGAGTATTACTTTCACTTGTGAAAGATGTCGATGTGTTTGATTCGTGGTTTCAGGACCATGATACTGGAACTGTAAGCTTAGACCCACATGGGCATGTGACCTTGGTTCTGATGGTTCATGGTTCAGTGTTTGATTACATATGGAACTGAGAATTGGTGTCAAGGGTTTCATCTCTATGCTCATTCTCCTCGAACAAACCTCAATAGAAAAAAATAACATGCAACAAATAGGAAAGAAGGAAGAAGAAAATGAAAGAAAAGAAAAGAAAAAAATGAAAGAACTAGGAAATATCTTGAGTCGACTAATAATTTCCTTGGGTTGTTCAGTAATGAGAAGAACGAGCAAGGAAGAAGAGCGAGAGAAACATCGAGGATTTTGTTTGGTAGAGAGAATAATGATAGCTTAGAAAGGCAATCTGATAGAGAAAAGAATGACAACTTGAAAGGGCAACCGAGGGAGAGAGAGATCAAGGGTTTCTTTTGACAGAGAAGAATTGTAGGTTGAAAGAGTGTCGATCAAAGAGAGAGATGGAGGAAAGAATTGCAGCATGAGTCCAAATCTTGTGACCCACCCCTTGACATGAACATTGTACGTTTGATATGAATTACAGTTCTATCTCATCCACAGTTGTACGTTTGATATGAACATTGTCTTAGCACCGCAGTCCTGACCCACCTAGAACCTTATATCAAGCAAGCACACCCTCAGAGAACGAATCAACAAGCCGAATGAACCGAAGAGGAAATGTTTGTGGCTTGTTTGCTAACTTGAAACTGTTGCTTGTATCTGTTTTGAGTTGAGGCACGTACTAACTGCGGGTGGTCGTATGCCTTCTCTAGATCAAACTTAATGGCCATCCAAGACGTAGCTCCCTTCTTTTCATGGAACAAGCATACGAGATAAATTAGATGAGTAAAACACAAGTTGTCGTTAAAATTAAGTGAAACTTTTAATTGTTAATGTATAGTTATCCTGAAAAGGTTGAACCTTAAGAACTTGGATCAAAACTTTCCTCTTATCCTTTTTCATATCTATTGTTTAATAAAGCCAAAAGATTGATAGAAATAATATAAGCCGAACCAAACTCAACCAGATGTTTTTCCACATTAAGCGCGATTAGCTACATGGCTTCTTAGTCGCTATTGAGCTTGATCCCATATAATAGTAGCATTTAACTCCATAAAAAGAAATATCATGCTAAGTTTATATTTTCTTCCGACAGTTCCTGAGGTCTTCATCAGCAACGAGTAGGGGTGAGCATTGATCAATTTGGTTCAATAAACTAATATAATTGAAGAAACCAAAAATTAAATTCCAATAAAAGTACAATATCCAAAACCGAACTGATTTACCTAGATAATTGAATTGAAGCAAACCGAACCGAAATGTTTCGGTTCTGCACGGTTTGGTTAACCAATTTATGGCTGAATTCAACCTCTAAGAAATATATAATGATTTTTCTCTTGTAGTAACCGGTTAACTTAAATCTCCAAAATGTTCTCTGAATATTCTACCACCAGACCAGCTCTTGCTACTAAAGCCTCCATCTTCAATGTCGCTCAACCCGAATCGGATCGCGGCCCGACCTTACCCATTATCAATTCCTTCTAGGGCTCATCACCCGCCCAGGTAAGTCACCAGCCAATGCCTATCAAAGACCCTTCAAATTGCGAGTCCACACATGCCTCAGTCGAGATTTTCTCTCACAGATTTATCCACCTTCATATAATAAATATTCATAGTTTTTTCAATAAATTTTCACTTTTATATAATTAATATTCATAGTTTTATCCATAAATTTTCGTTCTTCTTTAATATCTAATGGCATTTGTGAGAAACACTTTCCTATCGATGAGTACCAAATCCATCCATCGTCGTCAAAATGTTCCCACGGGTTACGAACACGGTCCCTCCATTTTCTTGGCTAACAAGTTCCCGATTTTGCAAAATCCAGGTTTTCCTATAACGAATCCGAAAAGGAAAACGAAGGGAAAAGAGTGTCATGAATGTTGAAGATCCAGCAAAACCCAGAGTATTGAAAGATCAGATATTAATTTCACAAATCCGAAGAAGAAATCAAGTGCTGTTCACTAATCCTTCATGCTCGTATTCATCACATCCATTTTAACCGATCTCGATATCGAGAAGTTCCAGCTATACCACAAAAACCCGATTATTTTAAGATCGAGATCAGAAAATCTTGAAATAC